>CM050169.1:77706961-77919657 GCA_027410445.1 Discoglossus pictus
AATAAGGGAATGGAGGGGCTAAGTTATGAAGAAAGACTAACCAAATTAAAGGGGATATTATTACCCTATATAAATACATCCAGAGTTAGTATAAATATTTGTCAAGGGAGCTTTATGTGCCAAGAGGTTTTCAGTTGACACAAGGACATCCTTTGAAGTTAGAAGTAAAAAGATTCCACCTTCAAGAAAAAAAAGGGTTCTTCACAGTAATGGTAGTTAATCTGTAGAATTCTCTGCCAAGGGAGGTGGTGACAGCGGATTCACTAGATAACTTTAAAAAGGGATTTGATAAATGTTTAAATAAAAATGGTATTCAGAAATATCCTGGTTAATTAGAGAGGGAGTATTGATCCAGGGAGAAATCTGATCGACAGTATCTGGGGTTAGGAAGAAATTCTTTTTTGTTTTCCTTTTGCAACAACGGGCAAAGTTTCACTTGGGTTTTTTCTGTTCTCCTTCCTCTGGATCAATTAACAACTAATCTGCATATTGCAGATCAGAGGAGATCTTAAAAGGTTGAACTTGATGGGCTAAAAGTCTTGTTTCATCCTCCATTACTATGTAACTATGTAATTAAACTTATAGAGCAACATTCAATTGCAAGCCCCCAACTCGATTGCAGTATGCCGAATGTCTGCGGGTGTGATGCGGGCTCCTGTTCTTCTCCGATTGTGATGCTATTCAATTGCATAAGCCTGCAAGTTACTGGCCCAAAGATGAAACTGTAAACCATGCACTGGTTTGTAGCAGTTCAGGGTGAGAACATGATCAATTAAGCAATCCAGTAAGCTCCCATTTCAAATTAGCCAATAGAAAATAAGACATTATTACAGCAGTAACACATGAAGGTTACACAGAGCCGTGGAAGGAGCTAGGAACCCTGAGGTACCTAGAGACGTTATTGTACGATTTCTGAGGCAACAAGTCAGGGATCTCCTGCTCAGTGCTACCAGGAAAATCCGGTCGATCAAAGCTCCTCTTGATTCTATTCTACAAATGTACGCTGATCTGTCACCGAACACCCTGGCTTGATGTAGATCCATGAAACCAGCCTTGTCAACTCTAATACAACATAAGATATTATATTGCTGGAACTTTCCCTTTGAACTCACATTTAATTATCAGGGTTCCGCATATACCACTCACTCTCTTGAGGACTGCCTCAAAACCTCACAACGCCATTATATTGGTGGACGACAGCTCCTCCTCAAAAGCATGCAAAATCATCCTCATACCCTGAAAATGCTGGAGCCTTTGATGTTGGTCGGGGCAATGAAAAGAGATGGGATGCTGATCTTCCCTTGTCTGTCCCGCCAAAACTTAGCAATGTCTATTGTTTGACTCTTTTATTTTACAATGTTTTACTTGAAAATGTAATGCAGTTTAGAAAAATAGAGATTGCCTAGAACGGATTATCTTTATATTTAGACTGTATTACCTACCTACTAACTGTTGATAACATGTTCCTTTTTTCTCTAGTTCTTGCATTGATCTTAAGTGATTAGTTTTAAATAGATCATTAGATCACAAAATGTGTTAGTTAAGACCGCCTATTGAGTTAGAATGACTCATTGTTAATACCTAAAGTGTTCTCGCTGATAGCTACATTTATTTATTTTTTTTTTTTTCTTTCTTTACTACTCATTGACTTGATAGGTTAGTGAGGAAGAATGCTTTTATTATCTCTAAAATGATGTTTTGTTACTACAATGCCCTCCTGTTTCTTTGCTTTTTTTTCTCCTTATCCTTTTCTGATGAACTGAAATATCTCAAACCTTTGGTACCTCTGGGCGGACAGACCTGGCACTCCAGATTCCCCTCGCCTCCGTGCTGTGGAACTCCACAATGCAGGTAAACATCTGTACTATCATGTTTTCACTTTTCCCCATATATGACTGCAACTAATAATACTTTTATAACTCATAACTAGTGATGTCCCGAACAGTTCGCCGGAGAACTATTCACGGCAATTTTCACATGTTCGCGTCCGCCGCGAACGGCGAACACATGCGCTTTTTGGTTCGCCCCCTATACTTTATCATTGAGGAAACTTTGAACATCATTTATTTTATTTTATCATTTTTTTTGTGTAATCTATGCCTGCCTGCCAGCGTGTGTGTGTGACAGGCTAACACCTAACAGCTTGTAATGATATAGAAATCACAAAGTTGTGGAGACCAGTAGCCAAGGTCAGCAATAATCCAGTTCCGCAAACTTGTAGGTGAAAATAGGAACAAGGTTTATTGAAGGGAACAGGAACCACAATAATCTGGCAATGATCAATAGACAGGAAGTGCCTTATGTAGGCCAAGGACCAGACACCTGACCAGACACTTGTAGGTGAAAATAGGAACAAGGTTTATTGAAGGGAACAGGAACCACAATAATCTGGCAATGATCAATAGACAGGAAGTGCCTTATATAGGCCAAGGACCAGACACCTGACCAGACACAGCTGAAGAGACTTAGGTACTGATGCAACTGCTAGCAGAGACAAGCTTATAAGGTCTCAATGGAATTCACAACAGGCAGGCTGGCGCAGTGGTAGGGAAGAGGTATAGCAGCCTGGGGACCAGGGTTCAAATCCCAGCAGAGTCAATTCCTCACATTACCCCCGCCTCTATAGGTGCAGCCTCTGGATGCCCTATTACCTGGTTTAGCAGGGTACTGCACATGAAAAGACCGAAGGAGATCAGGAGCGTGAATATTGTCCACTGGTTCCCACGAACTCTCCTCCTCACCATAGCCTTTCCAGCGAACCTGATACTGAAGCTTGCCACGGAAGATCCTGGAGTCAAGAATTTTGTCCACTTCGTACTCATCCTCACCATCCACGAGGACTGGAGGTGGGGCAGGCAGGGCTCGGCCAGGGAAAGTGTTTTCATGAAAAGGTTTAAGCAGTGCAATGTGAAACACTGGATGTATTTTCATGGAATTCGGGAGTTGTAAACGGAAAGTGACAGCATTGATCTGAGCAATGATCTCAAAAGGTCCCATGAACCTTTGACCCAATTTATGAGAAGGAATCCGAAGCTTGAGATTCCTTGTTGACAGCCACACCTTGTCACCAACGTGATAGACTGGGGCCTCCTTTCTATGCCTATCAGCAGCTCTTTTGTAACATTCCTGAGCCTCCAAAAGAGTCTCTTTCAACAGTGCTGGGGAATCACGTAAGGCCGTTATCCGGTCAGCGACAGCAGGAATGGAAGTAGTAATTGGGAGACTGACTAGAAAGGTTGGATGGTAACCATAGTTGGCAAAAAATGGGCTCAAAGAAGTGGAGCAGTGTTGGGCATTGTTATAGGCAAACTCCGCCGTGGGTAGAAAATCCAGCCAGTCATCCTGCAGGTAACTAATATAGCACCGCAAATATTGCTCCAAAGTCTGGTTGGTTCGCTCAGTCTGTCCATTACTTTGCGGATGAAAAGCTGACAACAGATTTACATTAATACCTAGATTAGAACAAAATTTTTTCCAAAAACGAGACGTAAACTGCACTCCCCTGTCAGAAACTACTTCATCAGGCACTCCATGCAAGCGAAATATTTCCCGAATAACCAGGTCAGCCGTCTGTTTAGCTGAAGGGAGACCACGAGCTGGTATGAAATGACCCATCTTAGTTAACCTGTCCACAACAACAAGAATGGTAGTGTGTTCCTTAGAGGGAGGTAGTTCCACAATAAAGTCCATGGATATAGATCCCCAGGGACGATGAGGAATCGGAAGAGGCAGAAGCAAGCCAACAGGGGATGAGCGAGGAGTCTTATGTCTGGCACATACATCACAAGAGGACACATACTTCTTAACATCCTCATGATACTTCGGCCACCAAAAGGATCGGGCAAGTAGCTCTTGTGTCTTTCGGATTCCTGGATGACCTGCTGGTTTTGAGTCATGGTAGAGACGTAAAAGGTCCAGTCGCACTGACTCCGGAGCAAACAGACGTTGTTGAAAAATCCAAAACCCATTACGCATCGTCATATGGAGGTCACGAGGAGGATCACGAAGAACTGGGTCTTCAGCGTAGCCCTTTTTAATGCGAGACATCAGATCAGAAGGAAATGTAACTCCTATAAATATATCCTCTGGCAAGATGGTAGTCTTGGTTACGGTAGTATGGAGGGGGTCAGCTATTCTAGACAAGGCATCCGCCTTACCATTCTTGGAGCCAGGACGGTATGAAACCCAAAAAATTAAACCTTGAGAAGAATAGGGACCAGCGTGCTTGTCTGGCTGACAGTCTCTTAGCTGATCGAATACATTCCAGATTTTTGTGATCTGTGAGGACAGTAATTGAATGGGTATCTCCCTCCAAGAGATGTCTCCATTCGGTGAAGGCAGCTTTTATAGACAATAGTTCTTTATTCCCTATGTCATAGTTTCTTTCTGCTGGCACCATCTGGCGTGAATAGAAGGCACACGGATGTAACAGCATCTTAGGTCCAGTCCTGTGAGACAGTATAGCACCAACAGCTGAATCAGAAGCATCAACTTCCACAATAAATGGTAATTCCGGCTGAGGATGTACCAGGACAGGGGCAGAGGTAAACAGAGTCTTCAATCGGGAAAATGAGGTATCCGCCTTATCGGGCCACTGAAAAGGAGTCCCCTTACGTGTGAGTTCAGTGATCGGTGTAATAACGGCAGAGAAATTCTTAATGAAACGCCTGTAAAAATTGGCAAACCCCACAAATCTCTGAACATCTTTTTCATTCTTGGGGATGGGCCAGTCCAGCACAGCTTTAATTTTACTTGCGTCCATACTTAAACCTTTGGGAGTTATTACATACCCCAGGAATTGAATGTCTGTTTGTTCAAACTCACATTTTTCTAGTTTAATGTATAGGCGGTGGGTACGAAGGCGCTCTAGAACTATACGGACCTGTTTTCTGTGGTTTTCAAGATTATCAGAGAATATTAGGATATCATCCAAATATGCCACAACAAACTGATCCAGGAGATCTCGTAGTACATCATTGATAAGATGCTGGAAAGTTGCAGGGGCATTACACAGCCCAAAAGGCATTACTAGATATTCGTAATGCCCGTACCTGGTTCTGAAAGCTGTTTTCCATTCATCATTGGGTCTTATGCGAACAAGATTATATGCCCCCTGAAGATCAAGCTTCGTAAATATTTTAGCTGAGCGGAGTCTCTCCAAAAGTTCAGGAATCAGAGGCAAGGGGTAGCGGTTTTTAACAGTGATGTTATTAATGTCCCTGTAATCAACGCATGGCCGTAGGCTGCCATCTTTCTTTTCTACGAAGAAAATAGGAGCTCCTGCTGGAGAAGTAGATGGTCGAATAAAGCCTTTGGCAAGATTTTCTTGGAGGTATTCACGAAGAGCTTTCAATTCAGCCTCAGAAAGGGAATATATATGGCCAAATGGGATAGCAGCACCAGGCAACAGCTCTATTGGGCAATCATAAGGCCTGTGGGGTGGAAGCTGATCAGCATTCTTCTTATCACAGACATCTGCAAAATCCCAATATTGTAGAGGAAGCTTAGTCAAGTTTGTAGCAACCATTTCATTAATTGTTGTGGCAACAGGTGTTACCTTAGAGGGTTGACAATTCATTAAGCAGTGTTCTGAAGGAAAGGACAAAGTTCTGATCTTCCAATCAATCTGTGGGTTATGCAGAGCAAGCCAAGGTACCCCCAAAATCACTGGAAACTGTGTTGAGGAAATTAGGTGGAAAGAGATAGCCTCATGGTGATTCACTTCCACAGTCAACTTTAAGGGCACAGTCTCATGTGTAACCGGTCCTGACGTAAGTGGAGAACCATCAACTGTCTCCATTAACACAGGTGAAGAATTAGGGATAGACTGAATTCTATTTCCTGCTGCAAATTTAATGTCCATAAAGTTTCCGCCTGCTCCAGAATCTATCATAGCGGTAGTTGAAATTTTACGATCACCACATTGCAACGTGATAGGCACCACAAAATGAGGATGTTGAGTCAACATACCCTCTTCACCATGAGCCAGAGAAAACAAGGGTTGTGTGACAGAATCCAGTTGATCCGAAATCTGGGATTGATGTCGAATCTGTGCACCCTCAGCCGCCATAGCTATTGTTCTTTTGGATTTGCTAGGGCAATTGATGGCATAGTGCCCTGCACTACCACAATACAGGCATAAATTGTGAGTGCGTCGCCACTGTTTTTCTTCGTTGTATAATGGCCCTCTTATTAGATTTACCTGCATAGCCTCTGGCTCAGAGTCTGTAGGTGTTTGTGGGATCGGAGTAGAAGTTCTTAAATAGGAAATTGGAGTAGTACTTGGTCTAAAAGAGCCCTGTCTTTCCAATCTTCTTTTAGAAAGTCTCCGATCAATATGGATAGCCAAACGCACAAATGCATCAAAGTCAGCAGGAAGATCAACACGAGCTAGCTCATCTTTTATAGCTTCTGAGAGACCTTTTCTGAAGTGGAACCTCTGGGCTGATTGGTTCCAGGTAGTATCAGCAACCCACTGTCTGAATTCAGCAGCATATTCAGCCACGGAGCGCCTCCCTTGATGCAAATGAAGGAGAGTTGCTTCTGCTGTAGCACATCGATTGGGGTCATCAAAAACTAGGCACATGGCCTCAAGAAAGTCATTTAGATTACCCAAGACTGGACTGTCTTGTTCCAGAAGAGGGGAGCCCCAAGCCAGGGCTTCATCTTTGAATAAGGAAAAAATAAATCCCACCTTCTCTCTTTCAGATGGAAATTGGTGAGGTAACATCATGAAGTGCAAACGGCATTGATTTAGGAAACCCCTACATTTTTTGCGATCTCCTCCAAACTTTTCTGGCAGGGGCAAGCGGGCCTCTTGAGCAGGTGTAACAGTAGCAGCCGCAGCATCACGTGCCCTGTAGCTGGTATACTCACTGTGCATTGACTGAAATTTGTTTTGCAGTTCAGCTACCTGGTCCTGCAGCACTTGGATGGTCATTGCCTGGGTCTGCACAGTTCTTGCAAATAAAGCAACCTGCTGGGCCAATGCAGAATCTGTCCCGGCGGTCTCCATGAAAGGGCCAGATTATTCTGTAATGATATAGAAATCACAAAGTTGTGGAGACCAGTAGCCAAGGTCAGCAATAATCCAGTTCCGCAAACTTGTAGGTGAAAACAGGAACAAGGTTTATTGAAGGGAACAGGAACCACAATAATCTGGCAATGATCAATAGACAGGAAGTGCCTTATATAGGCCAAGGACCAGACACCTGACCAGACACAGCTGAAGAGACTTAGGTACTGATGCAACTGCTAGCAGAGACAAGCTTATAAGGTCTCAATGGAATTCACAACAGGCAGGCTGGCACAGTGGTAGGGAAGAGGTATAGCAGCCTGGGGACCAGGGTTCAAAACTCAGCAGAGTCAATTCCTCACACAGCTTATATTGTGCTTATTTTCACTACTCATACCTGGTGGTGTAACATACATTGAAAACAACCATTTTTTTCCTGTAATCTAATTTTAGTTGCTTGCCTGTGTCAAGCTCACAGCTTATATTGTGCTCAATGACATAAAACAACACTTTTCTGACTGTAATAGATTGAATAGCAATTGCCTGCCTACAGGCGTGTGTGTGAAGCCTATTGCATCTACTCTGCCAACTTTTGCCAGTGCACAGTGACACTCATATCTGGTGGTACCTTAGATTGCATGAGCAGTGCCCCAAATTTGAAGTGGGAGGACCGACCAAGCATCTTTTTCCATCTCCCGCTGATAGTGGACGTAACAGGGATTAAACTGATAGGAATAGTACTACTTAACAGTACACACCTTATAATAACGCAGACAGAGGCAACGCGTATAATCTTCCATGCTGTGCAGTGGAAGCCCCCAGACTCTGACCTGTGTATAATCTTCCATGCTGGGCAGTGGAAGCCCCCAGACTCTGACCTGTGTATAATCTTCCATGCTGGGCAGTGGAAGCCCCACGACTCTGACCTGTGTATAATCTTCCATGCTGGGCAGTGGAAACCCCCCGACTCTGGGAGTCTGAAGAAGAGGAGTCAGAGGAGGAAGGTGGCTTTGAGGAGGTGGAAGACCAAACACAGCAGGCGCCCCAGGGGGCTTGTTGTCACCTTTCGGGGACCCTTGGTGGCTAGGTGGAGGAAGAGACCTTCAATGACATCAGTGAGGACAAGGAACAGGACATGGCTAGCTTGGTATCCAACCTTGTGCAAATGGGGAGTTTGCGGTTGTGCAAAGGGACTGTTTGCTGTTGTTTGCGGTGCATTAAACGGGGAGATTGGTCTGTTACTGTGAAGCGGGTGTAACCCTTAAACTACCTGATCAATACAACATCATACCTGATGTTTTAAAGCATGTTATTCCAAACAATTTAGGAATGTTAGGCGATTTATGCCCTTTATGGCTTAAAACCAGACTCTGCATCAACTATTTAATTTTCCGTGGGAGTTTTGCCATGGATCCCCCTCCGGCATGCCACAGTCCAGGTGTTAGTCCCCTTGAAACAACTTCCCCATCACTATTTTGGCCTGAAAGAGTCCCTATGGGTTTTGAAATTCGCCTGTCCATTGAAGTCTATGGCGGTTCGCCGGGTTCGCCCGTTCGCGAACATTTGATGGAAGTTCGGGTCCGCTATTCGCGAACCAAAAATTTGATGTTTGCGACATCACTACACATAACATCAAGGGTTTCAATTCTCCCATCAAGAGAAGGAAGGCATTTATCTTTTATAAGACATATAGACCCTCAGTTTTCTTTCTTCACGAGACTCTTCTCATGGTAAAAAAAATTATATTTTTTACACAAGGAGTATCACACTTTTTATGCAACAACCCAAGCTTCCAAGAAGGTTGGAGGTGGAAGACCAAACACAGCAGGCGTCCCAGGGGGCTTGTTGTCACCTTTCGGGGACCCTTGGTGGCTGGGTGGAGGAAGAGACCTTTAATGACATCAGTGAGGACAAGGAACGGGACATGGCTAGCTTGGTATCCAACCTTGTGCAAATGGGGAGTTTGCGGTTGTGCAAATGGACTGTTTGTTGTTGTTTGCTGTGCGTTAAACGGGGAGTTTGGTCTGTCACTGTGAAGCGTGCCTAACCCTTACACTATGTGATCGATACAACATCAACCTGATGTTTTAAAGCACGTTATTCCAAACAATTTAGGAATGTTAGGTAATTTATGCCCTTTATGGCTTAAAACCAGACTCTGCATCAACTATGTAATTTTCCGTGGGAGTATTGCCATGGACCCCCCTCTGGCACAGTCCAGGTGTTAGTCCCCTTGAAACAACTTTCCCATCACTATTGTGGCCAGAAAGAGTCCCTGTGGGTTTTGAAATTCGCCTGTCCATTGAAGTCTATGGCGGTTAGCCGGGTTCGCCCGTTCGCGAACATTTGATGGAAGTTTGGGTTTGCTGTTCGCGAACCGAAATTTGATGTTCGCGACATCACTACACATAACATCAAGGGTTTCAAGAGAAGGAAGGCATTTATCTTTTATAAGACATATAGACCCTCAGTTTTCTTTCTTCACAAGACTTATTCTTCTCATGATAAAAAAAATCATATTTTTACACAAGGAGTATCACACTTTTTATGCAACAATCCAAGCTTCCAAGAAGGTTGGTTCTGCCATTCTTCTAAATAAAAAAAGTTTTTTTCAACTAGAATCTGAGACAACGGCTAAAGACGGCAGCTATTTATCTATTATAGGTAGAATCTTAGGTACTAAATTGTCACTAGTTTAAGTTTACGGCCCCACTACCTTTCCTCACACAACACTGCTCAAAATTCTACATGAGTTTGAAGCACAAGATATGGGTAGATTAACAATTGGTGGTGACTTTAATCTTGCATTGAATCCTTCCTTAGATAGATGTGGGTATTCCCTGGGCAATAAATTCATCAACAAACTGAGTCAAATAAACAATATAATGGACAGGATGGGCTTGGTGGAAATCTGGAGGGGCATCACCCGGGAAAGAGGCAATATACATATTACTCCCCAAACCATGGCCCATATTCAAGAATCGACACAATCCTAACTATTTCAACTCTTTTTGATTCTACCCCCAGAGTAGAGATGATGCATGGCTCATTGTCGGATCGCTCAGTCACATTAATGCATATGGGCCTTGGTCCAAATATAAACCTCCCCTATACATGGAAAATAAAAAAATCTTTACTATCGAACCCCACTCATCTAGATCTGATTTCCAAAGATATAGCATTATTTTTTGAGACTTTAACTGGTTATGGGTAGCTCATACGGCCTATATAGGGGCCCAGGTACTAAATTAGCGGCCACCCATAAAAAGACCATCAGGCAAAAAGAGGTACATTGAACAACTACACTGGGCCATCTAGAGCTACAGAATCAACAAAATCCTTCCAGGGCAACCCGCAGACAAACTGATAAAGTTAGGTCAGACCTCAACAACATTCTTTCATATAGCACTGAAAATTCACTAAGAAAGACTAAACACTTCTTTTACTGGAAAGCCAACAAGCCAGATACCCTGCTAGCAAGGAGGCTAAACTCTAAATATAGTCAAACTAGAGTAAATCAGATAAGATCTCTTAGTGGCCTGGCCACTTTTAGCCCAAATACAATTCAAAGGACTTTCCAGGATGTGGCAGAAGCAGCCACAAGAGACTTTTGTATTGATTATTGCCTGTATTTGAACTGTATGTTATTTTAGCATAGTGGGTTTTATTAGACTGGTTCTGGCCCTTTAAATGCTCAGACAAAGGATCTGCAGTTTTGCTATGCACTTTGGATGCAGAGTGTGAAGAAAAACCCTGTTTTATGGTTATTTTATTCTTATGGTTAAAATATGATCACATTGCTATACTGTAGATATGTTGGTCTGCTAGCCTAAAAGATAATCCTATCACAGGGGCTCCTGTGATAGGAAAGTCTATTGTGTAAAGTGTTTGTGAGAGATAGCACAAAGAGATGGATAATCTAATCAATGTCTGTATTGTATAAAAATAGCCAGGGAGCCTCAGGGAGGCGTAACCACACCTATTGTCTCTCTATGTGTATTGTGTGGCCAAATAGGGGGATGTGTATTACCTGTGAGAAGAGATGTATATATACTTCTGGAGAACAAAATAAAGACAGTATTCTTTGACTCCCACTTGAGTGTCGTCCATTATGGGAGGTTGGGGCTTGTGAGACTGCAGTGCTTCTTGGATATTTTACTGTATACCAGCGGAGATACTGGACTTTGTGTTCCAACTCCGTTACAATGGATGGCAGCGACGGGATTCAAACCTCACAGCAGACCGTTGTTCGGCAGTTAAAGCCATTTGGGAAATTTGCTATTTCGTATGGAACTGAAAGGAAAGGGTATGTGAATATACCCGAACGGATAGTGAATGGGGACAGACTATACTAACTTGAAACGGGCCACGCTAAAAGAGCTATTGGAAGCAAGGGGAATTATTGCCAGCAATAAAACCAAAGCTACCCTTATTGCTGAACTCATGGAGAGAGACCGGGCACCTGCTATAGCACCTCTTACTGACAGCACACAGAATGAGTTTGGAAGAGAACTCCAAAGCAGACTGGCCTTTTTCCCAGGTACGCCTCCCACAGAAATCTTGGAAAGGATTATGGCAGATGTCCACGATACATAATGGAAAAGCAGCGGGCAGACCGGAGGTCCGGAGAGGGGTCCCTAATCACACCACACATAGTACCGGGGAAGCCTAAAATCCCGTACCATGCTTTTAAAAACTATGTGGAGACCGAAGACATCGATGTCTACTTGCATGACTTTGAGAGGTTATGCCAATTACATGAGATCAACGCCGCAGACCAGGTATCCCTGTTAGTGGGTAAGCTAGCGGGCCGGGCAGCAGAAGCCTACCGCACCATGCCAGATGAGGATAGCAGAGGCTACCAGAAAGTAAAGCAGGCGATCCGGGACAGGTATGCAATTACCCCAGAGGCATACCGGCAGCGGTACCGAGAAAGCCGAAAGACGGAGAAAGATACTCACATGGAGTGGGCACACTGCTTAACTAGGGCGGGCAAAGGTTGGGTGCAAGCCGCACAAGCAACCACAGTGGAGGACATGCTATAATTACTGCTACTGGAGCAATTCTTCCAGGGGTTAACCCCGGATTCACAAAACTGGCTGAGGGATCAGAAACCGCGCATCTTAACTGACGCCACCAGGTGGGCAGACGAGTACCAAGATGCCAGGAGGGCACAGCGGGCACAGGCACGGTCCATCTTGGGAGCTGCTAACCCACCTCCCACCATTAACCCCACCCCAGCACTGCGTCTAAGTGGTGGGAACTACCAAACCCCTCCACGGTACAACAATGCCCGATCTTTCATCAGGTGCCACACGTGTAACCAGCAGGGCCACATGCAGAGAGACTGTCCCAGAAACAGAAACCGCCCCACGTGGAATACTCCAACTAATTCCCCTGCAAACCGGGCAGCAGTACACTGCTACCAGAATGAGCCTCGACAACCTTTCTTCAGGACCCGGTCTAATGAAGATTCTTTGGGCACCCTCCACGAGGTTAAAACAGTACAAGCAGCTGCAGACAACCGTCAGGGATACTGCCAAGGGGTACACGTAGAGGGAAAATGCCTTCAGGGTCTCCGCGATTCTGGGGCCACCATAACCCTGGTTCGCAATCACCTAGTCCCCAAACACCAGCTCACTAGAGAATATGTAGCAGTCCGGGTGGCAGGGGGAGCGATTTACAAAATACCCACTGCTAAAGTACATTTGGATTGGGGAGCGGGGTCGGGGAATGTGGAAATGGGCCCCATGCAGGACTTACCAGCTGATGTCATCCTGGGTAACGACTTGGGGGAGCTGACCTCCGCTTTTGTTTCTCAGCACCCCGCGCATGAAGCGTTACCTGTGGTAACACGGCAGCAGGCCCGCACCACTGCATCTTTTGAACACTCTGAGACTCCGGTAAGTAATAGTACTGACCCACCTTTCATCCCCTGGGCTCCCCCCTTAGAGTATGGTACTGAAGTAGTCACCGACCCGTCCCTGCAGGTATACCGGGATAGGGTTACACAGAATCAGGCAGGGTTGGAGGGAGAAAGATACGCTTGGGAGAAAGGATTATTGTATAGATATGCTGAGAAGGTAGTAGCAGGATATGTACCCGTGACCCTCACACAATTAGTCGTGCCCCGAAAGTACAGGCAAGAATTACTACGTATTGCCCATGAAATCCCTTTATCAGGACATCTAGGCGTCAGTAGGACGAAGCATCAATTGACCCAAAACTTCTTTTGGCCAGGGGTCTCCAAAGATATTCGGCAGTATTGCCAAACTTGTGACACATGCCAGAGAGTAGGGAAGAGAGGGGACCGGTACAAGGCAAAAATGCACTCCCTACCCATAATAGATGAACCCTTCAGCAGAGTGGCAGTAGATATAATCGGACCGCTAGCAAAACACAGCCCATCAGGGAAGAAGTATATACTAACCGTAGTAGACTATGCCACCCGGTACCCAGAGGCCGTAGCCCTAACTAATATCCATGCGGAGACTATAGTAGATGCCCTAATCCGGATATTCTCCAGAATGGGGTTCCCCAAAGAGATTATCTCAGATCGGGGTACCCAATTCACAGCCGAAGTCACTCATCAGTTATGGAGAACATGTGGGGTAAAACCTATTGTAAACTCAGCGTATATCCCCCAGTCCAATGGGCTCTGTGAACGTTTCAACGGAACCTTAAAGCAAATGCTCCGTACCTTCATGGATACCCAGAAGGACTGGGAAAGGTTTCTTCCCCATCTGCTCTTCGTGTACCAAGAGGTACCCCAGGAGTCCACGGGGTTCTGGCCATTCGAATTACTATTCGGAAGGAGAGTGCGGGGTCCCTTAGACCTCATTAGGGAACACTGGGAGGGAATGGTCACCAGTAACGGTACCCCTATCGTCCCATATGTACTAGAGTTCAGGGAACGCTTGGAGACCCTAATCCAGACGGTACGGTCTAATCTCCAGGCGGCCCAGCAACGACAGAGCAGATGGTACGATAGGGGAGCCAGAGACCGCAGTTTTCAAATAGGACAAAAGGTGTTAATCTTGAAGCCAGTGCAAAATGACAAATTGCAGGCCTCCTGGCAAGGCCAGGATGACATAAGACCCAGGATGACATAAGGTGGTGGAACAGGTATATGACACCACCTATGTAATTGCCCCATGTACAGGAGCAGGCAGTAGACGCATGCTCCACGTTAACATGCTGAAACCCTATCACGAGCGGACCGAAGAAGTTACTGCCATATGTGCCTCGGCCGCCGAGGACCCGGATAATCTACCCCTACCAGACCTATTAGCCCAAGGGGGGGCCAACACCGAATTAGGGGAAGTACAGCTAGGAGACAGGCTGAGCACTAGAGAGCGAGCTCAAATACTAGAGCTGATCCGAGAAAAAGGGGATACCTTCTCCAACCAGCCCGGGTATACCCCGCTGGCTACCCACAGGGTAGAAACCCCAGGGCAATACCCTCTTCGACAGACCCCCTACCGCATATCCGAATCCGTAAAAGATCATATGCGGAAGGAGATTGACAAAATGTTACAACTAGGAGTGATAGAACACTCATCCCATGGGCCTCTCTGGTAGTGCTGGTACCAAAGCGGGAAGGAACCAACCGCTTCTGAGTCGACTACCGGAAACTTAATGATAAAACCATTTCAGATGCCTATCCCATGCCCCGAATTGATGAGCTCTTAGATAAAATGGTCAGGGGCAAGTACCTCACCACAATAGACTTGTGCAAAGGGTACTGGCAGATCCCACTAGCCGAGGATGCCATCCCAAAGTCCGCATTCGTCACCCCATTTGGGCTATACCAATTCAAGGTGATGCCATTCGGGATGAAGAATGCACCAGCTACGTTTCAGCGGATGGTGGACCGGTTACTGGACGGATCCCAGGAGTATGCTTGCGCCTATTTAGATGACATAGCAATCTTTAGCAACTCCTGGGACGAGTACTTGACCCATATAGGAGCCATCCTCGACTGCATCAGGGAGGCAGGTCTCACGTTAAAACCCAGCAAGTGCCAAGTAGGGATGGCCGAAGTGCAGTACTTAGGCCACAGGGTGGGTAGTGGGCGGCAAAAGCCAGAACCTGCTAAGATAGAGGCCGTAGCTAAGTGGCCAACCCGTCGCACGAAAACTCAGGTTTTAGCTTTTCTAGGGACCGCCGGGTATTACCGTAAATTTGTACCTGATTATAGTGCCCCAGCCAAGCCCCTTACTGACCTCACCAAAAAGAACTTACCCAAAGTAGTGACCTGGAGCCCAGAGTGTGAGAAGGCATTCCAAGAACTGAAAACTGCCCTAATTCATGCCCCTTTACTGGCCGCTCCCGATTCAACTAAACCCTTTCTCGTTCATACAGATGCTTCTATGTTTGGATTGGGAGCAGTGCTGAGCCAAGTTGGGGCCGATGGTGGCGAGCATCCAGTCACTTACTTAAGTCGTAAACTATGACGCAGGGAAGTAAGCTATGCCGCCATCGAAAAGGAATGCCTGGTGGTGGTGTGGGCCCTCAAGAAACTACAGCCCTACTTATATGGACAACAATTTGCCTTGCTCAAAGATCACAACCTGTTGGTGTCGCTAAACCGGGTGTCAAGGGACAACGCTAGACTTCTGAGATGGAGCTTGGCACTACAACCATTTGATTTCACCATCCAGTATCACCCAGAGAAACAAAATGGTAACGCCGACGGGTTGTCCAGACAGACAGAACTCGAGAAATAATTTGTGAGCACTCCTCCGGACATCCCCAAGCAGATCCGTTGGGATCAGACTGTGTATGCCGGCTTCGTTCTGGGGGAGCATTGTGGCAGAAGCAGCCACAAGAGACTTTTGCATTGATTATTGCCTGTATTTGAACTGTATGTTATTTGAGCATAGTGAATTTTATTAGAATGGTTCTGGCCCTTTAAATGCTCGGACAAAGGATCTGCAGTTTTGCTATGCACTTTGGATGCAGAGTGTGAAGAAAAACCCTGTTTTATGGTTATTTTATTCTTATGGTTAAAATATGATCACATTGCTATACTGTAGATATGTTGGTCTGCTAGCCTAAAAGATAATCCTATCACAGGGGCTCCTGTGATAGGAAAGTCTATTGTGTAAAGTGTTTGTGAGAGATAGCACAAAGAGAAGGATAATCTAATCAATGTCTGTATTGTATAAAAATAGCCAGGGAGCCTCAGGGAGGTGTGACCACACATATTGTCTCCCTATGTGTATTGTGTGGCCAAATAGGGGGATGTGTATTACCTGTGAGAAGAGATGTATATATACTTCTGGATAACAAAATAAAGACAGTATTCTTTGACTACCAATTGAGTGTCGTCCAATATGGGAGGTTGGGGCTTGTGAGACTGCAGTGCTTCTTGGATATTTTACCGTATACCAGCGGAGATACTGGACTTCGTGTTCCAACTCCGTTGCACAGGATTTTTTATCAACAAATTTACTCTTCCCAACCTCGATGCACCAAATCAGACCCACAATCTTTTTTTGATATGTATCTTTGTCTGAAGAGCAATTGATCTGATTCTGATCTGAATTTAGATATAGGAATTTAAAGCTATTATTAAAAGCCTTAAAATAGGTAAGTCACCAGGGCCAGACGGTTATTCAAATCTATATTACAAAAAATGTGAAACTCTCCTTAGTCCGCATCTCACTTTCCTATTTAATGCAATTCTAAATGGGGATCAAATGCCTTCAGAGTTTAACTATGCTGAAATAGAAGTTATACCCAAAGATGGCAGAGATCCTCTCAAAGTCAAGAACAATAGGCTGAAGTTGTTGAATTTGTTGAAGAAGGCCTTTGACACAGTTGAGTGGTCCTATCTCTACAAGACATTACAAAAGTTTAGCTTCAAAGGGCGTTTTATTAATCTTCTTAACTGCTACTATAAGCTACGACTGCCAATATCAAACTGGCTGGAGAACATAGGGCCTTGATCTCCATTCAGAGAGGTACTAGACAGGGTTGCCCGCTATCGCCCCTTCTATTTGCACTTGCAATAGAACCATTGGCACAGGCTATTAGGTCAACCCCAGAAATTCAGGGCCTTAGAGTGGGTTAACAACAGTACAAATGCTCGCTTTATGCCGATGATCTACTATATACTTTAGCCAACCCCCGTGGTTCGATCCCTGCACACCATCTCTGGTCTTAGACTAAATTTACAAAAAATCTAGGAGTAGGTATCTCTCAAAATGACTTAGAGGATTTAAAATCCACTTATAAATGTATTTGGTTTAAACAACACATTCAAATTTAGGAGTCAATATCACTGTGAAAACATCAGACCTGTATAAAGCTAATCCCCCCCCCCCCCCCCCAATTTATTAAACTCTGGCAGCTATTATGCGGAAATCTGATAGATATCATATTTCATGGACAGGCCGCATAGTACAGTGCCTTGCAAAAGTATCCCCCCCCCCCTTGCCTTTTTACCTATTTTGTTACATTACAGCTTTAAGTTCAATGTTTTGTTAATCTGAATTTAATGTGATGGATCAGAACACAATAGTCTAAGTTGGTGAAGTGAAATTAGAAAAATATATCCATAAAACATTTTTTTTAGAAATAGAAAACATAAAATTGGCATGTGCATATGTATTAATCCCCTTTGTTATGAAGCCCATAAAAAGCTCTAGTGCAACCAATTACCTTCAGAAGTCACATAATTTGTAAAATGATGTCCACCTGTGTGCAATCTAAGTGTCACATGATTTCTCATTACATATACACACCTTTTTTGAAAGGCCCCAGAGGCTGCAACATCTAAGCAAGAGGCACCACTAACCAAACACTGCCATGAAGATCAAGGAACTCTCCAAACAAGTAAGGGACAATGTTGTTGAGAAGTACAAGTCAGAGTTAGGTTATAAAAAAATATCCAAATATTTGATGATCCCCAGGAGCAACATCAAATCTATCATAACCAAATGGAAAGAATATGGCACAACAGCAAACCTTCCAAGAGACGCCGCCCACCAGAACTCATGGACCGGGCAAGGAGGGCATTAATCAGAGAGGCAGCACAGAGACCTAAGGTAACCCTGGAGGAGCTGCAGAGTTCCACAGCAGAGACTGGAGTATCTTTACATAGGACGACAAAAAAGCTATTCGCTCCATAGAGTTGGGCTTTATGGCAGAGTGGCCAGAAGAAAGACATTACTTTCAGCATAAAACAAAATGGTACATTTTGAGTTTGAGAAAAGGCATGTGGGAGACTCCCAAAATATATGGAGGAAGGTGCTCTGGTCTAATGAGACTAAAACGCTATAATATGCGCAAAAATATTCACCCCCCTTGGCATTTTCCGTGTTGTGTTGCCTCACAACCTGGAATTAACATGGATTGTTTGAGGATTTGCTTCATTTAACAGTCCGATAGGCGATCAGACTCTCAAACCCTCAAAATAAAGAATTATGAAAATGAATGCCAATACTGTTCTAGTCCATATGGGTGGCCTGATATGTATTACCTTAATTGATACCCGAGATCAATTTACCCCAAAATGAATCATAAAAATAAATTTAGTTTCCTGCTAATTTGCGAGCTTGAGACTGTTGTGCAATTAATTCTAATGTCTATTATCGCTTTCCCAGTTATTTACAGTGCAGTATTGATTTTTTATTTGCATTTACAGTGCTACGAATAGGTGTTTAACACCCTTGTTGGTCCTCTCTAGCACTCGTAGGATTTTCTCCTTTTTTTGCCTTTTACAGGTGTGAAAATATTTGCGGGCTTGGGGAAAATGATCAATTGAATAGCGATTTGCGATTTTAGCCAACGTAAATCAAGCGAAGATAAAAGATCAAAGGCTACTGCAGGCTGTAAATCATGGATTTAACCATTGTAATATTTTCAAAGCCGTAACTCGTAACTTGCAAAAAAATTCCAATTGAATAGTAAATTATCTTGCAATCTCACTTACGGGCTACAGGATCACCCAAAACCTCAATGGCATTGGGGCCATATTCTCTTGAAAAAAGGTGTCTAAAAGAGGATATGATTACCTTATATAAATACATCCAGGATCAATACAAGGCTTTGTCAAGTGTACTTTTTGTGTCAAGATGTTTTCAACTGACAAGAGGACATCCGTTGAGGTTAGAAGAAAAAAGATTACACATTAAAGAAAGAAAAGGGTAGTTAATCTGTGGAATTCTCCTCCAAAGGAGGTGGTGACAGCGGATTCAGTAAATAACTGTAAAAAGGGATTGGATATATTTTTAAATAAAAAGGGCATACAGGGTTATCCTGGATAATTAGATAAGGAGTATTGATCCAGGGAGGAGTCCGATTGCCAGTACCTGGCGTCAGGAAGGATTTTCCCCCTTTTGAGACAATTGGCAATGTTTTCTGTTTACCTTCCTCTGGGTCAATTAACAATTAATCTGCATTTGAAAAAGGTCAGATGAATGCACTAGAATTTTTTTTTCAACCTCAATGACTATGTAAAACTTTGCACAGCACATGCTACTTGTGCAAGGTAATTATATTAGAAAATGATGTACTTTCCCTCCAAAGGAATTTGCATAATTTAGAGATATGGGAAACTAAACAACAGATGAGATTTAATACAAATAAATGTAAAGTTGTGTCATTCATGAACATTCTCTGATTTACAATAGCCCACACTCCAAATAATTCCTATTATGCGCTATTTATACACTATCTATACACATGGTCCAGTCACATTATTATGACCAGCAGTTAATATCCTGAATAACCACTGGACAGCAGCTAGACGACATGGTGTCATGTAATTTGGATATGGAATTCTCTACCAAAGGAGGTGGTGATAGCAGATTCAATAGATAACTTTTAAAACGGGTTGGATACATTTTTGAATAAAATGGGCATACAGGGTTATCCTGGATAATTAGAGAGGGAGTATTGATCCAGTGAGGAGTCCAATCAACAGTATCTGGGGTCAGGAAGGGACTAATGTTTTTTTTCCCTTTGAGACAAATGACAAATGTTTCAATGTTTTGTTTTGTTTTTCTGTTTGCCTTCCTCTGTATGAATTAATATGGGATATTTTAAATCAGAGAACTTCCATGAATGGTTCACGGAGTGGGTAGCATATGCTGTGCAAAGTTTCACATAGTAATTGAGGCTGGAAAAAAATACTTTGTATCCATCAAGTTCCTGTGACCTTTATAATATGCAGATTAATTGTTCATTCATTCTTAATTGATCCAGAGGCAGGCAAACAGAAAACATTGTCAATTGTCCCAAAAGGGGGGAAATAAAATCCTTCCTGACCCCAGATACTGGTGATCGGACTCCTCCCTGGATCAATACCCTCTCTCAAATTAACCAGGAAAACCAGTATATGCCCTTTTTATTACAAAATATATCCAATCCCTTTTTAAAGTTATCTACTGATTCCGCTGTCACCACTTCCTTTGGTAAAGCATCTGCATCTGCTCTAAGTCAGTGCACAGTTTCTGTCTGCATTAATCAGTGTACAGGTGAGAGTGGGTGTGGCTTGGCCTGTGTAGTTATATCTGGGTGAATTTGTGTGAGGTCAGGTTTGAATCTGCTCTAAGTCAGTGCACAGTTTCTGTCTGCATTAATCAGTGTACAGGTGAGAGTGGGTGTGGCTTGGCCTGTGTAGTTATATCTGGGTGAATTTGTGTGAGGTCAGGTTTGAATCTGCTCTAAGTCAGTGCACAGTTTCTGTCTGCATTAATCAGTGTACAGGTGAGAGTGGGTGTGGCTTGGCCTGTGTAGTTATATCTGGGTGCATTTGTGTGAGGTCAGGTTTGAATCTGCTCTAAGTCAGTGCACAGTTTCTGTCTGTTGCATTAATCAGAGTACAGGTGAGAGTGGGTGTGGCTTGGGCTGTGTAAGTTATATCTGGGTGAAATTGTGTGAGTTCTGTTTGAATCTGCTCTAAATCAGTGCAGAGTTTTCTGTCTGTTGCATTAATCAGAGTACAGGTGAGTGTGGGTGTGGCTTGGGCTGTGTAAGTTATATCTGTGTGTATTTTGTTGTTTTCTGTTGAATCGGTTCTGTGGGGCAGGACCGTGTTTTCTATCCTGTGCTCTTTTATCATTGTACAGGCAAGTAGGCGGGGTCTATTTTAACAAGGGAAGGGAGAGCTTGGGAGCTTGCAATCATTTCTAGTGTAAGTGTAGTTGGTGTGTAGGAGATTAAATAAAAGGAGGAAATCCAAATAAGGGGTATTATAAGAAAAAACAGAAAACAAACGTACATATTGTTTCTGTTTTGTTTGGTTTAAGGTGTGGAAAATAAATCTTTATACAAATACATTGATTTGTTTTCTCACTGTATTTTTGTAACTGATAATCATGAGTCAGTCCAGTGGAAACCTCACTCAGTATACATCCTGCCAAATGTATAAACTACTGGAACAGATGATCCAGGGTCCATACCTCTGTGACAGGTGTGAGCATGTTGCCTCTTTGGAAGCTCAAATTGAAGATCTGGAGAGGAGAATTGCAGCACTTAGTGATATTGCTCCACTGGAAAGGGAGTTGGTGCTCACGGAGCACAGTTTAGCTGGGCCTAGTATGGAGGGAGGAGCTGGGGCTAGTGAGGATGGCCAGGGAGGTAGCTGGGTTACAGTTAGAAGGGGAATCAGGGGGTACAGGAGGAGGCAGGCCAGTTCTGAGTTGGCAAACACCAACAGATTTGCCAGATTGAGTGAAACTGTTGGGGATGTCCATTCAGGAATGGCAATGCCAGATAGAGCTGTTCCCTCTAACAGCCGGGAGAACAGTTCTACTGGAGGAGAGGGAGGGCAGAATAGGCAGAGCAACAGACATGTTTTGGTGGTAGGGGACTCTATTATTAGGAAGGTAGACAGGGTAATTTGTCACCCAGATCCCAGCAATCGAACAGTTTGCTGTCTCCCGGGTGCTCGGGTTCGGCATGTTGTGGATCGGGTGGATAAATTATTGGGAGGGGCTGGTAATGAACCGGCGGTCTTGGTACACATTGGTACCAATGACAAAGTTAGTGGAAGATGGAGCGTCCTAAAGAATGATTTTAGAGAATTAGGGAATAAGCTTAAAGCAAGGACCTCCAAGGTAGTATTTTCTGAGATACTACCAGTGCCACGTGCTAGCCCAGGGAGGCAGAAGGAGCTTAGGGAGGTTAATGCATGGCTAAAAAAGTGGTACAGTGCAGAGGGTTTTGGGTTTTTAGAGCACTGGGCTGACTTCTCACTTGGGTACAATCTCTATAGCAGGGATGGATTGCACCTTAATGATGAGAGCGCTTTTGTGCTAGGGAATAGGATGGTAGAACGGCTGGGGGAGTTTTTAAACTTGTAGGTGGGGGGGAGGGACTATATAGAAGTATTGGGGTAAATAGGGTAGAGAGGGAAAGGGATTAATTATTTACCCATGGGGGAGGAGAAGGGGGGAGGGTTACAATAGAAAGTAGGGAGATATTAATAGGGGCCTCAAATACAGTGGCAGGCACTTCACATCAGCAGAGCCATAGCAACATAAAGTGTATGATTGCAAACGCAAGAAGTTTGCCTGGGAAAATGGATGAGCTAGAAATATTAGCAGTACAAGAAAAATGGGGCTTAATAGGCATTACGGAAACATGGTGGGATGAATCTCATGACTGGACTGTTAATCTGGATGGTTATAACCTATTTAGGAAAGATAGGGGAAATGGTAAAAGAGGAGGAGGGATATGTCTTTATGTTAAGCCTGAATTTAAGCCTATAGTTAGAGAAGATATTTATGCTGGCACTAACGGCATCATTGAATCCTTGTGGGTTGAGCTAAATAGTGGAGGAGCTAATTCTAAATGCATATTGGTGGGAGTACGCTATAAACCCCCAAATATAGCTGAAAGTGAGGAAATACAATTATTGTTACAGATTGGAAATGCAGCTAAGCATGGGCAAGTTCTAATAATGGGAGACTTTAATTACCCTGATATAAACTGGATAAACGAGACCAGCAGCTCAGCTAAGGGGAGCAGGTTCTTGAGTACACTCAGGGATCATTATCTAGCCCAGGTAATACAAGAACCTACTAGAAATGTGGCCATCTTGGATTTAGTAATCACAAGTAATATTGATATAATATCAAATGTAAAAATAGGGGAACCCTTGGGGAACAGTGTTCACAACACAGTCTCATTTGAGATTGAATACAAAAAACAGAGTTGTAAGGGGCCAACAAAAACTCTAAATTTTAAAAGGGCTAACTTTAATGGGCTACGGGCAGCAATACAACATATAGACTGGGACAAATAACGTACTGGGAAGAATACTGAAAATAAATGGACAACATTCAAATCCTTACTAAATAAACATACTCATCAGCATGTACCATGTGGAAATAAAATGAATAGGAGTAAATCACATCCCATGTGGCTTAACAATGACTTAAAGATCATGATGAGGAAAAAGAAATATGCATTTAAATTCTACAAGAAGGAGGGAACAGTGGCAGCTTTATGTGACTATAAGGAAATCAACAAGGCTTGCAAAAGGGCTATTAGACTGGCTAAAATAGAAAATGAGAAGTCAGTTGCAATGGAAAGTAAGACTAACCCTAAAATATTTTATAATTATATTAATGGGAAGAAGGCCAGGAAGGAATCGATAGGACCATTACAATGTGACACAGGCCATCTGATAATTAGTGACCAGGAAAAGGCAGATGAGCTAAATAGGTTCTTTTCGTCGGTTTACACAAGGGAGGTACCAGTGGTTGGGACACTGCAACATAATGGGGCTACACTACCTTTACTAAATAATTGGTTAACGCAGGAAGAAATACAAAAGAGGTTGGAGAAAATAAATGTTAATAAAGCCCCAGGTCCTGATGGAATACATCCAAGGGTACTGAGGGAGCTGGGTTCTGTAATAGCCAAACCATTATATCTAATCTTTAAAGACTCACTCACTACAGGGTCTCTACCAGATGACTGGAGAAAAGCAGAGGTGATACCTATATTTAAGAAGGGATCTAGAACAAATCCGGGGAATTATAGACCAGTGAGCCTCACTTCTGTAGCTGGGAAGCTTTTAGAAGGGTTAATAAGGGACAGAATACAAGAATATGTCTATTTGAACAGGATCATAGGTAGCAGTCAACATGGATTTATGAAGGAAAGGTCGTGTCAGACCAATCTAATTAGTTTTTATGAGGAGGTTAGTAGGAACTTGGATCAGGGAAACTCAGTGGATGTAGTCTTTTTAGATTTTTCAAAGGCATTTGATACAGTGCCACATGGAAGACTAGTGAGCAAACTAAGGGATACAGGAATTGCAGTAAATATCTGCTCATGGATCGAGAGCTGGCTAAAAGACAGGAAGCAAAGGGTTGTTGTAAATGGAACATACTCCGATTGGTCTAATGTGATAAGTGGGGTTCCTCAGGGCTCAGTATTGGGTCCTCTCCTTTTTAACATATTTATTAATGACATTGAAGTAGGACTCAAATCTAGTGTCTCCATTTTTGCTGATGACACTAAGTTGTGCAAGGTAATAAAATCAGATAATGATGTACTTTCCCTACAAAAGGATTTGCATAAATTAGAGAAATGGGCGGTTAAATGGCAGATGAGATTTAATACAAATAAATGTAAGGTTATGCATTTGGGAAGGAACAATAGCCAAGCAATCTATAATCTTAATGGAGCAAATCTAGGGGTATCAGATATTGAAAGGGATTTGGGAGTACTAGTGGACAACCACCTAGGTAACAGCGCTCAAAGCCAAGCAGCGGCTGCAAAGGCAAATAAAATATTAGCATGTATTAGGAAGGGTATAGAAGCCAGGGAAGAAGATATAATTCTGCCACTATACAAATCTCTAGTACGCCCTCATTTGGAATATGGAGTACAATTTTGGGCACCACCTCATAAAAAAGACATTTTAGAGCTGGAAAAAGTACAGAGAAGGGCTACAAAACTGAATGGAGGGGCTAAGTTATGAAGAAAGACTAGCAAAATTAAACTTATTTTCGCTAGAAAAAAGGCGTCTAAGAGGAGATATGATTACGTTATATAAATACATCCACGGTCAATATAAGGCTTTGTCAAGTGAACTTTTTGTAGCAAGAGATTTTCAACTGACAAGAGGACATCCGTTGAGGTTAGAGGAAAAAAGATTTCACCTTAAACAAAGAAAAGGGTTCTTCACAGTTAGGGTGGTTAAACTGTGGAATTCTCTACCAAAGGAGGTGGTGACAGCGAATTCGATAGACAACTTCAAAAAGGGGTTAGATATATTTCTGAATAAAGAGGGCTTTCAAGGCTATCCTAGATAACTAGCTAGGAATATTGATCCAGGGAGAAATTTGATCGCCAGTTTCTGGGGTCAGGAAGGAATTTTGCTTTTTTTTCCCCTTATGAGACAATTGGCAAAGTTTCAATGGGTTTTTTTTTTATGTTTGCCTTCCTCTGGATCAATTAACAATAATAATAAATAGTCCAAATTAAAAAGATCAATAGAGATCTAAAAAGGTTGAACTTGATGGACTAACTCTTTATTCATCCTCCAATACTATACTATTAATAATTATTTAATCAATAATTTAATTAATAACTAATCCGCATATTGCAGATCAGAGGAGATCTTAACAGGTTGAACTTGATGGACTGAAAGTCTTTTTTCAATCTTAATTACTATGTAACTATGTAACTATTTCATTTTATCATCCTTACTGTGAAGAACTTTTTTCTTTCTTTAAGGTGGAATCTTTTTACTACTAACCTGAAAGGATGTCCTCTTGTTAGTTGAAAACCTCTTGGCAAAACAGCTTCATTTGACAAAGCCTTGCATTGACCCTAGATATATTTATATAAGGTAACCATATTCCCTCTAAGATGCCTTTGTTTTATCCTCTTCTTAATATATGCCAATAATTTGCTTGCCTTGGTATTGAGCACTGTTACCTAGGTGGCTGTCCTCAAGCTCCCAAATCCCTTTCATTATCTGATACCTCTAGATTTGCTCCATTAAGATTATAAATTGCATAGCTAGTTTTCCTTCCCAGATGTGTAACTATACAATTATTCATATTGAATCTCAAGCACCATCAAAACATGCTTAACAAGAGTTATTTGGATTGTGTGTTAATGTAAGCTAAATAAAATATTTAGGACTTTGGCATTTTCAGAATTGTCCTAGAAAGTGCTCAGTATGTGTTATGAGAAGTTATGAATCAATGGAATAATGTATGTGTGTATTTAAACATGTTAAGTGACATTAAGTAGTTTTCACATAAAATAAATATTTAAAAATCTCTCTCGGATATCTCATACATTAAGTGCAATATCAACGGAACACTGTGATGATCTGCTTTAATTTGTGATTGATCCAATATAAATTCTTATTCAATGACTTATGAGTAAAATGTGAATATTAAATTTACTTTCAAAGATCAGATTCATCTGCTGCTGGTCACTACACATTTAAAAGCGAACAGAGTAGGCTGCTATTGTTGGTTATTGTTGATTAGTTGTTAGTCATGACTCTTCATC
Organism: Discoglossus pictus; assembly: GCA_027410445.1. NCBI lineage: Eukaryota > Metazoa > Chordata > Amphibia > Anura > Alytidae > Discoglossus > Discoglossus pictus. The sequence continues at coordinate 77,733,477 of CM050169.1, forward strand.
ACCCTATGGACTGCAGGTTGTCTTGGCAAAGATACTGGAGTGGGTTTCCAGCTCTTTCTCCAGTGGTTCACAATTTCTCTGACCTGACCATCTTGGATGACCCTACATGGAATAGTTTACAGCTCACAGCTTAATTGAAGTATACAAGCCCCTTAACCATGAACAGGTAGTGATCACAGAGTCTTCATTGGGTGGATACTTTATGTGTTAAAGTTGTTTCCATTGGTAACAAAATCTGTAGCCTCAAAAAAAGCCCTCTAGACATTGTTCCCTTTATAACTTCCAAAGTAAGTGTAAGATGAAATATTGCTTTTATAAATAAGAGCTTAGTTAAAGATTATTTATTTCTCTGCTTGTTTTATTTCTAAATTTCCTGTGATTTTGAACAAAACTGCATGTGTGATTTAACTTAAAAACTATAGTGCAGACCTGTTCTCAGATGGAGTTATAATGACTACCATACTGGTGCATGGGAGTGAGTCATTCCACATGTATACTTTTTTGCCAAAAAGTTAGGTACACTTCTATGAACATAATGTGTGAAAACACATGATTAAGCTTCATGTCTTGCAAGTTATTTATCGCCATTTATGCCTTAAGTATAAAATGTCTTCATGCAAAAATAAAATGTTTTAAGTATTTAAAGACATGTTTATCATGCATATTTTAAAACATCTCACAAGCTGAGTAGAACATTTCTTTAAGCACACAAGCTGTGTAGGCATGTTAATTTATCATGGGTTTAGGTCAACTTTTATTTATGCATGCCTTGGGGGAAATTAGCATTGATGAGGAAGATGTTCAAACTTTAACTAAAGCCCTGTTTTCACTGTAAGACCTGCCAAAGAAAGCAAATGAATTTGCATTAATAAAACAAGTGCATCATTAAACAAATATAGTTTTATACGCCGAAGGCAGCGATGTGTATAAATAACACATGGTATTAAACACAAAAAAGATTAATTGGATTAAGAGATTTAAATGCTTGGGTCCTTAGGACAATATGATTTTAGACCAACCACAACCTTGCATTAAATAATATATATTTTCAATGTGCTGTATGCAAGTGGTACAATATGATGCATGTAACTATAACAAAAATGTATGTAATAATTCCAAAAAATATTAGAGTATCTTATTAACATACTTTTTATATAAATAGTGCCCAAAACTGAAGTATGGACAATTATTCAAATCAGTAATTAAATAAGACACTCCAGAAAATGACTCTAGGTGCTTCAAGTAGTGTTCAAATATAAATAATGAGGGGTTCCATGGGGGTCCAGTGGTTAGGATTTGGTGCTTTCACCACTGTGACCTGGGTTCAATACCAGTCAGGGAACCAAGAGGTCACATAAACCTCTTGCCAAGCATACATAGTTACATAGTGATTGAGGTTGAAAAAATACTTTTAGTCCATCAAGTTCAACCTTTTTAGATCTTCTCTGATCTGCAATATGCATATTAATTGTTAATTGATCCAGAAGAAGGCAAACAGAAAAAAACATTGTGAAACTTTGCCAATCGCCTCAAAGGGGAAACAAAATAATTGCTTCCTGACCCAGATACTGGAGATCAGATTCATCCCTGGATCAATGCTCACTCTCTAATTAACCAGGATAACTCTGAATGTCCTATGTAATTAAAAATATATCAAGTGCTTTTTAAAAGTTATCTATTGAATCCGCTGTCACCACCTCCCTTGGTAGAGAACTCCACAGATTAACTACGCTTACTGTGAAGAAACCTTATCTTTATCTTCTAACCTCAAAGGATGTCCCCTTATCAGTTGACAACTTCTTCTAACAAAAAGTTAACTTGACAAAGCCTTATATTGACCCTGGATGTATTTATATAAGGTAATTGTCGTTTTTCTTGAGAAAATACGTTTAGTTTGGTTAGTCTATCTTCTTTAGGCCCTCCATTCCCCTTATTAGTTTTGTTATCCTCTGTACTTTTTCCAGCACTAAAATGTCCTTTTTATGTAGTGGTGCCCAAAATTGTCCTTTATATTCCAAATGAGGGTGTACTAGAGATTTGTATAGTGACAGAATTATATTTGCTTCCCTTGCTTCTATACCCTTTTTAATACATGCTAATATTTTATTGCCTTTGCAGATGCTGCTTGGCTTTGAGCACTGTTACCTAGGCGGTTGTCCACAAGTACTCAAAAATCTGCTTCAAGACCTGATACCCCTAGATTTGCTGGATTAAGAATATAAATTGCATGGCTATTTTTCTTCTCAGATGCATAACTTTACATTTATTCATATTAAGTCTCATTTGCCATTTAGTCGCCCGTTTCTCCAATTTATGCAAATCCCTTTGGAGGGAAAGTACATCATTATCTGATTTAATTACCTTGCACAACTTAGTGTCATCAGCAAAAATGGAGTCAATACTTTTCAATCCTACTTCTAAGTCATTAATAAATATGTTAAAAAGCAGAGGGCCTAATACTGAACCCTGAGGAACCCCACTTACCACATTAGTCCAATCGGAGTATGTTCCATTTACCACAACGCTTTGCTTCCTGTCTTTTAGCCAGATCTCAATCCATGAGCAGACATTTATCGAAATTCCTGTATCCCTTAGTTTGCTCAATAGTCTCCCATGTGGCGCTGTATCAAAAACCTTTGGAAAATCCAAAATGACTACATCCACTTTGATCCAGGTTCCTACTAACCTCTTTATAGAAACTAATTAGGTTTATTTGACATTACCTATCCCTCATAAATCTGTGTTGGTTCCCACTTATAATTTTGTTTAAATAGACATATTCATGTTACTGTTCCTTATTAACCCTTATAAAAGCTTTCCCACTACAGAGACTTACAGCTCTATAATTTCCCGGGTTTGTTCTTGCTGCTTTCTTAAATATAGGTATCACCTCTGCTTTTCTCAAGTCATCTGGTAGTGACTCTGTGTTGAGTGAATCTTGAAAAATTAGATATAATAGTTTGGCTATTACAGAGCCCAGTTCCCTCAGTACCCTTGTATATATTTCACCAGGACCTGGGGCTTTATTAAAACATTTTTGATCTCTTCCTGCGTTAACCAATTATTTGGTGAAGGTAGTGTAGCCCCATTTTGTTCCTCCCTTGTTAATATGAAGAAAAGAACCTACTTAGCTCATTTGCCTTTTCCTGGTCACTAATTGTCAGACAGCCTGTTTCACATTGTAATAATCATATAGCTTCCTTCCTGGACTTCTTCCCATTAGAGAATAGCCCTTTTGCAAGCCTTAGTGATTTCCTTGTATGTAAAGCAGTCTCTGTCCCCTCTTTTTTGTATGATTTAAATGCCTGTTTTTTACTCCTCGTCTTCATCTTTAAGTCATTATTAAGCCACATGGGTTGTGATTTACTCCTTCTACTTTTATTTACAAGTGGTAAATGGGAAAAAGTTTGTATATTTAGTAAGGATTTGAAAGTTAACCATTTATGTTCAGTATTGTTACCTGTCAGTTCACAGTCCCAGTCCATACTTTGTATTGCTGCCCTAAGATCATTCAAATCTGCCATTTTAAAATGAAAAGTTTTTGTTGGCCGCTCACAGTTGTTGTTTTTTTTATTCAATCTCAAATTAGATTGTGTTGTGATCACTGTTTCCCAACGGTTGCCCTACTTCAACATTTGATACTATATCAATATTATGTGTGATAACTAAATTCAAGATAGCCTCATTTCTAGTAGGTTTGTGTATAACCTGGGCCAGATAATGATCCCTGAGTGTACTCAAGAACCTGCTCCCCTTAGCTGAACTGCTGGTCTCATTTATCCAGTTTATTTCAGGGTAGTTGAAATCTTCCCTTATTAAAACTTGCCCATGCTTAGCTGCATTTCCAATCTGTAACAATAATTGCATTTCCTCACTTTCAATTATATTTGGGGGCTTATAGCATACTGCAACCAATATTCTTTTAGAATGTGCTGCTCCTCTGCTATTTAACTCTACCCACAAACATTCAACATTACCCCTAGCTCCAGCATAAATATCTTCTCTGACTTTAGGCTTAAATTCAGACATAACATACAGAAAAATCCCCCCTCCTCTTTAACCATTTCCCCTATTTTTCCTAAATAGGATATAACCATCCAGATTAACAGTCCAGTCATGAAATTCATCCCAACACATTTCACTAAATCCTATTTTTTCATTAACTGCTAATAATTCTAATTCTACCATTTTTCCTGGCAAGCTTCTGTCATTAGCAAGCATACTCTTTATGTTATGAGTCTGTACCTCTGAGGTGCCTGCCACTGTACTTTATTTACTTAACAATACATGCCTATTGACTATTCTAACCCTCCCCCATATCCTACCCTTGACTAGTTAATTTGTTTCTTACCCCCTCTACACTGTCTACCCCATTGCTTAAATCTGGTTCCTCACCCTCACCTACTAGTTTAAAAACTCTCCCAGCCATTCTACCATCCTTTCCCCTAGCACACCAGCTCTCTCTTTATTAAGGTGCAATCCATCACTACTAAAGAGATTGTACCCAAATGAAAAGTCAGCCCAGTGCTCTAAAAACCCCAAACCCTCATTAATGCACCCCTTTTTTAGCCACGCATCAACCTCCCTAAGCTCCTTCTGTCTCCCTGGACTAGCACGTGGCACTGGTAGTATCTCAGAAAATACTGCCTTGGAGGTACTTGCCTTCAGCTTATTACCTAGTTCTATAAAATCATTCTTTAGGACTCACCATCTTTCATTAACTTTGTCAGTGGTACCAATATGTATCAAAACTGCTGTTTGATTTTCAGCCCCTACCAATAATTTATCTTCCCGATCCACAACATGCCGAACCTGAGCACCCAGGAGAGAGCAAACTGATTGCTGAGATCTGGGTGATAAATCACCCTGTCTACCTTCCAAATAATATAGTCCCCTACCACCAAAACCTCTCTCTTGTTCTGCCTTTGCTGCCCTCCCTCTCCTCGAGTAGAAATGTTAGAGGGAACAGCTCTATCTGGCATTGCCATTCCTGAATGGACATCCTCACCAGCTTCAGTCAATCTGGCAAATATGTTGGTGTGTGCCAACGCAGACCTGGCCCTCCTCCTCCTACTGTTCCCCCTGCTTCCCCTTGTAACTGTAACCGAGCTACCTCCCTGGACATCCTCACTAGCCCTATCTTCACCTTCCTTGCTAGGCCCAGTTAAACTGTGCTCTGTGAGCACCAACTCCCTTTCCAAGGGAGCAATATCACTAAGTGCTGAAATTCTCCTCTCCAGTTCACCAATTTGAGCTTCAAGATAGGCAACATGCTCACACCTGGACTGGATAAGATGTTCCAACATAGTTACATAGTAATTGAGGTGGAAAACATTTTTTTGGCCCATCAAGTTCAACCTTTTAAGACCTACTCTGATCTCCAATATGCGGATTAATTGTTAATTGATCAAGAGGAAGGGAAATAAATAATTCCTTCCTGACCCCAGATACTGGCGATCGGATTCATCCCTGGATCAATACCCCCTCTAACCAGGATAACCCTAAATACCCTTTTAATTTAAATATATATCCAATCCCTTTTTAAAAATATCTATTGAATCCACTGTCACCACCTCCCTTGGTAGAGAATTCTACAGATTAACTACCTTTACTGTGAAGAACCCTTTTCTTTCATAACTTAGCCCCTCCATTCCCCTTATTAGTTTTGTTGTCCTTCTCTGTACTTTTTCCAGTTCTAAAATGTCCTTTTTATGAAGTGGTGCCCAAAACTGTACTCCATATTTTAAATGAGGGCATACAAGTGATTTGATTAGTGGTAGAATTATATTTGCTTCCCTTGCTTCTATACCCTTCTTAATACATACTAATAGTATATTTGCCTTTGCAGCTGCTGCTTGGCATTGAGAACTGTTACGTAGGTGGTTGTCCACAAGCACTACCAAATCCCTTTCAATATCTGATACCCCTATATTTGCTTCATTTAGTTTATAAATTGCATGATTATTTGTCTTTCCCAGAGGCATAACCTTACATTTATTCATATTAAATCTCATCTGCCATTTGATTGCCCATTTCTCTAATTTATGCAAATGCCTTTGGAGGGAAAGTACATAATCTTCTGATTTAATGACCTTGCACAACTTTATGGCATCAGCAAAAATGGAGACAATACTCTCCAATCCTACTTCTAAGTCATTAATAAAAATGTTAAAAAGCAGAGGACCTATTACTGAGCCCTAAGGAACACCACTTACCACATTAGTCCAATTGGAGTATGTTTCATTTACAACAACCCTTTGCTTCCTGTCTTTTAGCCAGCTCTTAATCCAAGTGCATATATTTACTGAAATTAATGTATCCCTTAGTTTGCACAATAGTCTCCCCTGTGGCACTGTATCAAAAGCCTTTGCAAAATCTAAAAAGACTAGTTCATACATGTGGCAGGATGCGCACTGAGTGAGGTTGCCACCTGACTGACTCATAATTACTAATTACAGTGGGGAAAACAAATGGTATAAAGCACTACAATGTTCTCCTATTTTCTTGGAACTCCCTCCTTTTAGTTAAACTCTTAAACTTATACTAAAACTGCACTTATACTAGAAGTGTTCACAAGCTCACAAGTTCACTCCGTTCCCTGTTTCTATTAGGTTCTTACTACTCACCTGTACCCCAAACTCACTTTACTGTTTAGAAGAAAGCACAGAACAGAGCAAACAGACCAAAAAAAGCCATACACTGATATATCTTCACACAAGCGAAACCACATCCCCTCTCAGCTGCCACTAATCAATGCACCAGTACACAAACACCCTTACTGTCCAGGAGAAATCACAGAACAGGGGCAAAGGGTTGGGTCTGATCAGTACTTGGATGGGAGATCACCTAGGAATACCACTGGAGAAGGAACTGGCAACCCAGTATCTCTGCCATGAAAGCCAAGTGGATCAGCATGACCATGGACATAAATATGTGCCTGGTGTGTTGCTGTCCACGTTGAGTCAGACACAACTGAACGACACAAATACAACCAAAGGCTAAGTGCCAATGCCAAATTCTAAGTGATCAGCACCATGTGACTTTGTTTTCTCAGATTTATACATACATTATAGAAGCATTAATAAAAACAATTATAGTAGAATATATTATATACTAAATGAATAACATTTTAAAAACATAATGTACAGAAGAATTCATGAGGCTAGGATTATTTAGAAACGTTCAACTTGTTCATGACCAGTACAGTGCACTGTAATATGTGGTAATGATGCTAAAGGGGGTAAAAAAGAGAAGCATTTTACTAACTCATTCAGGAGGACATGACCTCAGTTTAGACTAGATCCCAGGATGCATATATCAGACCACTGATGAACAAGGAATAAAGTACCAATTCCAGACCAATATGAACTGTTACTTTTTTATCAAAGTAATTATTGTAAGCTAGAACGTATGTGTGGTGATCTGCTTTCTTCAGTCGGGCTTGATAAGGCTGTTATGGATAAACCTACCCAGCAGATCTTTCAGATTATTTTGATCCTTTCAACAAGGTAGCTGATGTCTCTAAAACCGCCTTGCTCAGATGCATCATTTAAAAATATAAATGCTGGCTCAGCATTATAAACATCAGTAACTGCTTTTATTGCTGTTGAAAATTATAGCAGATTTAAAAGTATTAAAATAACATGTAAATATTGTAAAAAAATGAAAAGTGGTTTAACTGTCGAAAATACATCTACATAAGCAAAATAAAACACAACTGACATTGCATTAAATTACAAGTAATTTAGCTAGTATACCATTTTACATAGAATGAAGCTGTGTTATAAGTCAAAAGGAGATGGCCTATTAAAACATTTATGACCTAAAAGGTTTATTTGCATGTTTTAAAAGTTATATGTACTTTTACCTTAACACATACATTGAAGTCTATATTGGTAATCCTCCATCCCAGTTTATTTATATGAATATATTTTCATATCAATTAGATAAATATAGTCAATATATTCAGGACAAATTAAAGTGCGAGAGAAAAAAAGAGAAGAAAAAAAGAAAATATAAATGTTTTGTTTTTATTTAGCTTTATACACATTTATTGATTTTTGTTGTTGTAATTATGAGTCAGTCCAGTGACAACCTCACTTAGTATACAGACTCTAACATGTATTATCTGCTGGAAAAGTTGATCCAGAGTCTATACCTCTGTGGGAGGTGTGAGCATGTTGCTCAAATTGGAGAGGAGAATTGCAGCACTTAGTGATATTGCTCCACTGGAAAGGGAGAACAGTTTAGCTGGGCCTATCATGGAGGTTGGAGATGCGGCTAGAAAGGATGTCCAGGGAGGTTGCTGGATTACAGTTACAATGGGAAGCAGGGGATCAGGAGGAGGAAGCAGGCCAGTTCTGGGTTGGCAAACTCATTTGCAAGATTGAGTGACACTGTTGGGGATATCCATTCAGGAATGGCAATGGCAGATAGAGCTGTTCCCTCTGGTGCACTAAGGAGGGGGTTGGGTTTTTAGAGCACTTGACTGACGTCTCGCTTGGGTACAATCTCTATAGCAGTGATGGATTGCACCTTAATGATGAGGGAGCTGGCGTACTAGGGTAAAGGATGGTAGAAAGGGTGGAAAAGATTTTAAACTAGTAGGTGGGGGTATTAGATAGAAGTAATAGTGTAGTAAGTGTAGAGGGGTAAGGAAATAATTAACTAGTCATGAGGGTGGAGAAGCTGGAGGGTTAGTATAGTCAATAGGGAGGTATTGCTTAGTAACTCAAGTACAGTGACAGGCACTTCAGAACTAAAGACTCATAACATAAAGTGTATGTTTACTAATATTGATATAGTATCAAATGTTGAAATAGGGTACCTTTGGAAAAAAAGTGATCACAACACAGTCTCATTTGAGATTCAATAAAAAAAAACTGTTAAGCGGCCATCAAAAAATCTAAATTTTTAAAGGGCAGATTTTAATTGTCTAAGGGCAACAACACAATGTATAGACTGAGACAAAAGAGCTGACGGGTAAAAATACTGAACATAAATGGACAACGTTCAAATCCTTACTAAATTTACATACTTATCACCATATACCACATTGAAACAAAAGTAGAAGGAGTAAATCACAGGCCATGTGGCTCAAGATCAAGATATGGACGGATAACAGGCATTTAAATTATACAAACAAGAGGAGACGTAGACTGCTTTACGTAAATACAAGGAAATCGACAAGGCGTGCAAAAGGGCAATTAGACTGGCTAAAAAAGAAAATGAAAACTTAGTTGCAAAGGAGAGTAAGACTAACCCTAAAATATTTGTATTAATAGGAAGAAGGCCAGGAAGGAAGCTGTAAGAACATTACAATGTGAAACAGGCTGTCTGATAATCAGTAACCAGGAAAAGGCAGATGAGCTAAATAGGTTATTTTTTTCGGTATACACAAGGGAGGTACCAGTGGTTGGGGCTATGCAACATAATTGGGCTACACTACCTTCACCAAATAATTGGCTAACACAGAAAGAAATGCAAAATAGGTTGGCTTTTTTTTTTTAATAAAGCCCCAGGTCCTGTCGAAATACATCTAAGGGTACTGAGGGAACTGTGTTCTGTAATAGCCAAACCATTATATCTATTTTTTTAGGATTCACACAACACAGGGCCGCTACAAGTTAACTGGAGAAAATCAGATGTGATAGCTGTATTTAAGAAGGGCGTAGGAGCAAATTCTGAGTATTATAGACCAGTGATCCTCACTTCTATGGTGGGAAAGCTTTTAGAAGGGTTAATAAGGGATAGTATACAGAAATTGGTCTATTTGAAAAGGATAATAAGTAGGAGTCAACATGGATGAGGGAGAGGTCATGCCAAACAAATCGAATTTGTTTATATGAGGAGGTTAGTAGGAACTTGGATCAAGGCAACTTAGTGGATGTAGTGTTTTTGGATTTTGAAAGGCTTCGGATACAGTGCCACATGAAAGGCTATTCTGAAAACTAAGAAATGCAGGAATTGCAGTACAAATCTGCTCATGGATTGAGAGCTGGCTAAAATTCAGTAAGCAAAGGATTGTTGTAAATGGAATATACTCATATTGGACACATGTGGTAAGTGGTGTTCCTCAGGGTTCAGTATTAGGTAATCTCCTTTTTAACATATTTATTAATGACTAAGATATTCAAGGTAATTAAATCAGAAAAGGATGTACTTTACCTCTAAAGGGATTTGCATAAATTAGAGAAAAGGGGAGACTAAATGGTAGATGAGATTTAATACAAATAGATGTAAAGTTATGTATTTAGGAAGGAAAAATAGGCACAAAATGTATAATCTTAATGGAGTTAATCTCGGGGTATCAATACTGAAAGGGAACTGGGAGTGCTTGTGGACAACCACCTAGGTAACAGTGCTCAATGCCAAGCAGCAGCTGCAAAGGCAAGTCAAATATAAGCATGTGTTAAGAAGGGTATGGATGCAAGGGAAGCAAATATACTTCTGTCACTATATAAATCCCTAGTACGCCCTCATTTGGAATAAGTAGTACAATTTTGGGCACCACTTCATAAAAATTACATTTTAGATCTGGAAAAAAGTACAGGGAAGGACAACAAAACTAATAAGAGGAATGGAAAGTCTAAGTTATGAAAAAAAGACTAACTAAATTAAATGTATTTTCTTTAGAAAAAAGGCATCTAAGAGAGGATATGATTACCTTATATAAATATGTTGAGAGTCAATACAAGTCTTTGTCAAGTAAACATTTTGTGCCAAGAGGTTCTATACTGACAGGAGGGCATCCTTTGAGGTTAGAAGTAAGAAAAGTGGTTTTCACAGTAAGGGTGGTCAAACTGTGGAATTCTCTACCAAAGGAGGTGGTGAAAGGGTTGGATATATTATTAAATAAAAAGGGCATTCAGGGTAATTGTGGTTAATTAGAGGAGTGTTGATCCAGTGAGGAACCCAATCGCCAGTATCTGGGGTCAGGAAGATTTTTTTTGTTTTTACCCTTTCAAGATAATTGGCAAAGTTTCAATGTTTTTTTTTTTTGTCTGTTTGATTCCTCTGGACGGATAAACTAGTAACAATGAATATGTATATTGCAGATCAGAGGAGATTTAAAAAGGTTGAACTTGATGGACTAAAAGTCATTTTTCAACCTCAATCACTATGTAATTAGAGCCTCATTCAATGCAGAGGCGCAAGTTATGGAGGTATAGGCCTTAAGTCTGCGGCCTCCTGGGGGCCCGCAGCGTCCGCAACTTATGGTGCTATTACATTGGCCAGGCCCGCAAGTCCTGGCCCGATAGCGCACATCGTAAACCATACTATCGTATGTAGCATTTGCGGGCTTGAATATGATCGATCACACAAAGCTATAACTCCTGATTCGAAACAGCCACTGGAAACAGAGATCATCATCATTACTTCAATGGAAAATTATGAGTTACAATCTGACCCACATTCCTGAAATATTGCAATATTGATAAAGCCATAAATATGATATTCTATTACATGCAAGTGCCATTATATGTATTAACACATTGATTGCCGGTATCGATATAACATGGAAATTGAACATGACATAAAGTATTTATTTCGGTCGATTTGCGAGCTTGAGAATGTTGTGCTATTAATTCTAAGAGCTAACATCACTTTAACTTTTAATAAAAGTACAGTACTGATTTTTTATTTGCTTTTTAAGTGCGTACATGTCATTAAGCCCTTTGCGAGTCCTACTCTGTACCAGTAACTTGGTGTTTGACTTTTGCCGTTTGCGGGCTTGACAGAGTGGTTACCAAAGGGGAATAGGAGCAATTAAATAGTGATTTGCAATGTTAGCGTTCGCAACTCTTGAAAGAACAAAGCTGTGAAAGAACAAAGGCTTGGAGGGGCATTAATTTGAGATTTGAACCATTGCAGTTAATCGCAGGCCAGAGCCCGTAACTTTGATCGCAAAAGACACCAATTGAATAGCAAAGTAACTTGCGGGCTACATTTATGAAACCCGGATCTCCCGAAAGCTCAATTGAATGAGGCTCAAAGTTTTTAGTTCATTGTCGATTGATTTGTTCAAAATTTTACATAATTTTTTCTGCTTCCGTTCCTGTCACATTTATGATTTGAAGTCTAGAATCATAATCAATAATCTACAGAGATTGTACAGATATTTTTTCATGTGTTCAGGGAAAAACACTGAGAAGGTTCATGCAACCCATCTGGTTTTTCTTTCTCTTCCATATAGAATGCAGTAATGGCATTACTCAATCCATCAGGTTGCAGAAAGAGCTCTGATAAATGTCATAAGTGATCTGCTGATAGCAATAGACAAGGGTGTCTGCTTTATACTAATACCCTTTAAGCTCTCTGCAGCAACACTGCACCATGATATTTTAATGCATTTTCTCAAAGAATACTGTGGACTGGAAGGTACAACAATGATCTGGTTCAAATCTTTCCTTTGGGACAAATCCCAACAAGTGTTCCCAGGGTTAAACTCCTCTGCACCTACACCATTGATAGGTGGAGTTCCACAGCGATAATTTGTTTATCTCTCATGTTAGTTGTTTACATGTTTCAAATAGTTGATATAATAAACAATATTGTCTAAGCTATCACTCTGATGCTGATGACACACAAATGTACCTATCACATATAATAGTTGTCAAACTACGACACATCGAAGCGAGGAATGCAGTTTTGTCCGCAAATGCGGACCCTCGCGTAGTGAGGGTCTGCATTTGCGGAAGTTGAAGTCTCCAATGTCGTATGTGTTTGTCCGCAAATGCGGTCCCTCACGTAGTGAGGGTCTGCATTTGCGGAAGTTGAAGTCTCCAATGTCGTATGTACGCATGACTTAGAAAAAAAAAACCACCTCGGAACCAACCTTAACGTAACAAAGACCCACACGCACAAAAAATAAGACCATAACGGCCGAACCGCGCGCACCTAAAGACAGTCAAAACACACCAAATATATACAAAAACTACATAAAAAGCTTACCCATAGCAAGGGGGGGGGGCACCCAGGACCTCTGAAAGTGAAGTTACACCTCCATTTAAGTCCAAATTCCCGAGTTCAGACACACGAAAATCCCCTAAGCGACAGAAAAAATGGCCTCCGAAAAAAACGAAAATGAGGCTCACCTCGAAAACCTGCATTAACCTCAGAACCAACCTTAACGTAACAAACACCCACACACACAAAAAAAATGGCACAACCGTGCGCCCTTAAAAACAGTCAAAACACACCAAATACTCACAAAAAATACGTAAAAAGCTTACCCATAGCAAGGGGGGCACCCAGGACCTCTGAAAGTGAAATTACACCTTCATTTAAGTCCAAATTCCTGAGTTCAGACTCACGAAAATCCCTGAAGCGAGAGAAAAAATGGCCGCCGAAAAAAACGAAAACAAGGCTCACAGCCCAGCCAGGTACAACTTTCCCAAGAAGGGATCCGAGATAAGCTCGGAAACCAGCATTAACCCCAGGGGATCCGAGATAAGCACGGAGAACTGCATTAAGCCCACATTAACCATCGCAGTGGGGGTCCAGATTGCACGCGAGCGGGGACCCCCGCTGCAATGAAAATTTTAAATTCCGCTTTACAGGTCCTTAAAGGACCCGTTATAAAAGAAAACAAATATACACTTTCACCCTGTCAATCAAGGGGGTCAATACAGACCCCCATAAAACCCTAATTAACCCTGTCACTCATGGGGGTCAATATAGACCCCCATAAGCCCTTCATCAACCCTGTCACTGATGGGGGTCAATACAGACCCCCATAAGCCCTTACTCACCTTTCCTCAAGGACCATCATGACACTAAGAATAAACACTACACTGTACTATCCCCCCCCAATAAAACATTAAATATCAACTGAACACCCTCTATACTAACCTATAAACAACTACACTACCTACCTACCCCCTAATAACCTCCACCACTCTCATTACAGAAAATAAAAAAGCCTAAAGTCACACACACAAAAAAAATCTACATTACATAAAATAAAAAACCTAACTCACAAAAAAAATCTACATAAAAAAAAAGAAACATTACATAAAATTTAAAAAAACATTACAACCCCCCCCCACTACAGAAAAAAAAAATTACACACCTGAAAAGGAAATACATATAATACAATACAATACATACAATATAATACAATACAATACAAATACATACAATACAAATACATACAATACAAATACATATAATTAAATACAATACAATACAATACACCCCTATCTAATATACATCACACAATCTATCTAAATAAATACCATCATCTAATATACATCCTATCTATATAATATACATCCCCAATCTATCTATATAAATACCACAATTTAATATACAATACATTCTATGCTATATATATAAAACACATACCCCTAGCTAACATACAATAAATGCTATCTATATATAAAATGATCTAATTCTAAGCTAAAATAATTAAGACCACTTACCTTTGCAAATGTCCATTCAGATCAGCCACCTACAGAAAAAAAAGAATTAGTGCAACACGTTTACAGTACATAAAGAAACATTCTATACATTCTAAATATTCTACTCACCTTTCCGGCATGTCCCGTCCTGATTCTTTTAATCCTTCTTCGGAGCGGCACCTGTTAAAAAAAACATAACATTAATACACATACATAAAAACAAAATAAAAATAATCTACGTTGTACTTACCTACCCACAATGTCTCCGGCCTCCTCTGGATCCTATTCTGCCACGCCCTGTATAAAAAAAATAATAATATAACTATATATACTTACATCCGCACTCACGGACATCCCCGATGCTAATGAGACTCCCGGAGACTTTTCCGGAAAAAAAATAGGCAATGGCGCCTTCTGATTGGTTGAAAATGCTGTCTATCAAATTCACCCAATCAGGAGGCGCCAATGTGTGAGCCAATCAGAAAGGGATACACCCTAAAATCCCACTCTGATTGGATAATGCGCCTCTCAATCTTTATTTAAACCAATCACAAGGCGCAGATGCCTTCAGCCAATCACAATGGAATACACCCCCACAGGGTGATTGATTGGAGCATCTGCGCATTCTATTTGGTTGCACTGACAATAGCCAATCACAATGGAATACACCCCCCCGTACTAATTGGTGAAGGATTTGCGCATTCTCATTGGCTATTGTTAATATCAATCAATATTACAGCCAATGGGAAGGCGCAGATGTCTTCACCAATCAGTACGTGGGGGTATATTCCATTGTGATTGGCTGATGGCAATAAAGCCTTAGGATTGATTCAAATAAAGATTGACAGGTGTGTTATCCAATCAGCGTGGTATTTTGGGGTGTATACCTTTTTCATTGGTTCATAATTGGGGTCTTCTCATTGGCTGAATTTGATAGACAGCCTTTTCAGCCAATCAGAAGCCGCCATTGCCAATTTTATTCTGGAACACTCCGTAGGAAGCTCATTAGCGTCAGAGACATCCGCCAGGGCGGATGTGTGTGTGTTTTTTTTTTGTTTGTTTGTTTTTTTTTATACGCGGATGCTTCCGGAGCAGAACACCAGGAGGCCGGAGACATCGCGGGGGGGTAAGTATAATGTAGTTTGTGTTTATTTCACTTTGTTTCATGTTTATGTAGGTGTACTAATGTAGCAGCGCCGCAGAGGCAAACATGGAGGACGGAACATGGAGGACGTGACATGCTGGGACGGGACATGATGGAAAGGTGAGTATAATATTTAGAATATTTAGAATGTTTAGAATGTTTAGTTATTTCATGTAAACGTGTTGTATTCATTTTTTTAATCTTTTTTACCCTAGGTTGGTGATCTGAAGAAACATCTCAAAGGTAAGTGGTCTTAATTATTTTATTGGAGCTTAGAATTAGGGTTGCTAGAATATAGCATGTATTGTATATTAGATAGATAGATAGATAGATAGATAGATAGATAGATAGATAGATAGATAGATAGATAGATAGGGGATGTATATTAGATAGTATTGTATATTAGATAGTGGGATGTATATTACATTACATAGTGGGATGTATATTACATAGTGGGATGTATATTACATAGAGGTGTATTGTATTGTATTTAATTGTATGTTACTGTATTTAATTGTATTGTATTATATGTATTTCCTTTTCAGGTGTGTACTTGTTTTTTTTCTGTAGTGTGAGGGGGGGGTTGTAATGTATTTTTTTATTTTCTGTAATGTTCCTTTTTTTATTTTTTGTGACAGGTTTTTTTTTCTGTAATGTATATTTTTTTGTTTTTGGTGATTTAGGTTTTTTTATTTTATGTAATGTAGATTTCTGCTTTTTGATGAATTTAGTTTTTTTGATTTCTGTAATTAGAGTGGAGGGGGTTATTAGGGGGTAGGTGTGTATGTGTTAATAGGTTAATGCAGAGGGTGTTTAGTTGATATTTAATGATTTATTGGGGGGGTATAGTGCAGTGTAGTGTTTATACTTAGTGTCATGATGGTCCTTGAGGACCGTCATGGCACCTATGTGGTTAATGTTGCGTTGTAACAGGACCATAATGGTCATAATATACCCTTATGGGACTGATGGGGTTAAATAGAGGCTTATGAGGGTCTGGATAGACCGTCATAACTGACCGGGTTAAAATGGTGTAGTGCTTACACTTTGTGTCATGAGGGTCCTGGATGACCCTCATGGCACTTATAGTGTTATTAGTGTGTTAGAGGGGTGCACAGTACACTCACATTGTGTGACAAACAGCTTTTCCACACTTTCTTTTATTGTCCGTCCTTTTTTGACAGGCAAGTAGCTAGTAATTTATATAAAGCACAAATGATCCAATGTCACTGATTAAAGATTGCCTTGCAGATCACCTAGAGTGGATGAAGTTAGACCCTTATAAGACAGATGCACTATTGGTAAGAGGACACCATATGATAGAATGAAAATTGCAGCAGAAGCAGGATACTGCCTTGCAATATGAAGCATTAGAGATACATCATTCAAAAGTTGTGGATTATCACTTGCATATGAAGTGTAAAAAAAAGGATTGGGGTAATAATGCTATCAATTCCTATACTAACAGCCTTATTAAATTGCGATTCGGTAAATTTAAAAGGGCTCTATATAAGCACACAGCATATTTTTTTTACAGAAGTTTTTAGTTAGTGAAGGCCTTGCTTTTGGATAGAAGTTCACTAACTAAAAACTTCTGTAAAAAATAATATGCTGTGTGCTTAAATAGAGCCTTTTTAAATGTAGTGAATCAAAATTTAAGAAGGCTGTAAGAGGTTTTTTTTTTAAATATGAATCCTCATTCTTTATGAAATATTCAATAAAATGTGCTTAACAGATAGTTAGCATTGAGATCTAGCTAACATGCAAATGTATCACTCACTATGAAAGTTTTAACCGTGTGTAATCTAAGTAGTGAAAACCATCAGGCAAAACACCACCAGAAACACAGACAGATGTGCCTGGCATGCTCCCTACATACGTATGTTTCGGACACGACTGAAGGATTCAACAACAGCATCTAAGTAAATAAAAGCAAATAAAAGATATCACCAATTTTCCAGAACTAACTTTTTGTTAAATGGAGTCAACAAGTTACACAAGAAAAGCACATTGCAAAGAAAAACAAATATTAGGACAAATATCCATGCTCTCAAATTAGAGGGTAATGGCTTTGCATGTAGTTAAAAACTTCAGTAGGTTTTAGACATTACATATTTTTTTGTCTGCATTAAAAAATAATCTGCAATAAATAAACATGTTCTTTTCGTCTCCCTGCAAATGCTTTTGGAACAAAGTCAGATCTTCATTCTGAGTAATTCTGCTTAGGGTGTGACAGGGCACTAAACCAATAAAGTCACAGAGCTCTTTGGTAAAGTAGCTACTCACTCTAGTGGCTGAAGGTAATGTGAGCATACAAGAGAAAGGAGTGGGGGAATGTGAATAATATCTTATTTACATTTTGTTTACATTTAGGACAACGGCACACACACAAAAATTTAAAAGCATTAAAAAAAGGTATAAAAACACCCTTTGCTATTTTCTGAGTAGTAATCAGAATAGACACACAGAGAGGACACAGAGAGGCACAGAGGGCATACAGAGTGGACAGAGAGAGAGGGCACAGAGAGAGACAGAGGGCACAGATAGAGGGCATAGAGAGAGAAAGGGCAGAGACAGAGGGCACACAGAGAGATAGAGGACACAGAGAGGGCATAGAGACAGACAGAGGTCACAGAGATAAGCCATAGAGCGAGGTCACAGATAGAGGTCACAGTATGTACAGAGGGCACAGAGAGAGGGCAGAGAGAGATAGAGGGTAGAGACAGAGGCCACAGAAAGAGGGCACAGAGCAATCACAGAGAGTGAGAGAAAGTGGCAAATAGAGAGAGAGAGCAGGCTCAGAGAGAGGGCACAGAGAGTGAGAGAAAGCAGGCACAGAGAGAGAGAGAGCAGGCACAGAGAGAGAGAGTGGGAACAGAGAAATAGAATGAGGACACAGAGAGAGAGAGGTCACAGAGAAAGTGATAGAGAACATAGAGAGAGGGCACTCAGAGTGAGAAAGGGTGTTCGAAGTGAGAGAGGGCGCACAGATTTAGAGAGCACAGAGAGAGCGAGAGGACACAGAAAGAGTGAGAGAGCGCACAGAAACATACCGCATACAGACAAACAGCACAAAGAGAGAGAGAGAAAAAGCATACTAGCCACATAACACACACACAGAGACCGCACAGAAAGAGACAGCACAGACAATTCAATATCATATTCTATTATAGTGTCATGTATGACGGGCAGACAGAGAGAGAAGAAAGACACAGGGGAGGGTGGAAAGAGACACAGAGGTGACACAAAATGTTAGTAGTTTTAGTTTTTTGAAGTGACTCATATTTTCTTACATTCTAATCACAATAAATGCATATTTTTAATCTTTCAGTGAAAAAAAGGAATAATACAATAGGTTTACATTTTTGCACAGTAAATTTTTGATTTTAAGTAAAGAAAATATTAAAATTTGTACAAAAATACCAAAGCTTTGTCTCTGTCTCCTGAGCCATTTTGATATCCATATAGTCTATTAAAAGATAAATGGAGCAACACTTTCAAAGCAGGATAACAAGTAAGATTAATAGACTATGAATAAAGCATATGATAGAAAACAATTGTGGTTTGCTTGTCAATATCAAGAATGATATCAAAGGAAATACTGTTGTTTGTGAACATTTCACTCAAATATGATTGATTCAAAATGTTATAGATGTACATGGAAGGCAAATGCATGTGGTTTGCTTTACATGGAAATATGTGCAATTACAACATGCTATCAATGGATCATACTGGGATAAATAATGAAACATCTTATATTGACATTTCTCTCAGTTTCATCACATATATAGTTGTGGTAATTACGAATTGCGCAATAAGCGGCGAAGGCCCGCACAACTTTGCTACAATGAGCGCTCATTGCGAGGCCCGCAAGACTTGATAAATGTTAAATGTTAAAGGACTTGTTAAATGTTAAATGACGGGGGCCTTCGGCGCTCATTGCAGGACTCGCGATGGGCGCGAGGTCTGCAAGATTTTGAAACAGGCTCAACATAATCTACAATGGCACTCATGGCAATGAACGTGATCAGCACCAAAGGCCTTAGGACTTTGAAAAAATACGGCTTTAACAGACAAAAATGTTTTCAAGCACCCAACTCAGAAGCCACTGGAAGGCCACCAAAAGAAGGCAATTAAATTAAATAAATTACTTACAACCTCACACACAGCACAGGGGGAGAGGCAGGGTGCCTGTGAGTGAAGTTGCAAGCTAATTTGAGGCCTAATTGGCATTTTTTACAGATCGAAAATCGGCTGAGGAAGAAAAAAAAAAGGCTGTAAAGACGTAAATGTTTTCAAAAAGGCTCAAAACGAGGCCAAAGCCCGTAACACTTAGCCTATCAATGAGAGACTCGCAAGAC
Source organism: Discoglossus pictus (assembly GCA_027410445.1). Classification (NCBI taxonomy): domain Eukaryota; kingdom Metazoa; phylum Chordata; class Amphibia; order Anura; family Alytidae; genus Discoglossus; species Discoglossus pictus. The sequence continues at coordinate 77,753,387 of CM050169.1, forward strand.
TTGGAAAATAAAAGCAACTGCAGTCATCGCGAGCCATGCAAGAGTGACAGAGGGTGGAAAAGAGAAACAAACACATGGATGGGAGATGGGGAAACAGACACGGGGGTTAACGACTGGGGAGAGGTTCACAAAGGGCACCAAAGGCTCCGATTGCCAACTTTGTGATGAGCGCCAAAGGAGCTCAGCGCAAGTCACGAAAGGGAAGGGTTAGATGACGTCTGCAATGAGCGCTCATTGCAGGGCTCACGATGAGCACCGAAGTCGTTCATCGTGGGGCTAGCAATGAACGCCGAAGGTGCTGATCGTGAGGCAAGAGTGGCGGCATGGCTGAGGCCAGCAATGAGCGCTCATGGCGAGACCGGTAAAGTAGACATGGGAGAGTCTCATAATGAGCCTCACACCCCGCCAGTCTCCGGTCTACATGACTACCTTAAGAAATATTACAATTGAATTTTACACATAGGCATCTACACTGTTATGTTCCACCTGCACCAAACACTTACAAGTAAACTCCTACAAGTTATGGCTAAACATGAACTGTTCCCTGCTGCTTCCTTAAAGAGATTTTACCTAAAGTGTTATTATTTAGTTCCCATCACAGTTTAATAAATATCGCAAATGTTCTATCTGTCTAAATGTTTTGCTTAGTTTAGCCTCAGAATGTCATGCTTTAACAGTGTTTGACTCTAGCATTTCCAAAGTTGTTCCTCTTATCTGGAAATCATATGTGTTGGACAAGAAGACAAATCTCTTCTAATGGGAAATTATTGGTAAAAGAAGAGGCTTCTACTTAAGCCCTACGTACTGCAAAGTTTCTCTAACGTACAATGCTATTACAATCGCCCTGCTGCGAGCAACGTATGAGCTACGCAGCAGGGCAGTACGTATCAACACTGCGTAAATGTACATGAGAAGTGACAGCCTGCGAGATGATCTCGCAGGCTCCCCCACCTCAACAAGTAGTGCAGGGGTCCTAAACGGGACCTCCGCGGCAGTCCCCCACATAAGCCCTGCTGTGGGGGGTACTCCAACTACCCCCCAGGCACCTAAAATGAACCCCCTCTATGCGGGGGTCCCCATCGGGACCTCCGAAGTGTCCTCACATTAACGCCTTGCTTGCAGGGGTCCATAGGGACCCCCGTAACCCCCACACATTAACCCTGTGCAGCAGGGGTCCCCGATCAACACCGATCAGGCCCCCACTGCATTTAATATTTTTAAATTTCCTGCCGCGGCTCCTTAAAGGGCCTGTGGCACACGATTAGCCAAATCTGGAAGCGGCACCTAAAATTAACGCCCCTTTATGCTGGGGGTCCCCATCGGGACCCCCCAAGTGTCCCCACATTAAACCCTTGCAGCGGGGGTCTCCGATCTACATTGATCAGGCCTCCGCTGCATTTAAAAAATGTAAATTCACCGCCACGGCTCCTTAAAGGGCCCGCGGCACACTATTAGCCAATCCCGGCAGTGGCACCTACAATTAACCCCCCTTTATGCTGGGGGTCCCCATCGGGACCCCCCAAGTGTCCCCACATAAAACCCTTGCTTCAGGGGTCCATAGGGACCCCCGCATCCCCCCACATTAACCTCCTGCAGCAGGGGGCACTGATCGTGAACCTGCTGCATTTCAATTTTTAAATTTCCCACCTCGCAGGTCCTTAAAGGACCGTAAAGGTCCTGAAAGGACTCGCACTACAAAATATTAACCCCAGGCAATTATAATTAACCCTATAATTCATGGGGGTCAATACAGACCCCCATAAGGCCTTAATTAACCTTATAACACATGGGGGTTAATACAGACCCCCATAAGGCCTTAATTAACCCTGTCACTCATGGGGGTCAATACAGACACCCCTAAGCACTTAATTAACCCTGTCACTCATGTGGGTCAATACAGACCCCCATAAGGCCTTAATTAACCCTGTCACTCATGGGGGTCAATACAGACCCCCATAAGGCCTTAATTAACCCTATATACAGACCCCCATAAGGCCTTAATTAACCCTATAACTCATGGGGGTCAATACAGACCGCCATAATGCCTTAATTAACCCTATAACTCATAGGGCTCAATACAGACCCCCATAAGGCCTTAATTACCCTGTCACTCATGGGGGTCATTACAGACCCCCATAAGGCCTTAATTAACCCTATAACTCTTGGGGGTCAAGACAGACCCCCATAAGGCCTTAATTAACCCTGACACTCATGGGGGTCAATACAGACCCCCACAAGCACTTAATTAACCCTGTCACTCATGGGGGTCAATACAGACCCCCATAAGGCCTTAATTAACCCTGTCCCTCATTGGGGTCAATACAGACCCCCATAAGGCCTTAATTAACCCTATAATGCATGGGGGTCAATACAGACCCCCATAAGCACTTGATTAACCATATAACTCATGGGGGTCAATACAGACCCCCATAAGCACTTAATTAACCCGGTCACTCATGGGGGTCAATACAGACCCCCATAAGGCCTTAATTAACCATATATACAGACCCCCATAAGGCCTTAATTAACCCTGTCACTCATGGGGGTCAGTACAGACCCCCAGAAGGCCTTAATTAACCCTTTTACTCATGGGGGTCAAGACAGACCCCCATAAGCACTTAATAAACCCTGTCACTCATGGGGGTCAATACAGACCCCCATAAGGCCTTAATTAACCCTGTCACTCATGGGGGTCAATACAGACCCCCATAAGCACTTAATTAACCCCGTCACTCATGGGGGTTAATACAGACCCACATAAGGCCTTAATTAAACATGTCACTCATGGGGGTCAATACAGACCCCCATAAGGCCTTAATTAACCCTATAACTCATGGGGGTCAATACAGTCCCCCATAAGGCCTTAATTAACCCTATATACAGACCCCCATAAGGCCTTAATTAACCCTGTCACTCACTGGGGTCAATACAGACCCCCAGAAGGCCTTAATTAACCCTATAACTCATGGGGGTCAATACAGACCCCCATAAGCACTTAATTAACCCTGTCACTCATGGGGGTCAATAAAGACCCCCATAAGGCCTTAATTAACCCTGTCACTCATGGGGGTCAATACAGACCCCCATAAGCACTTAATTAACCCAATCACTAATGGGGGTCAATACAGACCCACATAAGGCCTTAATTAACCCTATAACTCATGGGGGTCAATACAGATCCCCATAAGGCCTTAATTAACCCTATAACTCATGGGGTCAATACAGACCCCCATAAGCACTTAATTACCCTGTCACTCATGGGGGTCAATACAGACCCCCATAAGGCCTTAATTAACCCTATAACTCATGGGGGTCAATACAGACCCCCATAAGGCCTTAATTAACCCTATAACTCTTGGGGGTCAATACAGACCTCCATAAGCCTCTATTTAACCCAATCAGTCCCATGAGGGTATATTATGACCATTATGGGCCTCTTACAACCCAACATTAACAACATAAGTGCCATGATGGTCCTCAAGTACCATCATGACACTAACTACAAACACTACACTATAACCCCCAATAAACCATTTAATCTAAACTACCCCCCTCTACACTAATCTATTAACACTTACACTACCTACCTACACTACCTACCCCCTAATAAACCTCCCCACCACTCTAATTACAAAAAATAAAAAAACCTACCTTACAAAAAATAAAAAAAACCTACCTTACAGAAAATAAAAAAACCTAAGTCACCTAAAATGAACCACCCTCTATGCAGGAGTCCCCATCGGGACCTCCGAAATGTCCTCACATTAACACCTTGCTTGCAGGGGTTCAAAGGGACCCCCACAGCCCCCACACATTAACCCCGTGCAGCAGGGTCCCCGATCAGGCCCCTGCTGCATTTAATACTTTTAAATTCCCTGCAGCGGCTCCTTAAAGGACACGCTGCACACGATTAGCCAATCCCGTACACGGCACCTAAAATTAACCCCCCTTTATGCTGGGGGTCCCCATCGGGACCCCCCAAGTGACCCCACATTAAACCCCTTGCAGCAGGGGTCCCCGATGTGCATAGATCAGGCCCCTGCTGCATTTGAAAAATGTAAATTCCCCGCCGCTGCTCCTTAAAGGGCCCGCGGCACACTATTAGCAAATCCTGACAGTGGCACCTACAATTAACCCCCCTTTATGCTGGGGGTCCCCATCGGGACCCCCCAAGTGTCCCCACATAAACCCCTTGCTGTAGGGGTCCATAGGGACCCCCGCAGCCCCCCCACATTAACCCCCTGCAGCGGGGGGCACCAATCGTGACCCTGCTACATTTCAATTTTTACATTTCCCGCCTCGGGGGTCCTTAAAGGACCGTGAAGGTCCTGAAAGGACTCGCACTACAAAATATTAACCCCAGGCAACTATAATTAACCCTATAATTCATGGTGGTCAATACAGACCCCCATAAGGCCTTAATTAACCCTATAACACATGGGGGTCAATACAGACCCCCATAAGGCCTTAATTTAACCCTGTCACTCATGGGGGTCAATACAGACCCCCATTAGCACTTAATTAACCCCGTCACTCATGGGGGTCAATGCAGACCCCCATAAGGCCTTAATTAACCCTGTCACTCATGGGGGTCAATACAGACCCCCATAAGCACTTAATTAACCCCGTCACTCAAGGGGGTAAATACAGACCCACATAAGGCCTTAATTAACCCTGTCACTCATGGGGGTCAATACAGACCCCCATAAGGCCTTAATTAACCCTATAACTCCTCAAGGACCATCATGACACTAACTTATTAGACCCCCATGAGTTATAGGGTTAATTAAGGCCTTATGGGGGTCTGTATTGACCCCCATGAGTGTTAGGGTTAATTAAGGTCTTATGGGGGTCTGTATTGACCCCCATGAGTGACAGGGTTAATTAAGGCCTTATGGGGGTCTGTATTGACCCCCATGAATTATAGTGTTAACTAAGGCCTTATGGGAGTCTGTATTGACCCCCATAAGTGACAGGGTTAATTAAGTGCTTATGGGGGTCTGTATTGACCCCCATGAGTTATAGGGTTAATTATTTTCTGATGGGGGTCTGTATTGACCCCCATGAAATATAGGGTTAATTATAGTTGCCTGGGGTTAGTATTTTTTAGTGTGAGTCCTTTCAGGACCTTTACGGTCCTTTAAGGACCCGCGAGGCGGGAAATTTAAAAACTGAAATTCAGCAGGTTCACGATCGGTGCCGATCGGGGACCCCCGCTGCAGGCGCTTAATAGAGTGGGGTTAATTTTTTTGGCCGCGGCCAGGATTGGCAATTAGTGTGCCGCGGCCCCTTTAAGGAGCCGTGGCGGGGAATTTAAAACTTTTAAATGCAGCGGGGGCCTGATCAGTGCCGATCGGGGACTGCCGCGGCAAGGGGTTAATGTGGGGGTGCTGCAGGGGGATGTGTATGGGGAGCAGGGGGGAGCCTCACACTGCTGTCTCGAGCTGTTCTGAGGCAGCACGTAGAGGTTTTAGGATCCCTTGTGGGCACTTTTTGTGCCCGTAGGGATTCTTACGAAATGCAAGAATCATTCGTAGATTTAAGGCTGCATGTGAGTACGTAGCTCTCTCGGAGCCTATTCTCGGACATTTTTCTTAGTCATATCGCAAAGCAGGCTGCAAGAGATTCGGTACTCGCAAACAGCAAAAAACTGCCTTTTGCGAGCACCGAAAGAACTACGAGGGAGAATTTAATGAGGCCCTAAATGTTCAATCTTGTAGGTATGATGGGAACCAATAGAGACCAGGATCTCTGATTCCAAGGGAGTGGAGAATTTGGATTTGTAGATAGTGATGAACTGTATCAAAGGCAGCAGAGAAATCCAGGAGAAGCAGAATAAAAAAAGTGACCCTTTGACTTGGCACTGAACAAGTCATTAGTGACTCTTGTGAGAGCTGTCTCAGTGGAGTGTTGGGGCCAGAAGCCGGATTGAAAGCTGTCAAGAAGGGAGTTGGAGGAGAAAAATTGTTTAAGGTGATTGTAGACAAGCTGCTCAAGCAGTTTGGAAGCCAGGGGAAGTAGATAGGGTGATAGACACAGAATCAGAATCAGATGAGGTTTTTTTAAGAATGTGTGTAATTATGGCATGTTTTAGAGATGGTGGAAATATGCCAGTGTTTAGGGACAGGTAGTAAGGCGAGCGGTTGATAGGAAGCTGAATACTTCATCCTCGGTTACAAGGTCAAAGGAGTACATAATGGCTGAGGGATTAGGGAAGGTAAAAGGCTGGGTGTTATCAGTTAGTTGAGAGGAGGGAGTGTGAGATCCATGTTGAGGAAAGAGTTTGTTACAGATGTTTTCAATTTTATGCTTAAAATGGCTTGCAAAGTATTCAGCTGTGAGACAGGAAGCGACGGGAGGTGGTGGTGGGCAGAGGAGAGTGCTGAATGAAGCAAACAAACATTTGGGATTAGAGGAGAGCGTAAATATTAAAGATACAATATAGTACTGTTTGGCAAGGTTGAGGGCACAGAAGTAGGAGCACTTGTAATGAAGGAAATCTGCTGGAGTGCGAGATTTCCTTTATAGTCATCCAGTCATACTCTGGATGTATTGTGTTTGTGTAGTGTGCCATGGCTGTGGATGAGAAAGAGAGGGCGTCTGCATGTGGTTATGGAGGCCAGAGTGTCAAAAGTGGAAGTAAGGGTTATGTTGTACTGTGAGGTGGCAGTGTCTGGACAAGTGAGATTGGTGAGGGGACTGAGGAGGGGTTGTTACACAGTGGAAAGGTGTATATCAGCATTTAACTGTTGTTATATGTATGTAGCACATAGTGGTTTTAGTTACACACACAACAAATTAGAAGCTCTTAGAACCATCTTTTCCCTCTTTTTAATGGCTCTCATACACCAAAAAAAATAAATAAATAGTTGCTGAATCAGAGAACTAATTAACCTTAATAAGTTACTTCTGTGGACATGATAACCCACTCTGAGAGCAACCTCTTCTAGCTCACCTATAGTATATTAGTTTGGTTCCACCCACTAGAGTGGTCCAGCCACGAAATACCAGGCAATTCTACCCTGAACAAGAGAAACAGCAAACTCTAGATGTACATTTCGGCATTCATTGGTCCACGTCAGTGAGGTGTAGCTGATAACTCCTTAAGGCTCATACACCAGTAGCTTCTGATGGTGGCCCTGGTCATAAGTATCAAACATAAATATAAAACCCTATAAAAAAAAATCAATACATATGTGATTATCAAGTGGTTTTATTCACTATGTTTTTATGTTTCCTATGTTGTTATACTGAAAGTATTCACTAATGTGTGAAGAAATAACCTATATGAACAGTAAGCGTATGCTTTGTTTTTGTATGTATTGATTGTTTTATAATAAAAGAAAAATTTATACCACATAACATAACAATGACATTTTGCGGTAAGTCATATTACAGGTATCTAGATCGTCATTAAGTTGTGGGGTGTAAGAGCCATGTGCTAGGAAATAATGTAAGTACATATAAATATGCCAGTTCTCCAGATACGGGTAGCTAGCTAAAAAGTGGTTTATGAATAAAGTAAACCGATAGAATTCTCAAAACAATTATTTCTAATACCCCATCAAGTAAAAAACATTTGCTATGTGAACAGCTACCTTTATTTGTTCCTGAGGATGTTTACATGAGATACATGATTATAGGAAATAAACAGTTGCAGTTTCTTTTGTTGTATGGTACATGTAATAATTAGGATATCGTTATCTGAATGAATTATCTAGGATTGCTATTGTGGATTCTTCCTGCAATTCTTTGTTTTCAATATTGTAAGTAATACTTGTACAAACTAATGGCTCCTCCACACAGAAAGGTACATATCTCTCTCCTTGCTGCGCTATTAAATAGTTTTTTAATAGTATATTTGCATAAAAATTACAAAGTAAGAAAACAAGTCAGCTCAAAATCTCTTCCCCACCTTATTGCTTTGAGATATATTTATTTGCATATACAGAACCAAGACCAAGGAATCCAAAATCCTAGCTTGTTGCACTTCATCAGGTTGACTTGTCATCTTTTAAGGTTTTATGAGTAGTTGTCTGAGATAAAGTTAGGTGTGTACCAAAATATTGTCCTGTGGATTCTATTTAGGAATCCTTGAACAACCAACCAAGGTTGTACAGAAACACCTTTTATGCAGCCTTTATTTTAATTATTATTGCCAAATACTAATTTTAAAAAAATCAATCTTTATTTGTACATTTAAAATGTTGTTAAAAATGCAACGATTAAAAAAATCATGTTAAACCCAAGGTGTTTAATCCTTTGGGTTTTTTGACGTCCAGCAAATTATTAGAGGTTTATTTAAGGTTTATTTTTGTTGTTATTATATTCTTTGCTTTGATCACAGCTTTTTTATTTAATTACTTTATTATGCTCAAGATTTGGTTTTTCAATTCAATTGTATTTGTGTATTTTTGGTTATGTTTCCTTAGTCAAATCCTTATCAGGTACCCTGGATTTTAATTTACATAAGATTATTTTTTTTTACATAAGATTAAGATAAGGTTTTATAATCCTTTTGTCTGTTGTATGGTTTTGTTTATTCATACAGCACTTCACTGGAGTATATGTTTTAAGTGCCTTTGCATTTCTTTTGTGTTAATCTTTTATCCTGTTTATTTATGTTAATTCGGAATTCTATTACTTAAAGTGCATTATAATTCAAGTAGTGTTATTCAAAAATTCTGAAGAAGAAGCAGATCGTAACATTTGATGGCCCATACGGGGATTCCTTCATCAATATTCTAAGACAGCAACTGCAGAAGCAAGCAGCAGGATGGATACCTACAAGGATGAGGTGTCTAGAAGGTTTAAAAAATGGAAAGCTATGATGCCTCAGGATCTAACTATGGATCAGTTGGTTGCTCTCCGGGAGCAGATCACGCAGGAAGTATACCTGAAGAGAAGAGGGGTGTCCGGGCCAGTCCAGTCCTACCAGCTGCAAAGAAGTATCATTTAAAGAGATGGGAAAATAAGATCTCTCAATGAGCAACTTCAAAATGAGCTGGCAAAGTGTCCAACAAAGTTTAGGAATACAAAGCTCTGCATAATCACAACAAGGAGTTGCAATTACAGATTGAGAAATTAAAGGTTAATAAAAATGTATTAGGGCAGATGCAGAAGAATAATCAAGACAAATATGAAAAAATCAAACAATGAGTGAACTTTTAGTAGCCAGACTCATAGAGGGAGCCAACAAACAAGAAGAGTTAAGAATATTGAAAATTCCTCATTAAGAATGGATATAAAAAATTTGCAGGCTCAAAAGGCAGAACAGATGCCTATTATAGCACAGGTACAGGAACTACAGAATGAACTGAACAACAAAGAAACACAAATCCAGGAATTACAGCAGAAGTATGAAGAAAAAAATTATCAGTTAAGGAAGGAAGCTGAGTCTTTAAAGAAACAGATGGAAAATAAAAACAAAACAATTGAAGAGCTACAGCAGGAAAACAAGTCTCTGAAAAAGATAATTACAAGAGAAAGCAAGCACAGTAGTGTTCTTGAATCTGAAGTGAAGGAATTATAAATACAACTTGAAAATACTGAAATCGACCATGAAAGAACACTCAACAATGAGCAAAAGGAGATAGATGATGCAAAGATAAGAGAAGAATGTCTTAACAAAGAGATTGATAGATTAAAAGATGCTGCTGATGAAGCAATACAAATACAGAAATAAAAAGATATCCATTGCCAGCATAAGATTGCTAAAATGGTTAATAGAAAAACATAAGCACCAGTACAATAAAATGTTTGAAGAAAATGACACAGAATTAGGACACTACAGAGCAAGAGAACAAGAATTAACATCCATTATAGCTTCTCTGGAAATGCATCTGTCTTGCAAAACTGATGAAGTAAACTCTCTTAAGGAGCAACTAAAGCAGCAAATAGAAGAGAAGGAAAAAATTGCAAGGCAGAAGAAACCAAGAGTTCCTTACAAAATTAAATGAAACAAGCAAAAATATACAGACATATTTCATGGAGACTCCCAAGCAGAATACTGAAAAAAGAGATTTCAAGAATCCAACATAACTTCCAAAGAGGTCCCAGCTGCCACATTTGCCTGCTTACGTGGTAATAAACAAATTGTTAGATAAGAGAGATACATCTTTTTGGTCTACATCAAGAACCCCAATATATACACCACAAAAGAGTTATTCAGTACAGACTCCATCTAAGTATGGAAAGCTGTAATATGAAAAAATAAACCCTGCTCAAATAGAATCTGCAAAGAAAAGAAGAGTTGCTTTGGAATTTGACTTTCACTCTGATAGCTCTGAACCAACAGATATTCTGGCAATATATGAATATATAGTTACATAGTTACATAGGGCCTCATTCTATTATCGTCCGTAAATCGGCCGCAAAGCTGCGATTCCTTGCGGGGCTCCCATTACCTTGCAATTCAAATAGACGGCGCCGCAAGGATATCCCCTTACGGCCGGCCGTATATCTTGCAATCGGCCGTAAGCTCAGAAATCTTTAAAAGCAAATATATATTCAAGACGGCACTGAAAAGCTCTGTAAATGCTAGGGATCATAATGGGGGACATGAGAATTAATAGCAACCCCCTCTCAAGCTTGCACATCAGCCCAAATCCGAGATTTCATTAACTGTTTATTTTCCGGCCGCAGCGTGGGCGGGTCTGAGGTGCTCAAAGCCCTCTGGACTTTTTCCATGGATATTTAACATAAATTAAAATAAAAACTATTTACGGATTTGAGTGTAGGGGAATGTTGTGCTATGAATGCTAACACCTACAATCACTTTATAGTCTCCTCAGAGTGCAGGATAGCTTTATTATGGCTTTATTATGTGCTTAATTGTGTGCCTGCTGGACCTTTTTGCTGCAAGTAAGCTGTGGCTCGGTTTTAGCCTTGCAGAGAGGGTTCCCAGAGCAATTGAATAGCAACCGGGATTTGCTTGCGGCCGAAACTCTTGCGGCCGTTTAAGATCAAAGGCTTTCCTCCGGCGCGTGCGGCCGCAAGGGATTACAAGGCGCCGGCCGCAAGCCTGCCGGAGTCCCCGGCCGGCAGGGAATAGAATAGGCAAATAGCTTGTGGCCGGTCCTTGCGGCCACGCTTCTCCTACGGCCGATAATAGAATGAGGCCCATAGTATTTAAGGTTGAAAAAAGACTTTCAGTCCATCAAGTTCAACCTTTTAAGATCTTCTCTGATCTGCAATATGCAGATTAAATATTAATTAATTAGCTGTTAATTAATTATTAATCAATTATTTATTTATGTTTTTTTATTTTATTTTATATTATTAATTATCAATTAATCCAGAGGAAGGCAAACAGAAAAAAAAAGCAAGCATGACTTAGCCAATCGTCTCAAAGGAAAAAAAAAAATTAATTCCTTCCTGACCCCAGATACTGGCGATCAGATTTCTCCCTGGAACAATACTGTCTCTCTAATTGTCCATGATAACCCTGAATTCCCTTTTTAATTAGAAATACATCCAGTCCCCTTTTAAAGTTATCTATCGAATCCGCTGTCACCACCTCCTCTGGTAGAGAATTCCACAGATTAACCACCCTTACTGTGAAGAACCCTTTTCTTTCTTTAAGGGGGAATCTTTTTACTTCTAACCTCAAGGGATGTCCTCTTGTCAGTTGAAACCCCTTGGCACAAAAAGCTCCCTTGACAAATCTTTATACTGACCATGGATGTATTTATATAAGGTAATCATATCTCCTCTTAGATGCCTTTTTTCTAGTGAAAATACGTTTCATTTGGTTAGTCTTTCTTCATAACTTAGCCCCTCCTTTCCCGTTATTAGTTTTGATGCCCTACCTTTTCCAGCTCTAAAATGTCCTTTTTATAAAGTGGTGCCCAAAATTGTACTCCATATTCCAAATGAGGGCGTACTGAAGATTTGTATAGTGGCAGAATTATATTTGCTTCCCTTGATCTATACCCTTCTTAATACATGCTAATATTTTATTTGCCTTTGCAGCTGCTGCTTCGCTTTGAGCACTGTTACCTAGGTGGTTGTCCACAAGCACTCCCAAATCCCTTTCAATATCTGATACACCTAGATTTGCTCCATTAAGATTATAAATTGCATGGCTATTTTTCCTTCCCAGATGCATAACTGTACATTTATCCGTATTAAATCTCATCTGCCATTTAGTTGCCCATTCCTCAATTTTATATAAATCCAATCCACAAGGGATGTATTGCCCACTTTTGGTTCCATAGGCCCATGATCTGTTTTAGTCATAACAAGACAGCTGTTGCTACTGGCCTGGTTGGGGCGGTTGTTATGGCATGGGATCCACTGGAGTCACTTCCAGAATTGTTTTTGCCCCTGAATATTGTACAGAAAAAAAACCAAAAACCTGCCCTGCACACTCAAAATAAGGACTCGGGCCGGGGGAGGCCTAGGGGAATATTTTTCCACATTTGTCCCAATGGGGTTGAGTAGCCCAGAAACCCAGACATGGACTTACGCATGGATTTTTGTGGCATGCCAGTGTTCATCTGATAGATATGATCACTTGGTGCTGCATTTAAAAGGGGGAGTAGTTGTCATGATCTCCCTAACCACCAGTCCTTGGGACTAATATGATTTACCCAGGATGATTAGGATTTTGAGGATAGCCATTACCCTGGCTGCTTAAAGACTCCTAGCAGGACTGTCTCCTGGGAATATGGGGTTGTGGGAATGGGCACAGTATGTTTTATTGTTATTTAATATGTTTTATTAAGTTGATTACCCTATGTATGTTAAATATTTATGTTATGCTATGCTATGTTATGTCATGTTATGTTGATTACTGTAGCGTATGTTTAGCCTCAACAGCCTTATCAAGCCAAACTGAAGAAGAAGCAGATCGCAACAGCTATCTCTACATAGCAGCCAGTCCCTCTCAGCAGCCATCTTCACATAGTGCCTAGTCTCTCTCTACATCTACCACCACACAGCACGCACCCCTCTCATCATCCATCCCCACACGGAACCCAACCCTTCTCAGTATCCGCGCCACAGAACCCACCCCCTGTGCTCTGCTGTCATCCAGGACTTGCTCTTTCTTACCTCACCTGATACACTTCTTCAGCATGCAGAACTGTTCCACACTGCAACCACTTGAAGATTCAGTAGAAATGTTCTACAGAAATAAAAATGAAATGCAAAAAAAAAATTACACAGCACTAGGTGCACTGCACAACCTGCATCACTGGTAGCTCCGTCCCTGATTTCACTGATTTAAGTAGAGTACAATTTAGCTGCTTATAACTAGAGACACAACAATATGGCACTGGAAGATGAGCTCCTCAGGTCAGAAGGTGCCCACCACATTACCGAGGAAGAGCAGAGGGCGAGTACAAGTATCACTAGTTCTAATGAAGTGGTTGGGCTAAAGCCAGCTGCGATATATCTGGAGGGCAAAGGAAAGTTTGCTGCTGCAAATAACTATTCACCATAGGAAACTGGAATGTTAGAACAATGAACCAAAGCAAACTAGATGTGTTCAAACATGAGATGACAACATCAAACATTGATATCCTTGAAATTGGTACATTTAAATGGACTAGAATTATTTTTATGAGTGCTTGCACGTCTTGTGAAAAGTTTGAAACACCCACCCTCAGCCTTGGAGCATTCTCACTTTTAGTGAGTTCAGCTACTCACAGTTTTTTTCTTACATTTTAACTGGATGTGTCATTATGGCTGCTATTTCAGGTTGTTTTAACACTATCTGTTTTGAAGTTGATGAGGAGGAAAGGTACCAAAAGGGCTTCAAATTTATTGTTAAAATAATCCTTGAAAAAAAGTTTAATGTTAAGATACAGGAGTTGCTATGTATTCAGGAAAGGTGCTTATGAAGTTACCTTTATATTGGAAGTGGTTGCGGTTCAATATTAGAGGACTTTGTAGACAAAAAAACAAAAATGTAATTCCTTTATTTGGGACCCACAACAGACTGGTGACTGTGCATACTGTATGTATAGCTCTCAAGTATCTGTATAAGATATAAAAATCTACCTCCAGTTTTACTGCTCACAGGTCATATACTGGGCTATTATCATGAACAAATTTGGAATATAGAATGGAAAACAAAAGTTATTTGTTTCATTCACACCGGATGAGAATTACGATGGAGAAATGAAGAGGCTTCGCCCCCCATAAACATTGGAGGGAAAAAGGGATTTATTTTTTATAACGGCATGCCACCCTTTATCAAAATTGCAAAGGTGTGAGCATCACATCCAGCAGTGTGAATATGGCCTCTTTTGCCACTATTGCAAAAATCCCAGGCAACAGGCTAGATATTGTACTGAGAGCACATGCAACCTATGCAAGGAAACTGAGTATCATTATCATCAGTGCCCAAAAGTGATTGAAATCTCATATTTATTTTATTTTTTTAGATAAAAGTTTTAAAATTAAGCGTTTTGTTTTAGAGGGTAGTGTTTTTACGGATCATGTTTCTACAATGTGTGTGTCAATTGAAAGGTTCTAGAAAAAAAGCAGTAACTACTGGAAACTAAATACTTCACTTGTAGTAGATGAAAATATAAAGAGAACATTTTAAATGGTATATATGAATTGAGAAATGAAAGAGGAAATATGATATGTGTGTGTGTGGTGGGAGAGTGTTAAGAAGAAAATTCAGTATTTTGTTTCTGTAAAAGAAGGTAAATTAAGAGCAGCCAATCAAAGAAAATTGTATTACCAATTACAATTGAGAATCGCTTATTTATATATATATATATATATATATATATATATATATATATATATATATTACCATCATCTTGGAAAGATGATGTATACTAATATACAAAAAATGTGAAAAGGAAAAAAGGAAAAATGTAAAAAAATCGCTTTTAATTACTCTATTAAATACTGATTATAAAATATATGCAAAAAACAAATGTTTAAGTCATTTTAAAAATGTTATTGGTAGACTTTGAAAAACCATTTGCCATGAATTTTTATTTAAAGTTTTAGAGAAAATAGGAGTGCCTGCACACATAAAGAATCCAATTAAATTATTGTACTAAAATAATATAAGCATTGTCTCAGTAAATGTTTTTTAACAGTAAATGTTTTTTAACAGGGGTGTCCATTATCCCCAATATTATTTATTCTAGTAATAGAACCACTTTTGTGTGCTTTAAGAGAGGAAGAAAGGATAAGAGGGATGTATTTACCTGGAGGTGCCGGTGTTTAAGTTAAGTGTATGGCATACATGGATGATGTGACTGTGGTGTGTAATGAGGCAGTGACTGTGAAGAAGGCAGTGAAAATAATGGAAGATTTCAGTAACGTTTCAGGTTTTAAAATGGGTGTTGAGAAATCTGAATGTATGTTGTTTGGGAAATGGGAGAGTACTTTGCTAATAAAAGTGAACATTTTAAGAGATAATATAAAAAATTTAGGGATTCTGTTACAAAAGATTTGAAAAGTTACCAAAAGAAGTTTTAAACAGAATAAAATAGAAAATACAGTTTTGGAGTTTTGGAAAAATATCCTTTGAAGGAAAAAAAATATAATTATCAAACAGATTATTTTACCTATTATTTTATATGTTTCAGTGGTTTTGTTCTTCCAATTTTATATCAAAAAGTTATTATTAGTGAAAAGCAATATGGAAAATGAAAAATATTTATGTTTTTAAAAAAGATGATGTTCCAGCAAAACATTGTGTATATCTAGTTTTAAATGATGTGTATATTTATTAGCGAAAATATGTAAAAAGAAAAGGAAATGCAGAGAGATTATAGAATTTTAAGTCATGGAAATTATTTTACTATCTTAAATATTAATATTTTATAATCATTTTATTAGGTTTTATTGTATATTTTATGAAGAAGTTTAATAATTATAGGTTTTAAAATGTTTTATTTGTTTTATTTAATTTGAATTATTACATATTCATTGTATTTTTCATATTTATTATATTTTTTAACATACTTAATTTCTTATCTTTTTGTAATTTTAATACTGTACTGATAACTTTTTATATTTGGTATATAGTATGTAAATACGGTTATTCTCTCTAAAGAGGAAGCTGAAGTCTTGTGGGTAGATCTTTTGGAATGTAATCATTTATATAATGTCTAAAAATATAAAAAATGGATTAAACACACTTTAACACTAGATCTTAATGAAAGAGGAATTTAAAGGATAGGTAATCATAAGGGTGATATAAAATGGGTAAAATTAAGGTAACATTTTACATTTTACACTTTTAATAATATAAAACATATTATATAACACAATCACTTATTTTTGCATCACCAATAAGGACTTATAAGTAATCCAAACTAGTACTTTATTAAATATAAAACCTTCACATCAAGTTAGATCATAACAAATAATTATAACAAAGTGTGAAATCACTATTATCTGAATTAAAATAGTAGAATGGTACACAACGATTATTTCAAGCACACTTAGTTTAAACATTTTTATGGAGAATACTAAGATATGATATTTTTTGTTACAATCACTTTTTACATATAAAAAACCTTCTCTAAGCAAGAGTCCACTTGTTAAACTACTAATGTCTGAGATCATCTATCAGGTCTCTTATGGGATACGAGATAAGTCACTGGGACTCATAATACTAATTAAATGCTTATTTTATAAAAAAAATTATTATATTTCCTTATTTTTTTTTTTTTAGTTATATTGCAATACTATACTGATATTCTATAATCTTAACAAGAGCAATTAGAAAATGGAAGTATAGGTACTTCAAGAAAGAGAAGGGGTAGCTAAAGACTTCAGAGGATTGTGAAAGAAAAATGTATGGAACGAGTCCTATTTATTTATGTTATGTTCTATCTTAGGATGTTTAGGAATTTCACCACTGTAGATCGTCAAGGATTGATTGAACTTGGGAAAAGTCTGTCATTTCCCTACCCCCCTTGATACCCACCGTTTTTTTTTTTCTACTGTGGGCCGTCATGGGTGAGAGGGTAATGTAATGTATCTGGTTTTATGTTGTTTTGTTGTTCGGTGTACATACTTATCTATTTTGAAAATATCTACTTGTTTAGGTATTTTTCTACTTAATGTTTTTTTCTTATTCTATTTCTTTTTTTTTGTCGGTTTGAGGAGGAGGTGGGGATGGTTGGGGAGGGATTGTTTTTACATGCTTAGTGCTCTTAAATTACATTGAGAGAACTAAGCCAAAATGTTCAAGGACTTAACACACCTGGGAAAAGATCCATATTCTTGAATGCTTTCCACACAAAAAAATGCTGATATAGTATGTCTCCAGGAGACGCATTGGCAGGCTGATAGAGGTATAGAATATAGCAATAAACATTTTGTTTTGGTTAGCAATTAAAAATTTGTGAAAAAAACAAGAGGCGCTGCAATTTTTTTCAAGAGAAAGCATACCTGGAAAGAAGATCTTTCTGTAACCGACCCAGAAGGTCTTTTTTTCTTCTGGACAGGTATAGTCAATAGCAGCAAAGTTACTATTCTAAACATTTATTCACCTAACAAGGGACAGAGTAAATATTTTAACAAAACCTTAAATTCATTGAAGAAATACTTCTCCGGCCTGCTGATAATTTGTGACGATTTTAATAATTTCCTTAACCCCTGCCTTGACCGAAAAATGAATATAATGTCAAAAGATAATCAAAACACAAGTCAAAGAGTGGGTAATTTAAAAACAATCTTACATAAATTTCGTCTATTTGATTCACAGCGGTGTTTCAACCCCACAGAAAAAAATTATACCTTTCAGTCCGCCTGACATTCATCTTACTCGAGAATTGACTAAAAATTTGTAAATTAATTGGCCCTTAAAAAACTCACCAATGCCGAAATTGATCCAACTATTCGGATCATGCTACTTTTAAAATAGGAACAGCAGCAAATGCTCTTCTCTCAGGAAAGTAAAGTGAAACTTAAACAAGCTATTGATGAGTTTTTTACCCTTAATAGACACTCTGTACTATCCAATACAACTGAACATGGAACAACCAACTTGTTCAAGATTGGGAAAGGTCTGAGACAAGATTGTTGGCACCTTATTTATTCAACTTATACATGGAATATATCAAGTGTAAAGCTGGCCTAGACAAAGCAGGAATTAATATTGCTGGATGAAATAGCAACAACCACAGATATGTGGATGATACTACTCTGATGGCTGAAAATGAAGATAAACTAGTCTCCATCCTAATATCATCCTCTCACCTCACTACCTGTCCTTCAGATCCTATTCCATCTCAGCTCATCCCTCCCCTCTCTACTACACTTATCCCAGCTCTCACACATATCTTCAACCTTTTCCTAAACACTGGCACATTTCCATCATCTCTAAAACATGCCATAATTACACCCACTCTCAAGAAACCCTCATCCGATTCTGACATTGCATCTAACTATCGCCCTATCTCTCAACTTCCCCTGGCTTCCAAACTGCTGGAGCGGCTCGTCTATAACCGCCTCACCAGTTTCATCTCCTCTAACTCTCTTCTGGACACTTTCCAATCCGGCTTTCGGCCCCAACACTCCACTGAGACAGCCCTCATAAAAGTCACCAATGACCTGCTCACCGCCAAGTCGAAAGGCCACTTTTCTATTTTGCTTCTTCTGGATCTCTCTGCCGCCTTTGACACCGTTGACCATTCAATTCTACTCCACATTCTCTCCTCCCTCGGCATTCGAGACACTGCTCTCTTGTGGTTCTCATCATACCTCCAAGAACGATCATTTAGCGTCTCCTTCTCCGGCACATCTTCTTCTCCTCACCCCCTGTCTATTGGCGTACCCCAAGGATCAGTCCTAGGCCCCCTCCTCTTCTCCATCTACACATCCTCACTCGGCACCCTAATAAACTCTTTTGGGTTCCAGTACCATCTCTATGCAGACGACACCCAAATCTATCTCTCAGCACCAGATCTATCCCCCTCTCTTCTAGCACACGTCTCCGACTGCCTCTCTAGTATATCCTCTTGGATGTCCACCCACCATCTGAAACTCAACATGTCTAAGACTGAACTCTTAATCTTCCCACCCTCTACTACAGCTTCAATTCCTCACATCTCTCTCTCTGTCAACAACGCCATCATCACTCCCACCTCCCAAGCCCGTTGTCTCGGGGTTCTACTGGACCCTGCCCTCTCTTTCATCCCACACATACAGTCTCTAACCAAATCCTGTCTTTTCCATCTAAAAAACATATCCAAAATACGCCATTACCTTACACAAGACACTACTAAGATTCTAATACACTCTCTTATCATTTCTCGTCTTGACTATTGCAACTCGCTCCTTGTTGGCCTGCCCATCACTCGCCTCTCCCCACTTCAATCCATAATAAATGCCTCCGCCAGACTCATCTTCAGTACACATCGTTCAGTGTCGGCAGCTCCTCTTTGTCAATCACTCCACTGGCTTCCCTTAGCCTCCAGAATAAAGTTTAAAATCTTGACCCTAACTTATAAAGCCCTCAACAACAGCGCACCCCCATACATCTCTGCTCTTATCTTCAAATACTCCCCCACACGCCCTCTTCATTCTGCTAACGACCTTCTTCTTTCTACCACTCTTGTCACCTCCTCTCACTCCCGCCTCCAGGACTTTTCTCGCTCTGCCCCTATTCTCTGGAACTCCTTGCCTCGCTTCACCAGACTATCCTCCTGCCTTAAATCCTTCAAAACATCAATAAAAACGCACCTCTTTAAAGAAGCCTATAACCTTCCTCCCTAACATGCTCAGCACTGCTCAGCACTACTCTCTCCCTACTGTACCACATACAAACTTTAACCTTTAGATTGTAAGTCTGCGAGTTTCAATCCTGCGCAGTGCTTTAGGGAAAGCGCTATGGACACTGGATTCCAAGCTCAAAGACAGGGCCATACACTCTTTGCAATGTATGAATCTTTAACTTGTCATTGTCTGTAACTTAACTTATGTATAGCGCTACGGAATATGTTGGCGCGTTACAAATAAACGATAATAATAATAATAATAATAATAATAATAATAAACTAAAGGACCTATTGATGAATGTGATGAGTTCAAAGGCTGGCCTGTTCCTCAGAGTTAAAAAGAAAAAAATTGCAAACAACAATCTCAGTCCCTGGCAAATAGATGGGTAAGAAGGGTAGTCAGTAACATATTTAATTGTACTGGTCTTCAATATCTCTGTGGATGATGATTGCAGCTATGAAATTAGAAAAGATGTTTACTTCTGCAGAGGAAAACTATGTCAGGTATTGACAAACTTTAAAAAAATAAAGTGTAAGTAATGTGGTAAGTCAGTTAAACATATTTATTAATGACTTAGAAGTTGGACTGGAAAGTATTGTCATTTTTGCTGATGACACTAAGTTGTGCAAGGTAATTAAATCAGATGATGTACTTTCCCTCCAGAGGGATTTGCATACATTTAAGAAATGGGGGACTAAATGACAGATTAGATTTGATATGAATAAATGTAAAATTATGCATCTGGGAAGGAAAATAGCCATGCAATTTTTCATCTTAATGAAGTAAATCTATGGGTATTTGATATTGAAAGGGATTTGGGAGTGCTTGTGGAAGATTATCTAGGTAACAGTGCTCAATGCCAAGCAGCATCTGCAAAGGCAAGTAAAATATTAGTATGTATTAAAAAGGGTATAGGATCCAGGGAAGCAAATATAATTCTGCCACTATACAAATCCCTAGTACACCCTCATTTGGAATGCTGGCACCACTTCATAAAAAATACTTTTTAGAGATGGAAAAAGCTCAGAGAAGGGATACAAAACTAATAAGGGGAATGGAGGGGCTAAGTTATGAAGAAAGACTAACAAAATTAAACATATTTTCTCTAGAAAAAAGACGTCTAAGAGGGGATATGATTACCTTATAGAAATACATCCAGAGCCAATACAAGGCTTTGTCAAGTGAACTTTTTGTGCTAAGAGGTTTTCAACTAACAAGAGGACATCCTTTGAGGTTAAGGTGGAATATTTTTACTTTTAAAGAAAGAAAAGGGATCTTCACAATAAGAGTGGTTAATCTGTGGAATTATCTACCAAAGGAGGTGGTGACAGCAGATTCAATAGATAACTTTAATAAGGGATTGGATATATTTTTAAATAAAAAGGGCATTCAGGGTTATCCTGGATGATTAAAGAGGGAGTATCGATCCAGGGAGGAATACAATTTCCACGATCTGGGGTCAAGAAGAAAATTAAATGTTTCCCCTGGCAATGTTTCAATATACTGTATATATATTTTTTTCTATTTGCCTTCCTCTGGATCAATTAACAACTAATCCCCGGATTGCAGATCAGAGAGATCTACAAAGGTTGAACTTGATAGACTAAATTGTTTTTTCAATCTCAACTACTATGTAGCTATGAAATTATGTAAAGATATTAAACTATCAACAAAGGTCCACAAAGTTTGAACCATGGTAATGGAGATGTGAGAGCTGCACCATAAACAATGCTGATTGCTATATAATTGATGCCTTTGAACTATGGTGCATAGAGATCCTTGGACACCAAAAAGATCAAAACAATCAATACTATGAGAAATCAAAACAAACTGATTACTGAAAGGTTTGATCATGAGCTAAATCTCTAATATTTTGGTCATATGATGGGAAGACAAGATTCCATAGAAAAGACTGAGGCTTAAAAAGATTGAAGACACATGAAGAAGGGGAAAGTAGATATGGAAAGATTGAAGCAATAAGAGAGCTCTGAGGGGCAGTGGCTGACAGATGTGCCTGGCGTGCTCCGGTACATAGGGTCACAGGAGTCGGTTACAACTGAAAGACTGAACAAAAACATGGGTAATATATATTGTAGTTACTACATTGAATGCATTGCAAATCTTTTGATACTATGAAAATAATTAAAGACCACTATCTAAAATAAAATATATTTAGATACCATAATTATGCCACAAAATATCACAAAGAGACATGAGAAAAAATGAGTTTCCTCTGCTAGACTCTGGAGGCATTCATGATACTTTAGTGAAGGTTTTGCAGGCCAAAGCTTGCACTTAGTGATAATTCTGAGCATATGGAGGCGGGCGGTGGTAGGAGTGAGATTTTAAATTATACAAGGATTTTGGAAATCTTTCTTCACTTTCCCTGCTACCTCCAAAGCTTTATAAAGTACTCAAATAACAAAATATAAAACTATTCAATTTGTATTCAGAATCTTCAAAAATGTAGACTTTCTCTAATAGTTGCTTTCAGGTCTCCTGGAGCTCCAAATGCTGATTTGATTTAAGGCTGTATTTTTTAGAAGCTGGTTTAGGTTTGATCAATCTTCCTGCTTTTTGCTAGGATGTACATGAAATGTCAACTTGCCTTTCACTTTATGAGACCAGTCAGCAGATTGTATTTATATACAGAAAGGCAGCAAGTGTAGAGTATAGGTCGGATGCAGAAGTGGTTTGCTTGGTACGTTTCTAAGCTCTCTGCTTAAATGACAGTATCATTTTTAATTTGAAGACACTATAAACACAGTTAATTAAACTCAGACTATACACCTATACCTACCTCTTTCCACTAACAGCACTGTGAAAGAAGGAATCTGATGGCTATAAAATTGAGGTTGCAAATGAAGAAGACTGTGGAAGTCAGATATGAGAGCTGAAAGCTGAAGGGATGTGTAGGATGTACTCCAATATATATATATATATATATATATATATATATATAGTGTCCATAAGAAAATAACCTTTAAAGAAGTATTTAAATATAGATTAAGCCTTGCCTGCTGGAGGCAGATGAGAATGACCCTTTCAGGTTAATTAAACTGAGAGAAGAATGATTCCAGGTATATGCAGGTGAAGAAGGAACAGTTGAGAGCAATTCAAACATTTCAAATAATATCTATTATAAAAGTAAAAATAATAAAAAAAATAAGGAAGATATTTGCAAATAGTATTTAAATAGCCAATTGTGTTAAATAGCTGTAACTATCACAATTTAAATTTCATTATGATTTATTTTATTTTAGATAAAGAAATCTTTTTTTTTTACAAAGACTATATAACAAAAACATATGAATTAATCAAAATATGAGTTCATTTAAAAATAGAATAAAAAAAAAAAGGACTAGACTAATTTCTCAATAATTTGCTGATTAACATAGAAATATTTTAATTTTGGGAGTTTCCATCTAGAAGTAGCAAAAATATTAATTGCAACAAAAATACATTGTAATACATTTTGGAAGGGCAAGAAGGAAGGTTATATAAAAAACCTAATAGACAATGGACTTGATCTGGCTTATTTTCTAAATTTAGAATATAATCATGCACATTTTACACCACAAATTAAATACTTTTGGACAATCTCAGTATGAAACATTTCTTGGTCACAATTTCTAAAACAATTATTAGGGGAAGGTGGAAATATGAATTTAATTTGATTTAGAATGAACCATATTGGTTTTCAAATTTCAGTAAAATAATTTTTTATACTAGCAATAAAAGATTTGTTTCCCCCAATTTTCATTTACAATAGGTTTTCTTTAAAAAAAATCTCAATTTAACTCATTTTTTTTCTGGTTTCAAATTGATGCTTTTAGAATAAAAATATTTTTTTTAGAGGAGAAATTCAACAAATATTTTTTTCAAATTGTGTCAAAGGAGATATTACAGTATATAAACAGATTTAAAAGATAATAATCATATTTAATTTAATTATCACAATCTATTAATTTATTACATAGTTGCATAGTTACATAGTAATTGAGGTTGAAAAAATACTTTTAGCCTATCAAGTTCAACCTTTTGATCTGCAATATGCGGATTAGTTGTTAATTGATCCAGAGGAAGGCAAACAGAAAATAACCCAAGTGAAACTTTGCCAATTGTCTCAAAAGGGAAACAAATTATTCCTTCCTGACCCCAGATATTGGTTATCAGATTCCTCCCTGGATCAATACTCCCTCGCTAATTATCCAGGAAATCCCTGAATACCCTTTTTATTTAAAAATATATCCAATCCCTTTTTAAAGTTATTTTTTGAATCCACTGTCACCCCTAATGTAAGGGAAATAGGCCTTGAGTCATTGAAATTATAAGTTCTTTACCATTATCTAAATGCTAGAAAGGGCGTTCTCTCTTTTTAAATTATTTTAATATGTTTGTGCGCCGTTGTTTCAAATTTATGTAAATAAAGTGTAAATAGTACATACCTTCCCCCCACTTTTGTTCCCCTTTATTTACTCTCATTTGCAACTAATTTTTCATTTTCTATTTTAGCCAGTCTAATAACCCTTTTGCAAACCTTAGTGATTTCCTTGTAAAGCAGTCTCTGTCCCATCTTGTTTGAATAATTTAAATGCCTGTTTTTTTACTCCGTATCTTGATCTTTAAATCATTGTTAAGCCATGTTGGATTTAATTTACTCCTTTTACCTTTATTCCCAAATGGTCGGGATCCCCACAGTAGGGGTTAATGTTGGAAACAGGCAGGGCCCTGATTGGGACCCCTGCAGCATGGGGTTAGATTTAGGCAGCAGGGGAGAGGTTTAGGGGCCTGAGTGATCTTTGGGGGCCAGAGCGGGGGTCTTTTATGCTGCTTGCACAGCGCACATAAGGGCTTCCAAAGCTTTTGCCGGTGCTCTGGAGCACACGTTGGGCTACGGCCTTTATTTGTGTATTACAGGCAAGCTCACGTGTGACCAAGTTGCAATTTAATAGCTGAATTGAAAACGTAGCAGTTACAGGCATGACAGATCAAAGGAGCTTTTATTATCTTTTCTCGGCCGTCCTGCATGTTACTGCGCAAAGTTGGCTGCGAGCAAAGTTAAGATGCATCCTTGCACGGAAATAGTGCTAAGATGACATTTACGATCTCCGTGTTAACACTTAGCTCCAATTTAATAGGGACGCAAATGAATTATAAATCTTTACTCAGTTCTCTTTGTGGCCTCACAATATTCAGCTCAAAATATAGTTCAAGGTGTGGGAAAAATAACTATCTTTACCTTTTATATACATTTTTGGCAAAAATCCATAATTACTGGGAATCCATCAAAGCAAGTTAAAGACCAGTGTACAGTCCAGGTAAACTAGTGGAAGATATATTTGTTTGTATGTTTATAAATAAAGATTTTGTAGTTTTAATGAATTGTAGTCTTTTAGGCGCAAACTCAAATATTTTGGCCATAACTTGAGAATACAGCATTCCTTTGCAAAAACTCTGATGCTGTAAAAGATTGAAGGCACATGAAAAAGGGGACTGCAGAGGTGGAGATGGATAGATGAGGTCATTGACGCAATGAACATGAGATTGATTGAGCTCAGAGTGGCAGTGACTGACAGATGTGTCTGGCATGCTGTGGTCCATAAGGTCACAGAGAGTCAGACACGACTGAACGACTAGCAGCAACAACATTGAAATGTCAGTTCGAACTATAAGTCTGGTCTCCATACTTCAAAGTTTCCTAATACAATTCAAATTGGTAAGTTAGATTTTCTTTATTATGATTTTTCTATCAATTTAAACAAAGACACTGTTTATAATATAGATCTTTAATCATGACCGGATCTATAATTAGGCAAAAGACTGTGGGCGCATTACTACAAGGGGCCCCTAGTTTTGAAATTTAAATCAATATATTTTATTGCTTTTGCTTTCTATGTATATTGTGTGCTTGTTGCCTGCTAGGGACGGGATCAGGTTACATTGCAGTTCCGCGACAAAGCTGCACCTCCTATTGCTGAGGGAGTAAGGAGAGCTGAGAGCTGAGAGCTGCTGCTGTCTGTGATAACAGGCTGCCACTCCTGCCAGGAGCATTGCAGGGTGGGTGTGTAATCTCCTGAGCTGCTTGCAGAGTAGGCATTGCAAGCCTATAAAGGTAAGCAAAAGGGTGTATCCACAGTCTAGCAGGAATCCTACCCTTTGTCTTCAGATCTACTAGTGGCTTCACTTCAAATAGTGAGATCCTTTGACGAACTTGTAGCTTAGAAATGTAAAGAATATACCATGCTCAAAAAAATAAGTTTGTACTAAAGAACCATGAGGGATTTTAGTTACTTTTCTTAATTGCTATCTTGTTGACGCGGAGGCTGCACAGGCTCCCTGGGTCAGCACGTAGCGTTGAGTGACCCAGCGGAGCCTGTGAGGCTGTCAACCAATCAGGAGCATCGGGGGCGGGTCTTCCGCCCATGTTTCGGGCAGAGCAGCGCGGTCTCCAGCCGGAGGTCTGAGGTCTTGCACAAATAACTGTAAAAGTAGGAGGTTAATTACTGAGAATTGGTCCCCAGCTTATCAGCACATAAGGGGCAGGGTGCAAGTCAACTGAGTGTGTGTTTTGTGTGTTTTTTCCCCGTTTTGTGGTGTCCGTTTTGTCTCTTTGTGTGTGCCTGTTGTGCTATAGATGCTGAGGACATAGAGGCCTTACTGGCCGAGGTTAGGACCCAGGCCCTAAGCCAAGGGGTCAGGTGGGTGCAGGACAGGCTGGGTCCAGCCATGCCTTCTGTGCTAGGCCCTCATTACATTGTACAGAGTCAGCCTCCAGTGGCTGGTGGCCTGGTCAATATCGGCTAACAGAGCCCCGTCCATCAGAGGGCAAGTCCACGAGAGAGGAGGGAGCTACAGGTCAGGGCAGCCAGGACCCCATACCCCTCAGACAGGTGAGAGCTAGGCCCACGGGTGGTGAGGGTGAGGGCCTAGAACTCCGGCCACCAGCGGTCACTTTGCCTAAAGGGCCTCGCCGATACAAAGGGCAAGGAACACCCCTCTACCGCCCCGTAAAGGGGGCACAGGGCGTAATAGAAAAGCCGGGAGCCCTAAAAAAGCTTCCACAGACCTTCATTGTGCCGACCATGCAGTCTTTTCTATTTCCCGTAATAACAGTGCTTCTGGTGCTTTACAGCGATGCACTCTAGGCGGTGAGTGGGACATGGCGACTACGCGAGAAAGACGGAACAGAGTGGTCAGCGAAATGAACAGCCAGGACAGCATGGTAGTGATCGATGATGTGCCTGTGACAGTGGCAGTGGCGAGGCCGGCATGCCCCATTAGAGCTAGGAAGACCACAAGCAGGTACAGTACACTGCTATTCACACACACACACACCCCTAAGACGACCGGGAGCTGAGACTGAGGGTGTTATGGGTAGGCCACGGCAAAAGGGGACTAATACCGACCCACAGGTAGACCTTACACCGCCAAAAGAAGTCTTAGGGGAACTCCTACAGGGGGTGGCAGAGGCTGCAGTGCTAGCATACTCCAGCCGCGCAAGTATAGGTGACCAGGACCAATCCTCAGGGGAGGAGCAGACGGTATGGGCACGGGCATGCAGGCCACGGAGAGCTAGTGACTGTTCCTCTTGCACCCACAGGTCCAAAAGGAGATCCAGATCGAGAAGCAGGAGATCCTGCCATTGCAGTTGCACCTGCACTGGATCAGTGAGGGGTCAGAGCCCGCGGAGGGCCAGACGGTCAGAGTCCCCGGAGCTTCAGGAGAGACTAAGGGACACACCATTGGCGGTTTCCACTCCGAGGCTTCCAGAAGCAGGTGAGCGCATGATGGTGGGTCACACAGTGGATAAAGGAGAGAGTGAACCCCTACACACAAAGGCAGGTTTTTTTTTGGGTCCTTTAAGACCCTTTTAGCCACACACAACATTGCAGTAAGTAAACAGTAAATGGGTTCGTGGATAGGGGGTTTAGCGAAGAGCGCATGGGCCGACCAATCCACCAGTGAGACAGGCAGCACCGGCGGGGACAAGGGCATGGGTGGGCCCCCCGAGTCGTTGGGGGTTCCGGGTCCGCTAGTAGGCAGTACCAATGCAGGGGTTACCGATGCAGCTATGAGACCTATTGTCTTGTCCTGGTTGGATAACTTGGGAGCGCATCTTCCCCAGGAGGTTAAGGAAAAAATTTGGAGGAGGGAGTTTTTGGAATGGTTCTCTCTTCTCCCCATGTCCAGATAACTGGACGAGGGGGAGAGGAGCCCCCGGAAGGCAGACGACCGTCGTAAGTCCTTTAGGCGGCTGCCCAGGACGTTCGATACATGGCTTCAAGCCTTCTCCATCATGGCCTGTGTTTTATGTGAGCGACATCCCGAACAAAGTTTGGGGTTGTTTGTTTACATAGATGAAATTCGCAATGCCCACAAGGTTTATGGGGGCATGGCGTGGTGGCGGTACAACGAGAAATTACGCCATTACTTGGCATCCAGGCCAATCATGGCGTGGAGTGACAAAGCGGTGGCGTACTAGTTGAATATTATGACACCAATGCGAGTCATGCAGCCCTTTCATAGCTGGTCCGGTGGAGGCAAGGGCCCCACCCCCGCCACGGGCACGGGTCTTAAGACCTGTTTTGCATACAATGAGGGGGTCTGTAGATGGGCCCGGAATTGCAGGTTCAAGAACGCATGTTCTACCTGTGGGGGGGAGCACCTCCACGCTAGATGTGTCAGAGCCAAGGAGGGGGGCAGATCAGGAGAGCCCCCTGCAAAAGGGCAAGACACCCATACGCCTCCCCGCCATGCTGCCGTGGCTAAGACGCTACGGTAGAGTGCCGGGCAACTACACCGCCGCTCGCCTCCTGGTAACGGGTTTCCGGGAGGGCTTTCGCATCCCATGCGACATAGAGTTACAGGGTCTCATGGGACCAAAGTTGCGGTCAGTGAGGGAATTTCCGGGGGTAGCGGCTAAAAAGGTTCAGACTGAGGTCCAACTGGGTAGGATGGCAGGCAATTTGCTTCCCCTCCTATTCAGGATTTGGTCGTTTCCCCTCTCGGCGTCCTCCCTAAGAAGGAGAAGGGGAAAATTAGGTTGATCCAACACCTTTCCTATCCCAGGGGGCGGTCGATAAATGATGGGATCTTTAAAGACCAGTCAACTGTGTCTTACGAATCCTTGGATCGAGCTGCTGAGATGGTCAGGCTGGCAGGCGCCACCGCGCTTCTGGCGAAGGTGGACATCGAAGCAGTGTTTAGGATATTGCCGGTTCAACCGTCGAATCACCGGCTCCTGGGTTGTTTTGTCGATGGCAGTTATTCCATCAACCTATGCCTACCCATTGGGGGCTCAATATCGTGTGCTTACTTCGAGGCGTTCAGCAAATTCTTACAATGGGTTGCGCGCTCGGAAGCGGGGTATAGGAGCATTACGCACTACCTCGATGACTTCCTGTTCGTCGGTGCGGCCAGGCAAGATTCTTGCCGCTTCATGCTGGAGGTGTTCACCGGAATCTGTCAAGATTTTGGAGTACCGCTGGCCCATAACAAAACCGAGGGCCCCACTACAAAGTTGACCTTCCTGGGGATTTGGATCGATTCCATGACAATGAAACGCAGTCTTCCCTGGGAAAAAGTGGTGGACATGTGAGCTCGGTGCTTTGGAAGGTGCACATAGGGTGTCCCTGCAACGGTTGCAATCCATCATAGGGAAGATGAACTTCGCCTGCAGGATTATCCCCATGGGGAGGATATTCTGCAGGAGAATGTCGCTCGCTACCTCAGGCATCTTAAAGCCACATCATTTTATCAAAGTCTCAAGGGCCATGCGGGACGATGCAAGGGTATGGTCGGTTTTCCTGGCCGAGTTTAATGGCATTGCGCTTCTTCAAAAGAAGAGCGCCACCAGTGCTGAGTTAGAACTTTACACCGGTGCATCGGGGTCTGACTGTTGCGGCGTACTGTATATTTCCTGGGGAGATGGTGCGCCGCAGCATGGCCGGAGGAATGGGTGGTGGCAGGTCTTACAAAGGATCTGGCATTCCTCAAGTTATTTCCCATTGTGGCAGCAGTACACATCTGGGGCACGGCGTTCCGGGATCGGCGAGTTTTATTCCACACAGATAATATGGGGGTGATGGAAGCCGTAATCAACATCACGGCAACGTCCATACCGGTAGTACGATTACTTCGTCAACTTGTGCTATGCTGCCTCCACCTGAACATATGGTTCAAGGAGAGGCACGTACCGGGGCTAGGGAATGGCATTGCTGACGCCCTTTCTCGATTTCAGGAAGAGCGGTTCAGGGCACTGGCAACGCAGGCGAACGTACTGGGGGAATGCATTCCCACGGAGCTCTGGGAGCTTGGAGCTGCCAGGTGACGAGACTTGTCAGACAGTCTGTTGCCCCAGGAAACATGGGCCGCGTACAGACGCGTTTGGGCAAAATGGAATGGCCTAGTTCCAAAGGCCGGTGATACTACGTCGGAAGATAAGACCTTAGGGATCTTGCTTTGGTACCTGCTGCGGTGCGCCAAGGAAGGTGAAACAAGAGCCGTAGTAGGGAGACAGGTCACGGTGCTGGCTTTCATGTTTAAGCTGGCAGGGCAGAGGGACCTTACAAAGGAGTTTCTAGTGCTCAAGGTGGTGTGCGGCATGTTCAAAGGGGATCACAGGCCGGATACCAGGCGGACGATTACTTTTTCCTTGTTACTGAGACGGGCTCAGGTGTTGTTGGTGATCTGCAGAACCCCCTTTGAATCTCTGCTTTTCTGTACAGCTTTTTCCCTGTCGTTCTTCGGAGCGTTTCGTATAGGGGAGTTAGTCGCGAACAGTAGACACGGTTCCGGGGGATTGCAGTTGGTGGATACCTGCCTGAGGGAGGGCACGGTAGTGATATGGTTACAGAGGTCTAAGACCGACCAGATGGGAAAAGGAAAAGAGGTTGTTCTGCACTGGGTTGGTACGGAGTGTTGCCCCTATGTATGTGTGGAGGAGTATCTTACCCAGCGACCGGCGGGGCGGTGTTCGCTGCTGGTTCATGCCGATGGAACGGCGTTATCCCGGTACCAATTTGAAAGGGTGCTAAAAGGTGCTTTCTGCTTTCAGGTAGTCAGAGGCAACTGTGGATCGTGGGCCATTCGTACGTGTACTGGGCCCACAGGTTAGCTGCAGTTACAGAAGGAAAGACATAACTGGGTTTGCACTTGCGGTGTTGCAGGATTCGAGGCCTGCGGAGGGCGCAGGTGGATGGGCTTCTGGATACGTACGCCCAGTGTTACGGTCAACCTAGTGTAATATTGATACACGCCGGCGGTAATGATTTGGGAACGGTTCCAATGCGAAGGATGCTGAAAGTCATGAAGAGGGACGTGGAAAGCTGGATGAAGAAGTTCCCGGGGACGTTTCTGATATGATCTGAGATTATAAAAAGATAATCCTGGTGGAACGCTGGGGACCCCGTCGGGCTGGACAGATAGCGGCAGAAGATTAACCAACAGCTGGAAAGTTTGGTTAGGAAGTTGGGGTTGGTCGCCATCCGATACAAGGAGTTTAAACCGGTCGGTGCCGACGAGTTCTTCGGCAAGGACAAAGTACATCTTTCTGAAATCGGGCTGGAATTACTGATGCTGGAATTCAGGGAGACCGCTGTGCATGCCTTGGCTTTAATGGACAGCAGGGGGGATCGTGGAGGCGTCCCTCGCTCGCTCTGTGGCGGGAGGTTAGTTGCCCGGCCCACTGGCCTAAGTGGGCATTGGCCCTACCTCACAGGGTGTGCTTAATATAAGCATTGGGGCTTTGGGCAGGGCCCAAGGCGTGAGGTCACTGTCTGTGGCCGGGCTCCTCCCCCTGAAAAGTATTACAGTATTTATATACATAAAGTTATGTTTACATTATATAATTGTTTATTAATAAATATTATTTATTAATTTCCATCAAAGCCTAAATGGATCATGCCTGGGTAATGGTTGACGCGGAGGCTGCACAGGCTCCCTGAGTCAGCACGTAGCATCGCGTGACCCAGTGGAGCCGGTGAGGCTGTCAACTAATCAGGAGCATCGGGAGAGGGTTTTCTGCCCGTGTTTCGTGCTTTCGGGCAGAGCACTGCGGTCTCCAGCCTGAAATCCCACCCACCCACCCTGTCATTTTGATTGAGTGTTAAAAGTGTTAATGTTTATATAAAAAAATATATATATATATATATATATATAATAATATTAATATATGTATATATATATATATATATGAAGAAGAGTTTTATTCAAGTACTTAGCGGAGAAGTGGCATTGTGTTGTATATTTTGCTAGGTTTTGGTTTGGCGGGAGGTGAGTTGCCTGGCCCACTGGCCTAAGTGGGCGTTGGCCCTACCTCACAGGGCGTGCTTACTATAAGCATTGGGGCTTTGGGCAGGGCCCAAGGCGTGAGGTCACTGTCCGTGGCTGGGCTCCTCCCCCTGAAAAGTATTACAGTATTTATATACATAAAGTTATGCTTACGTTATTTAATTGTTTATTAATAAAAGCTGTGGCCCGTGTTTCTCCCATTCAGTCATCGTGTCCATTATTTCCATCAAAGCCTAAATGGATCATGACTGGGTCATGTAGTACTTAATGAGTTGCCCTCTATTCACCGACATACGGACAATAACTGCTGGTACATTGGCATGCTTGCTGATTGTAATGTGATATTGATGTGCAGCATGTACACTCTTGGTAGGTGCAGCCAAGCCTTTTATTTATAATCTAAACAACTTATGATGCTAGGGGTTAGCAACAAGTGGTTTTGTACTGAACACTATGTGGCTTTTGTTGTATAGGATGGTGGAGGGCACAGGTAGGCATGAATCATTGAGCCAAAATTCACATCAGCATTCGACCATTGTGCTCTTTGTTTCACAGCTGTAATTTGAATACTTTTGTGCATAACTGAAAAAAATTAACATGCATCACTACTCATCACTACAAAATGTTCAACACACATTTGTATGTAGCCGCATATCAGTTCATAAATGTACATGATCATCCTCTGTCAAGCACTTGTGTAGTTTGTGAGGCTTCTGGTTTTCTTCCCCCTAGATTCACTCAGAGGCTACAACTAAAACACTTACAGCCTTATTAAATTTCCATTCGGTAAATTTAAAAGGGCTCTATTTAAGCACACAGCCTATTTTTTTTACAGAGGTTTTTAGTTAGTGAACTTCTATCCAAAAGCAAGGTCTTCACTAACTAAAAACTTCTGTAAATAAAATAGGCTGTGTGCTTAAATAGAGCCCTTTTAAATTTACCGAATGGCAATTTAATAAGGCTGTTAGATTATGCAAGTTACCACAAGTTTGGGAGAAAACCTAGATGGACTTGTTTAGTAGTCAGGATATTTTAGTCAGGATATTTTTGGTGTTAGAAACTTTATCAAAATCACCAGTAAGCATCAGCATTGCCTTAGCTTTTTCTCCACTTTCACAAATTTGTTTAGATTTTTAAATAAAATGGAGAAATGTCATGTTTTGGACGGTTCCTATGCATTGCATATGTTAAAAATTTTGATAAAGTTGTTAATCTTACATAAAAGCAGTAATTTAGCTTATTTGGATTAAAACAGTTTACTAAAAAAATTAAGACCACCATAAAGTGTATTTAAAAAAAAACACATTCTTATTAGAAAGTGCTTAAAGAAAGCAAGTAAGCACATTTCTTAAAGGTGAAGGATGAAATCTCTATTCCTTTTAGTTTGTAAATATGCAAGTTTTCTATCTTGCTAGGTGCTAGGGAAAGCACTGTGTATGTGTGATTTTAAGCTGAAAGGGCCTTCAATTTTTTTGCATTGCACTAATATTGTTTAGAGCTAGGGAATATGTTGGCACTTTACATAAAAAAGGTATTAATAATTATTCCCCTCTCTTAATGCTTTGATGTTACATGTTTTATATTGACTGCTTGCAGAATCACTGTAAATATAAAATTATAGATGTCACATCCAAAAAGCAAAACATGTTACATGCTTCCAGGGTCATCTTAGAGTTCACTTCCTAGGGGCTTCAAAAAGGTAAATTCGGCCCTGTCTATAATGATATGTTTAATCAATTCAGGCAATAAGTGTAATTTAGACACATACAGCCTTATTAAAATTGCGATTCAGCAAATTGAAAAAGGCTTTATTTAAGCACAGAGCATATTTTTTTTTACAGTTTTTAGTTAGTGAACTCCTATCCAAAAGCAAGGTCTTCACTAACTAAAAACTTCTGTAAAAAAATATGCTCTGTGCTTATATAGAGCCCTTCTCAATTTGCAGAATCGCAATTTAATAAGGCTGATAATTTGTTGAAAAATATATATTTTAGACACTTTTTGGCTTCTTAGTTGTTATTTTAGGCTCAAGCAACTTGAACAGATGCTTTGATAATATTAATATTTGCTTTTTCTCTTTATCATATAGAAATGATTGCCTTTCCAGATGACGTCAATAAGTTTGATCTCCTCTTAACTCTGCTCTCTTCACAAATGAACAGCCTTATTAAATTGCGATTCGGCCAATTGAACCCGGGCTCTATCAGCCTTATTAAATTGCAATTCCGCAAATTCTAAAGTGTTCTATATAAGCACATAGCATATTTTTTACAGAAGTTTTTAGTTAGTAAAGACCTTGCTTTTGGATAGAAGTTCACTAACTAAAACCTTCTGTAAAAAAAATATGCCATGTGCTTATATAGAGCCCTATTCAATTGGCCGAATCACAGTTGTTATTCAGTTTATCCATGTCATAACATTTTATATTATATGTCAAATGTAATAAATAAATAGGGCCTCATTCTATTAGCGGCCGCAGCCGTTGCAGGGCCGCAAGGACCGGCCGCAAGCTATTCGGCTATTCTATTCCCTTACGGCCGGGGGCTCTGGCAGGCTTGCGGCCGGTGCCTTGCTATCTCTTGCGGCCGCTCGCGCCAGAGGAAAGCCTTTGATCTAAAACGTCCGCAAGAGTTTCGGCCGTAAGAAATTCCTATTTGCAATTCAATTGCTCCGTGAAACCTCTCTGCAAGGCTAAAAGCGAGCCGCAGCTTACTTGCAGGAAAGAGGTCCCGCTAGCACCAATTAAGCACATAAAATAGCTCAAATAAAGCCATCCTGCACTTTGAGAAGACTATAGAGGGATTTTAGGTGTTAGAAAAAATAGCACATAATTATCCTATACTCAAATCCGTAAAATATTTTATTTTTAATATCCGTAAAATATCCATGTAAAAAGTCCAGAGTGCTTGGAGCACTTCAGACCCGCCCACGTCTTTTCTCTCCTTCTCTCTCCTTTAGTCTATCATCTCCTTTCTCTCTTTCATTTCTGTGTTTGCTCTCCTTCTCTCTCTCCTCTCCCTTTTCTTTCTCTCCTTTTCTGTCTTTGCTCTCCTCTTCTTTCCCCTTTAACTCCACTCCCCTGGCTGATGTTGTTGGGGCAGGTCTATGATGTGGTGGGGGTGGGACTACAGAGTGTAACATCCATTTGAGCAGGACTATGATATTATGGGGGTGGGATAAACAGCATTATAGTTACAGGCATATATATATATATATATATATATATATATATATATATATATATATAAACATCATTTATTTTACTTTATTGACCCAGGACTCAGGCACATCACCTACTCCACACTCCTAGACCCAATTCCCTCCCACCCTCTCTCACATATATACACCCACCCCAAATTGCTGCAGCTTTATAACTTTCAGATCACCTGACTTTCCCATTTGCAGGTTATATTATCTGCCCACTAGTGGCAGATAACGTATTAAACACTAAAGTGGTCCATCTCAAAACTGCACACCTTCTTACCTAAGCAAACTTTTGCTTCCTTCCTAACCCATTTCCTTCCTGACCTTTGCAATTCCTTACCTGTTTATTCTTGCCCAGGTTTCTGCCTCTTCCATACCATTTAGATTGTAAGTAGCACATTTCCAATCTTGTAGGGTGCTTTGGAAAGAAAACACTTTCTACATATGATTCTAAGCTCAAAATAGGGCCCTCCACTTGTTAATATTGAATTTTTCCCTGTTCTGATCCCCTGTATAGCGCTACAGGATATGTTGGCGCATTACAAATACAAGTTAATAATAATAATAATAATAATAATAACTTAAGATGAAGGAATGATGGCAGCATTTAAAAAAAATCTAAGTGACAAAATGTAATTAACCATGATCATATCAAACTTGTTTTATCACAGAGGACAAGTGCCAAATTATATTTTCTTAATTATTTGTTTTATGCCATTATATATCTGATTACTCTCCATGTAGCACTGCATTATGTAATTTATACAATGCAACTTAAAACAAAACATCACAAATAACAGTAATGTGAGTATCAGAGTATGAGAGCGGTGTCCCAAAGTCAAACCTGGTGGAAAGGAGTTAAGTATGTAATGGGTGAGGATCCATAAATTTAGGATATGTTATAGATGCTGTGTATAGTTTTGGGACCATTTTGTATGTATAATTCTGATACTTGCTTCCTTTAGTGAAGACCTTACTAATTAACATGTATGAGTAATTAATGTGCAATATAGCTTATTTAGAGTCTTATTTGTTATAATGCCAATAAGGTTGCTTAAACAGGTGGAGAAAATCCTTCCTTTAAAAAACATTGTTAGCTGAGTGAGGACAGAAACCCAAACCTTAGATAGTAGTATAAACATATGAAACCACCACAAACAATGGGTCTACATATCTTGAGATGACTGATTACTTTCTTGATAATTAGTTATATAGCTTTAAAATATTTTTTGTATGCCCTTGTGATGGGATGTTGTTGAATGTTTCATTAGAAGGTAAATAATTCTAGTTTTGTATTGTGTGTACTTAAAACTGTTGCTAACATCCTTCTTAATCTATAGCTGCCACCATATTCTCTCATTCACTTTAATTTTGTCAAAAAGGTCAAGGTCTGATGGAACTGCAAGTTCTGATTTGATTTAATAGGGCTATTGGTAGAATCATGTTCATATTTGAGTAATTACTCTTTCTGATCAGAATTACATGAAATGTCAACTTGGCTTTTACTTTATGTCACTGGTCTGAAGTACTTAACTCCTGGAGAAGTTAGTCAGATTCACCCGTTCATAGCTGAACATAACACAGAAGCTGAGAGATGGGTGTAATTGGTTAAGGGACTGCAAGATTGCATCATGCAGAGTGGGGCTAACATTACAATAAAGTGGCTTTACGGACAGTTGCTAACAGTTAGAGAAGGCCTCATTGAGGGTTGCAGCCTTGTACAGACTGTGAAAGAGCAAATTGAGGAAATTTTGCTAATACAGACTCTCCAGAGTTTACGCTTTTTGTGAGAGGTGCTAAGAGAATCTGTCTGAAGCTGGAGAAAGACAAACATAAAGAGACTGAAGTGTGGAGCAATTAAAGCATAGCCTCTACGGAAGAGAATAAAAGTCTGGACTTAAGGGTAACAAGCCAGTAGCTTTCTATAAAGTATTGAACTGTTTATTTTGTATTTCCTCCCAGGATTAGCTAGGAGTGAAGCTGGTTAGAGAGGGATGTATCTAAAAGTAAGGTAGTGCTTAGAGCTAGGCCTATTATTTTGTTTAATTTTTTTGAGTAATATGTGTGTTTAGAACTGGCAACCATTTTAAGTAAAATTGGAAGAAAAAAAATTAAATACAGGGGCAATAGAGATGAGAATCGTAATTTGTCACAAGATATAGAAAGGCAGCAAGTGTAGTATATAGGTTGGTTGCACGTGTGATTTGCATGGTACCTTTCTTACCTCTCTCTTTAAAGGAATTAAAGTGAAGATCGACTATCATTTTTGCTTTTAATCCCTTTACCTCATCCCACCTCTTTCCACTATCCAACAGAACTTTGAAAGAAGGAATATGACTCCCAAAAAAATTAGATGGCAGACTGAGGAATACTGAGGAAGTTAAAAGAGAGGGAATACAGGAGATGTGTATGATGCACTCTAAAAGTAGTCCAAAAGATACAGAATCAAAAGAAAAACCTTTAAAGTATATACATGATAGTGATAAGTTATAGTGTAAGCCTTACCTGCTGGGGATGGATAAAAATTACTCTTTCAGGTTCATTATACATAGAGAATAAGGTCCGCAGGTACACACATTTGTAGAAGGAGCAGTTGAGAGAAAATTAAACAATCAAATATATCTGCAAGTTTTGTTATGAAGGTAAAAATAATAAAAAAAAATATGATCTCTGCAAATAAGATTTACATATCCAACTTTGTTGGAAAAATGGCATTAACTATCACATTTTATAATAAATAATGCATATTGCTGAATAATTCTAAGCCATTGTGTGAAACAAAGTAAAAACCAACTAGTTATGAGAAAATGTTTTCTATTTTGAATACTCACTGTGAACAGGCATTCAAAATACATATACAAGAATAATATAAGTTTACTACAAATTGGTTTTTATTGCCTTCCTAGAAGCAATTCATGCAGCATTTTATTTTTATATATCACTAGCGACTTGCCTGTCAAAAAATGACGGTCAATAACATTTTAAAGATGGGAATGCTGTTTTCTACACAATGTGAATCTCTGACACTCTTACCCTTTTTGTTATCTAAAGTTTTTTATTTTTTTAACATTCAACATTTAACGTATTTCAACAACTTTTAAATCGTCATGTATGCAGTAATAATATAACAATGGATTACATTTGTATGAATATGTATTGTGAACCATTACATAAAGCTTTGTAATATGCAACTTATATTGGAAACAGTGGTCAACCAATTATTTTTAACAATTCTAACATTTTTAATTCTGAGCTATGCATGAGTAACATAACAATAGGTCAGCTTTGTATAAATGAGTATTTTA
Source organism: Discoglossus pictus (assembly GCA_027410445.1). Taxonomy (NCBI): domain Eukaryota; kingdom Metazoa; phylum Chordata; class Amphibia; order Anura; family Alytidae; genus Discoglossus; species Discoglossus pictus. Next base: position 77,791,900 of record CM050169.1, read on the forward strand.
AACCATTACAGAATGCTTCTTAACATGCAACTTGTAGTTGAACTACTGGTAAAGCACTTAGGTATTGAATCCAGAGGAAGGCAAACAGTAAAAAAAAAACTATTTAAACGTTGCCAATTGTATTAAAGGGGAAAAAAATTAATTCCTTCCTGACCCCAGTAACTGGGGATCAAATTACTCCCCAGATGAATCCTCTCTATTTAATTATACATTTACATTTTGAACAAATGATTTTGCTCCTACTGACATAAACCCTTAATAACATCCAATTAGTGATGTCGTGAACATCAAATTTTCGGTTCGCGAACAGTGGACGCGACCTTCCATCAAATGTTCGCAAACGGGTGAAACCGGCGAACCGCCATAGACTTCAATGGGCAGGCGAATTTCAAAACTCACAGGGACTCTTTCTGGCCACAATAGTGATGGGAAAGTTGTTTCAAGGGGACTAACACCTGGACTGTGGCATGCCGGAGGGGGATCCATGGCAAAACTCCCACGGAAAATTACATAGTTGATGCAGAGTCTGGTTTTAAGCCATAAAGGGAATAAATCCCCTAACATTCCTAAATTGTTTGACATAACATGCTTTAAAACATCACGTATGATGTTGTATCGACCAGGTAGTGTAAGGGTTACACCCGCTTCACAGTAACAGACCATTCTCCCCGTTTAATGTACTGCAAACAACCACAAACAGTCCCTTTGCACAACCACAAACTCCCCATTTGCACAAGGTTGGATACCAAGCTAGCCATGTCCCGTTCCTTGTCCTCACTGATGTCATTGAAGGTCTCTTCCACCACCCAGCCACCAAGGGTCCCCGAAAGGTGACAACAAGCTCCAGCAGCTACACTATCTGTCCTCTCACAACGAATGCAGCTTCAGAATGATTCTAAAATGTATGCTGTCCTTCAGATGGAAGGCTCTGGAAGGGAGTGTATGCTGCTGATTGGCTGGAATGTGTCTGCTGAGTGTGAGGTGCAGGGTCAAAGTTTCCTCAATGATAAAGTATAGGGGCGAACCGAAAAGCGCATGTGTTCGCCGTCCGCTGCAAACGCGAACATGCCAAAATCGCTGCGAATAGTCCGCGGGCGAACTGTCCGCGACATCTCTACATCCAATAAAACAACTTTTAAAACATTGTAAAATACAATGTTACCAATGCAAACATTAATGTAATGTAATAATGTAATAAAATGTAAACTAAAATAGTCAAAAAATACAGTGATGTTAAATATTGAATCCAGAGGAAGGCAAACCCCCCCCCCAAAAAACAGTGAAACTTGGTCAATTGTTTCAAAGTGGTAAAAAAAATGAATAGCTTTGTGACCCCATTAACTGGCAATCGGATTATTCCCTGGATTAAAACTCGTAATTAACATTTTACAACAAATGATCATCCTCCTACTAACATGAACCCTTAATTACTTACAATGAAACAACTTTTCAGTCCTTGGAAATAGAATTTTAACATTACCAAACATGAACTTAATGTATTAAAATTGAAATAGGAAATTTAAGAAAATGCAAGGTAACTGTTTTGTGGGACCAATCCTGGCAAAAGTTACTTCCAAGACATTCCAATATTTTTTTTTAGTTTTTTATGTCGAAGTAGTTCCCAGCAGACTTGTAATTTTGTCTATGGGATATAATCACTGTTTATTGTTGTTGGGTTTTTTTTGTTCACTTTTTGTTGTTATTCTTGTAGTTCTTGAAAATGGCACATAAAGTTTCCTATATGAAATAGTGGTCCTCTAAAGTACCACTATCAAAGTTCGTCTACGGGGTATAATCACTATTCTCTATGTTTTTTGTCATTTTATAGAGTTTCCTTTTAGAGTCCACACCTTTTTAGAGTACCAGCAAAATAGTGGTACTCTAAAAAGAGCCAGAGTGACAAAAATTGCATCCTAGAAATAAAGCCACTGTTCTCTATATGCGTTGTGGTATTTTTTGTGAATTTGTCCTAGATATAAGAGCACTCTTCCTTTTTTAATTGGGTTATTTGTAGATCAGTTGTGTTGTTATTCTTTTTTCTAATCTAATTTATAGTACTTCATAGTAGACAATGTTTTTTCAAAAAATTCGGCCATCATCTAGTAAATCACGCTGAATTTTTTTTTCAATATAAACTTTAATTTCCTCTGGATTCTTCCATCTTGCATCTTGAAAATGCAACACACAGTTGTCCATGTGCAAATACTGGTTCTTCTAAAAAGATTCCAACGGATTTAAAATGTTGTCCTTGTGATTTATTAATGGTCATGGCAAATGCCATGATGATGGGAAATTGTCTTCTTTGAAGTACAAAAGGCAAGCTACTTTCACTTGGTGGCAAATCTATTCTTGGTAGGTAAACTCTTTCACCTTTATGGGTACCATTGAGAATTTCTGCATTTATGAAATGGTCTTTTAATTCTTGAACAATTAATCTGGTCCCATTACATAGTCCTTTTTTGGGTTCATATTTTTAGCTGCAAAATATGTGGTGTCATTCCAGATGGAGTTAATGAATTAATACATTCAGTTGAAAAGTTTGTCTGAGTTTCTTTGTCATCACAAGCACACAATAAGCACTGTGGTCATTTTTTGTGGTGCATATATTAATTTTAATATTTCATTAATCAGAAGCAATGCATCTTTATTTTTGGATGATAATATTACTTTGGTTGCAAGCTCTGCATAATCTTCGTTAGTTATTATATTTTGGAATATAGCCGTTATAATGTCCTGTTTGCAAATCATTTTCAATGGAATTTCCATGTAAATTATGAATTTGTTCTTTTTTTCCTTCTGAAATTTTGATGAGCCACTCATTGAATTCCTTTTGTCCTTTGGTCTCATATTTTGTTTTAATTTGAGGTGAGCAAAGAGTTTCCATAGTGTACTTGACTTTATACATGGACAACAACAGATAATGTTTACCTAAAATCTCCACCTAACAACATTACCTTTCCAACAAAAGGCAAATCATTATCCAGGACTTCATGCAACAAGCGGTCAATACATTGTAGCGCATGGCATGACATCATTGTTTTGCTTGTAAAAATGTAATTTGAATATCTGACCATGAATAGGAACTGACAGTTTAAATCAACTATGCATAGTTCTTCCACCTTCTAACAAAAGTGTGTCAATTCCAGTTGTTGCAAATGGCAGTCTTATTTCACCTTGTGCACAAATGAAACTGATCAATAAATTATATAGATAAGTTATTCCAGATCCACCAGGTCCATCTAAATAGAAATAACACTCTTTGAGCTAGTCATCCTCTGGAGCACTTTTTATTATGGCATTAAATGCTTGCAGTTGTAATGTATTTAAAGCTGCAAGTTTTTCTTCTGTTATTTGGTTTTGAAGCTCAGTGTCATAGTCTTCAAAGTTTATTTCATCTATGAGTCCTGGTTCTGGCAGATTAAAATGTACACAATTTAATCTATGAGAGAGAAAGACCTCTTGAATTTCAATTAATGCTTTTAATTCTGCAATTGGCTCATTGTTTCGTTGCTAAAAGTCTTCCAACAAATTTGTTTTAAATTTGTCCCACAAAGCTAATGCATTTGGAGCATTTGAGAAGATGCAAATGTATGCAAATTGTTCTCTCTTATGCCGTGGCATTTGACACAGTGCTGCTTCTTCTACAGTAGATATCTTTCCCACTCTGTATCATCAGCCAGGAAGTTTCTGTGTCGCACAGCTAGGTGAAATGTATTATAAACTGTGTCATTAACAGTTCTCAACTGTTCAAAATTTTGTGCATCAGGAAAATTTGTAAGCAGAAATGTTCACGGTCTCTTGGACTTACAGAGTACATTTTAGATATCATTTTATTTCCACTGTTTTTTCTTTTTCACCATAATACATTAACAAAAACATAATGATATGGAATGTCAATATATAACAATTCCTTTGCCTCCAAGTCAGTACAATTTAATTGAAACCACGCACTTAGCGTAGTTTGGCGATGCTGAGTGTCTTTGGGGCAAATGTACAGCTAATCAATATACTCCATGTGAGCTATCATGCATTTCAAATTTTAGAAGACGCCACATTGCTTCTGGCGCACTTACATAGCAAGCATCTACATGAGATGCAAGTTCATCATTTAATAACTCTTAATAATTTTTCTGCACATTTGACCACTACAGTAGATGCGTCATAGCCTTTGTAAATATATTATGTGGTGAAGTGTCACCAGGGATCAGAAGAGAGCTCTTCAAGACTTCTCCCCAGGAGTGAGAGAGTTAAAAACCTGCTCAAAAGGAAGGTGTGTGACTGCAATCAGGGCCTGCTTCTACCTCCAGTTGGAGAATTGTTTGGAAGTTTGGAGCCTGTGAAGAGGCAAAGGAAGCCCAAGATAGCTCTGTGTGGCGAGAGAGTGGTCCGTAAGCCCTAGAAAGCCAGTCTGGCTGCCCGGAAGTGTACAGCCAGCGCAGTTGAGAGACATTGAGAAGAGTGTCCAGGGTGACCGGAGAAGTCAAAGAGACAAAGCTCCTCTGCAGATGGAGTGCAGATCCTGAAGGGAGTGGACTCTAAAACAGGCAAGTGTTCAGGCCTGTATTTTGGACTGTATTATGAATTACAGTAGAGCAGTAAGGGAACTGCAGATAAAAGTGTAGGTAGGGCTTCAAAGAGAAGCTAGGATTTATTTTCTGTTTTGATTATTTTCTTTTATGCTGACAAATAAACCGCAAGATCTGTTAAACCATACAAAAGGCTCCAGAGTCAATTGGGGTGCTGGAAAACAAGGCACGGATCCTGAGAGTGGCAGTGAATCTGTCACAATTTGTAGACATATTTAATGGATTTTATAGAAGTGCCAGCTTCCCTATTAATGTGTGCATTATACTTCATGAGCAAACGTGGATTGTATGGCACCACATATCTGTTATCAACTTTTTTCCATGAATAATCTCATTTTGTCATTCTCTTCTTTTATATAATGGATAGCCATCACAATTAGCATATGTTTTGTCTCTATAATCTTTCAGAAATTCTTTAGTGCATTTTTTTTTACATACATGGTGATTGTGAATTAATATAACTACATGGCCATGAATCATGATATGAGTTACAATCTCATATAGTCTACCATGTATTTCTGGATCTGGTAGTTCAGCAATAATCACTGAATCCACTTTATCATCAGAATCCAATGTATTTTTCTCTTGAAGGATTATAAGAATATGTGCATGTGGAAGGCCTTTTTAAAAAAAATTATATGGTATAAACATAAGCCAGACATTTGCCAAATAACTTACTTATGGTTATGTCAGATATTAATTCAGTTAATGTGATTTTGAAGACTTTTGCCACTAAATCTGTTCTATCGGAAGCAGATTAGCAGATTCCGTGCATCTCTAGTCATTGTGGATTACATGTAAATGTAAAAAATAAATCTGTTTTTTCAAATTTAGTTACAATAGCCATGGCATCATTGTATCTTTCTCGCATATTGCAAGGAGATCCTTGGAAAGAAGGTAAAATGATGGCTTTGCCAGCTGGCAGCTCTCTGTTTGTAGCTACCACAGCGACATAATCCATCAGTCCACAATACTGTTCTACACATATTTTATCTTGTTGATATTTTATGAAATTTAAATTATTTTCCTCAACTTGCAAATATGAATCAATGATCCATTGTTGTGTCAGTTTTCCACCACATAAAACGGGTTTAAATCCATCTCGAATGGCAGTTTGATCCACTTTAAATTCAAGCATGGAAATATTATTTCTGACACGTACGTTAACATTTGTGTAACTGTCAAGTGTTAATTTGGGTTGCCATCTGGCTTCCCCATTGGGGAAAAAAATTGGATATGTCATTGCATCAAAATTAGTTCTTAAAATACTTATGCTGATGTAAGGTTGCTCCTCATTTCTGGGATTTATTCTAATATCCCTCTGAAATGGTGGTTCTCCCTCATCATTTTGAAAGACAATTGCAACCTCATTTGATGTTGGTAAGTTTTAACAGCGTTTATTATTATGGCAAATATTTATTGAATCCAGAGGAAGGCAAACAGTAAAATACCCACTTGAAACTTAGCAAATTGTATCAAAGGGGGAAAAAAATTAATTCCTTTCTGACACCATTATTGGCGATCGGATTACTTCCTGGATTAATATTTTGCATTGAATGATATATTTAAATTGTATAACAAAAGCTCCTCCTCCTCTTAACATGAACTTTGAAATATATGCAATTAAAAAACTTTGGCCTTTTTTTCCAAAAAATAGTAACATTATAAACAGTAACATAATGATTTAACATTTAAACTATGATAGTAGTAAAATGCAAGCAAAGTGTTTTGTGGGGCTAATCATGGTAAAAGGCTACTTGCAGAAAATTATAATTTGTTATTTTGTTCTTGCAGATTTTTATATGGTTGACATTTCGTTGTTCATTTTCAAAAATGGCACATAGAGATTCCTATGTGAAATTGTGGTACTCTAAAAAGAGAATGCCAGACATTAAAGTTCGTCCGCGGGGTGTAACCACTGTTCTCTATGTTAATTGTTGTTTTTTCTTAGGTCTCTGCCATGTCTTGTATTGTTATATGTTGTTGAAATAAAGTTATAATACTTCATAGTAGACAATGTTTTTTTGTAAAAATGCGTCCATCATCTAATAAAACACTTTGACTTTCGTTGTTTTCAATGTAAACTTTAATAGCTTCTGGATTCTTGCATCTTGAGAATGCAACATACAGCTGGCCATATGCAAATACTGGTTCTTCTAAAAAGATACCAACAGATTTGAAAGTTTGCCTTTGTGGTTTATTAATGGTCATGGTAAATGCCATGATGATGGGAAATTGTCTCCTTTGAAGTACAAAAGGAAGGCTACTTTCACATGGTGCCAAATCTATTCTTGGTATGAAAACTCTCTCTCCTTTATGGGTACCAGTTAGAATTTTAGCATGTATGAAATAGTCCTTTAATTCTTATTTAATTAATCTGGTCCCTTTATAAAGGGCCTTTTTGTTGGGTTCATATTTCGCAGTAATATGACAATTGCAACTTTCTTTAGCTGCAAAATATGTGGTGGCATTCAAGAGGGAGTTAATGAGTTAATAAATTCAGTTGAAAAGTTTGTCTGTCTTTCTTTATCATCACCGAGTACAGAATCAGCAGTGTGATAATTTTTTTGTGGTGTATTTTTTTTTTTTAATATTTCATTATTGAGGAGTAATGCATCCTTATTTTTGCATGTTAGTATTATTTTGCTGGCAAGCTCTGCATAGTAGTCGTTATTTATTGTAGTTTGGAATATGGCTGATATGAGATCCTGTTTGCAAATCATATGAGCTGGGATCTGGACAGTGTCATCAGGTAGATTTTGTATTCACTCTGTTTTTCCTTCTCCAATTTTAATGAGCCAATCATTGAATTCATTTTCTCCTTCTGATCTCATATTTAGTTGTAATTGAAGATGGGTAAATAGTTTCCATAGTGTGTACCAAAATATTGTCCTGTGGATTCTATTTAGGAATCTTTGAACAACCAACCAAGGTTGTACAGAAACACCTTTTATGCAGCCTTTATTTTAATTATTATTGCCACATACTAATTTTAAAAAATTCAATCTTTATTTGTACATTTAAAATGTTGTTAAAAATGCAACGATTAAAAAAATCATGTTAAACCCAAGGGGCCTCATTCTATTAGCGGCCGCAGCCGTTGCGGGGCCGCAAGGACCGGCCGCAAGCTATTCTGCTATTCTATTCCCTTACGGCCGGGGATTCCGGCAGGCTTGCGGCCGGTGCCTTGCTATCTCTTGCGGCCGCTCGCGCCGGAGGAAAGCCTTTGATCTAAAACGGCCGCAAGAGATTTGCAATTCAATTGCTCCGGGAAACCTCTCTGCAAGGCTAAAAGCGAGCCGCAGCTTACTTGCAGGAAAGAGGTCCCGCTAGCACCAATTAAGCACATAAAATAGCTCAAATAAAGCCATCCTGCACTTTGAGAAGACTATAAAGGGATTTTAGGTGTTAGAAAAAATAGCACATAATTATCCTATACTCAAATCCGTAAAATATTTTATTTTTAATATCCGTAAAATATCCATGTAAAAAGTCCAGAGTGCTTGGAGCACCTCAGACACACCCACGCCGCAGCCGGAAAATAAACAGTTAATTTGAACTCGGGTTTGGGCAGATGTGCAAGCTTGAGAGTGGGTTCCTTTTAATCCTCATGTCCCCCAATATGATCCCTAGCATTTACAGAGCTGTACAGTGCAGGCTTGAATTTATTTTTGAGTTTTTATATTTCACAGCTTACGGCCGGTTCCAAGATATGCGGCCGGCCGTAAGATGAGATCCTTGCGGGGCCGTATAATAGAATCGCGAGTTAACTGAACCCCCGCAAGGAATCGCAGCCTTACGGCCGATTTACGACCGATAATAGAATGAGGCCCAAGGTGTTTAATCCTTTGGGTTTTTTGACGTCCAGCAAATTATTAGAGGTTTATTAAAGTTTTATTTTTGTTATTATTATATTCTTTGCTTTGATCACAGCTTTTTTATTTAATTACTTTATTATGCTCAAGTCAATAAAAGATTTGGTTTTTAAATTCAATTGTATTTGTGTAATTTTAATTATGTTTCCTTAGTCAAATCCTTATCAGGTACCCTGGATTTTAGTTTACATAAGATTACATTATTTACATAAGATTAAGATAAGGTTTTATAATCCTTTTGTCTGTTGTATAGTTTTGTTTATTCATACAGCACTTCTCTGGAGTATATGTTTTAAGTGCCTTTGCATTTCTTTTATGTTAATCTTTTATCCTGTTGATTTATGTTAATTCAGAATTCTATTACTTAAAGTGCATTATAATTCAAGTTGTGTTATTCAAAAATTCTTATCTTAAAGTGCTTGTGCTATTTGACTTAGTGCTTATTTCCTCTTATATTACCCTTTTACCTCGTGACTGTTAGTCTATCCCAGTCACTACTTTACCTTATTCATTTATAGTGCTAATGCTGTGCTATTTTTTAAAAAAGTATACACTCCTGATTATGATGTTTCTTAAACTATATATTACCTTAATGCTTCTGTCTATTGTTTTTTAGAAGGAGGTTATGTCCTCCTTTTTCTTCCGTTTTTTTGCTTTAATTATGCTTTTACTCCTTTTTCCTTTTTCTTTCTTTTCTATTTCCTTATTCTTGTATATTACTCTATTGTTACTATAAGTTATTGTTATGTCACATATTAATTAATTTATTTTAATTTTAAAGACTCTTGCCACTAAATCTGGTCTATCGGAAGCAGTTTGTCCAATTAGCAGATTGTGTATAATCTCTGGCCATTGTGGATTACATGTAAATGTAATAAATAAATCTGGTTTGCCAAATTTAGTTACAATAGCCATGGCATCATTGTATCTTTCTCGCATATTGCGAGGAGATCCCTGAAAGAAGAAGGTAAAATGATGGCTTTGCCAGCTGTCAGCTCTCTAGTTGTAGCAACCTCAGCGACATAATCCATACTGTTCTAATGTTGATATTTGATGAAGTTTAAATTATTTGCCTCAACTTGCAAATATGAATCAATAATCCATTGTTGTGTCAGTTTTCCACCACATAAAATGGGATTGAATCCATCTCGAAAGCCAATTTGAGAGACTTTAAATTTAAGCATGGAAATATTGTTTCTCAAACGTACTTTTGAATATGGGTAACTCTGAAGAGTTAATTTGGGTTGCCAACCTGCTTCCCCATGTGTAAAACATATGGGATAAGTCATTGGATCCAAATTGGTACTTAAGATACTTATATTAATGAAAGGTTGCTCCTCATTTCTGGGATATATTCTAATATCTCTCTGAAATGGTGGTTCTCCGTCGTCATTTTGAAAGACCATTGCAACCTCATTTGATGTTGGCAAGTTATAACGGTGTTTATCAGTATGGCAATCTCTTTTAAGCACCATATTGACCTTTGGGATTGGCAATTGATGTGTCATGAATTTGTTGTTCTTTTTCTACTTCTGCCAATTTTTTGTAGGCTTGAGAGTATGGGTTTTGATCCATAATTTTATCAAGCTCTATAAAAACAATGGGTAAGCATTTTTTTATTTTTAGAAGCTGCATACGTTGGTCAACAGCTTTCATTGTATCTAGGACATATAGTTGAGCAAATTTAATTTGCTCTCCTTCTTCTGGATGTAAATGAGAAGTACAATTGTAAATTTGTCCTTGTACTTTAAAGCAATAAGGGCCATGTCCTTGCACATTAGCAGCTAATGTTGCACCCATAGATGCAAAGGACATGGCACTATTATAGGATCTTATGTTTGTTTAGAAATTTTGGTAGTTGGGGAAAGTAGGCTCAGTCATAATGCTTTGTAAATATGTTGAGAATTGTTGTCTTTCTGGAAGTCTTACCTCTCTGGGTCTTTCCTGCTTAAAATGATAAGCCCCACAAAACTGACAGACAATATTCATATCACCACAATTATGAACCTCTACTGCTAAAGATTTAAGTAAAGAACAATTGTGAAAACATACTGTATATCAATATGAGTCTCTAAATCCTCATTAGAAATCTTATCTGATTGTTCATCAACACTTTCTAAATGCTTTTGTTTTTTAGTTGCCTTCTTAGGGATGGATTTTAGTTTCTCAGCTGATAGTCTTTTGCTTGCAAGTCTTTCGCATTATTTTTGTCGTCGAATTTCCTTCTGCTCCGGCGTCTGATGCTCTGCCCATGTTTTTTGACGTTCTCTAGTTTGACGTCTTTTATTTTCCTGTTTCTTGTCACTATCTGCCATATTAATCTGTAAATAAACATATAATATTATTATTTTTTCTAGTTATTTTAATATTCTTTTTAAACAACATATTTTTATTTTCTACTATCCTGTTTTGTGTGCATCACTGTTTCCATTATGAGGTTAGCTAGAGGAAGGTTGGAGTTAGCAACACAGGTCCTCATTAGTGATGTCCCGAACAGTTCACCCGCGGATTATTCGCGGCAATTTTGGCATGTTCGCGTTTGCAGCAAACGGCGAACACATGCGCTTTTCGGTCCGCCCCCTATTCTTTATCATTGAGGAAAATTTGACCCTGCACCTCACAGTCAGCAGACACATTCCAGCCAATCAACAGCATACACTCCCTTCCAGAGCCTTCCATCTGAAGGACAGCCTCCATTTTAGAATCATTCTGCAGCTACATTCGTTGAGAGAGGACATATATTGTAGCTGCTGCTGATTTAATAGGGTAATAGATAGCCAGGTTGTGTATTTAGCTTCCACTACATACCTGAAGGACTCATCTGATATCTGCTGCAAGGACAGCAACCCAAAAAGCCTTTTTAGAGCTAGAAAATAATTTATTTAACTTTATAATTTTTTTCTGTGTAATCTAATTGCATATGCCTGCCTGCCAGCTTGTGTGTGTGAGACAGGCTAACACCTAACAGCTTCTATTGTGCTCAGTGAAATAAAACAACACTTTTTTGACTGTAATTGATTGAATATCCGTTGCCTGCCTACAGGCGTGTGTGTGAAGCCTATTGCATCTACTCTGCCAACTTTTGCCAGTGCACAGTGACACTCATATCTGGTGAAACATAGTGTACAGTGACATAAAACAACCCTTTTTTGACTGTAATCCATTGAATATCAGTTGCCTGCCTACAGGCGTGTGTGTGAAGCCTATTGCATCTACTCTGACAACTTTTTGCCAGTGCACAGTGACACTCATATCTGGTGCAACCTAGTGTACAGTGACATTTAAGAACCCTTTTTTGACTGTAATCGATTGAATATCAGTTTTCTGCCTACAGGCGTGCGTGTTAAGCCTATTGCATTTACTCTGCCAACTTTTGCCAGTGCACAGTGACACTCATATCTGGTGCAACCGTAGTGTACAGTGACATAAAATAACACTTTTTTGACTGTAATCGATTGAATATCAGTTGCCTGCCTACAGGCGTGTGTGTGAGGACTATTGCATCTACTCTGCCAACTTTTGCCAGTGCACAGTGACACTTATATCTGGTGCAACCTAGTGTACAGTGACATTTAAGAACCCTTTTTTGACTGTAATCGATTGAATAAAAGTTACCTGCCTACAGGCGTGTGTGTGAAGCCTATTGCACCTACTCTGCCAACTTTTGCCAATGCACAGTGACACTCATATCTGGTGCAACCGTAGTGTTCAGTGACATAAAACAACACTTTTTTTACTGTAATCGATTGAATATCAGTTGCCTGCCTACAGGTGTGTGTTTGAGGCCTACAGCGCCTACTCTGCCAACTTTTGCCAGTGCACAGTGACACTCATATCTGGTGCAACCGTAGTGTACAGTGACATAAAACAAAACTTTTTTGACTGTAATCGATTGAATATCAGTTGCCTGCCTACAGGCGTGTGTGTGAGGCCTACAGCGCCTACTCTGCCTACTTTTGCCAGTGCACAGTGACACTCATATCTGGTACAACAGTAGTGTACAGTGACATTTAAGAACCCTTTTTTGACAGTAATCGATTGAATATCAGTTGCCTGCCTACAGGCGTGTGTGTGAGGCCTAATGCATCTACTCTGCCAACTTTTGCCAGTGCACAGTGACACTCATATCTGGTGCAACCGTAGTGTACAGTGACATAAAACAACACTTTTTTGACTGTAATCGATTGAATATCAGTTGCCTGCCTACAGGCGTGTGTGTGAGGCCTATTGCATCTACTCTGCCAACTTTTGCCAGTGCAAAGTGACACTCATATCTGGTGCAACCTAGTGTACAGTGACATTAAAGAACCCTTTTTTGACTGTAATCGATTGAATATCAGTTGCCTGCCTACAGGCGTGTGTGTGAGGCCTACAGCGCCTTCTCTGCCAATTTTGCCAGTGCACAGTGACACTCATATCTGGTATCACAGTAGCTTGCACACATAGTACCACTAATCGGAAAAAAAATGACAGGCAGAGGCAGGCCACCCCGCAGGGTCCGTCGTGGTCGTGGTGCTGTGGTTCCCTTTGGCCCTAGAATAATGCCCAGTTTTCAGAGGCAACGTACCCTGAACTTGAAAAGTTCTGAGGACATGGTTGACTGGCTAACACAGGACACCCAAACTTCTAAAGCTTCCGCTCGGAACCTAGACGCACCATCCTCCTCCAACTTAGCTTCGGGCACCTCTTCAGTTACCACTCGCCCGCCTGCTGCCACCACCAACACTAGCACCACAGCCGCTTCACTTGATCCATCAGCAGAGTTATTTACACATCCGTTGGAAGAAATGAGTGATGCACAAACATTAGTGCCAGAGGATGTAGATAACAGGGATATGTCCCAGTCAGGCAGCATTACACACATGAACGTACAGTCTGATGATGAAGATGATGTTGTATCCGATGCTGCTTCCTTTGTTGAGTTGTAAGATACAAGTGAAGCGGTTGATGATGACGATGCGTCCGTGGAAGTCACGTGGGTGCCCGCTATAAGAGAAGAAGAACAGGAGGAAAGTTCAGATGGGGAGACAGAGAGGAGGAGGAGAGGAGTTGGAAGCAGGGCCAGGTCGGCGAAAGTAGGTAGTGGCACAGTCAGACAGCATGCATCGGCACCAGGGGTCAGCCAGACAGCACGCCAGTAAACGCATGCTGTTACCACCACCAGAATGCCGTCATTGCAGAGCTCAGCAGTGTGGCATTTTTTTTCGTGTGTCTGCCTGTGACAACAGCGATGCCATTTGCAACCTGTGCGAAAAGAAACTGAGTCGTGGGAAGTCCAACACCCACCTAGGTACAACTTATTTGCGAAGGCACATGATGTCACATCACAAACGCCTATGGGATCAACACATCAGTACAAGCAGCACACAAAGTCAAAGCCGCCATCCCCCTCCTGGTCCAGCATCTTCAGGCTCCTCAACCACTGCTGCCCTGCTTGCCCCCTCTCAACCATCCGCCACTCCGTGTGTCGCCCTGAGCAGTCCCTGCTCATCTGCCCACAGTCAGGTGTCTGTCAAGGACATGTTTGAGCGTAAGAAGCCAATGTCCCAAAGTCACCCCCATGCCCGGCAACTGACAGCTGGCTTGTCTGAACTCTTAGCCCGCCAGCTTTTACCATACAAGCTGGTGGAGTCTGAGGCGTTCAAAAAATTTGTAGCTATTGGGACACCGCAGTGGAAGGTACCCGGCCGAAATTTCTTTGCACAAAAGGCAATCCCCAGCCTGTACTCGATTGTGCAAATGGAAGTAATGGCATCTCTGGCACACAGTGTTGGTGCAAGGGTCCATCTGACCACTGATACCTGGTCTGCAAAGCATGGTAAGGTTAGGTATATCACCTACACTGCGCATTGGGTAAACCTGGTGACGGCTGCCAAGCATGGAATACGTGGCTCTGCAGAGGAGTTGGTGACACCGCCACTACTTGCAGGCAGGCCTGCTGCCACCTCCTCTACTCCTCCTACTCAATCCTCTTCCATAACCTCCTCGGCTGAGTCCTCTTCTGCTGCTGTTATGTCTTGCTCCACATCAACGGCACCCCCCCAGATCCACAGGTACTATTCCTCATCCTGGATACCTGGTCAGTCGCACCCAGGGCACCATCAGCAACATCATACCATTTGTTTTCTTCCTGGAGCGTGCCCTGCGAAGAGTGTTGGATCAGGCCGTAGATGAGCGTGAAGAGGAAGAGGAAGAGTTGTGGTCACCATCACCACCAGAAAGAGCCTTATCAGCATCGCTTGGTCAAAAAAGTCTAGATTACCTCACCTTAATTAAGATGAATGAGGGATGGATCCTGAAGGGACTGACAGTGGGCAATACATTTGATTAAAAAAGGCCTGATAGATGAGCTGCCTTGAGCTAATAATGGTCCACACGCTGCTGTATTTTATCCCTGAATGCAGGATGACTTGCGGGACTTATCCGCCACCATCTAGGGTTCAAGACGCAATGTTTTAGGGCACTTTCTGCCTGGCAAACTAACATCATTTTTTCTGGTCGCTGCAACAATACCTAATTTTTGCATTTAAAATTATTTTATTGTCTTGCATAACAGTTGTGCAGAAATACATATTTACAATAAAGACATTTTGTAAAAGTTAGCTGGCTATTCCTTCTAATTTTTACTTTTAAATTAATCATTTTTCTTATTTTTTACTGTGATTGCAATTTAAGAGATACCTAAAACATGGTAAAACAGACAATAGTAAAATGTATATCTGCAGGAAACACCAAAGTCCTATTAGCTATCATCCCTCCAGCAGTATTAGCTTGTTATTTACAATATCTAACCTGGGCAATCACCCTTGGGTTACCCTAGGGCAAGCTTCAGTAAGCGACCTCTCCTTTCCTGGGATGATTTTGCCGGCGGTTGCTTCTGAAAAGTCTCCAGGGCTCCCCCACTCCGGTCCTTCCCCCAGTGTCGCTTCAATCAGTAACAAATGTTTTATATTTGTGAAGCAACCCAATGATCCGCCTTGATAGAGGTTTATCTTTACAAATTTTGGAGAACCAATTTAAGACCGGTGTCCCCTGTTTCTGGGTCAGGGAGTGTATGAAATGCCTCAGCCCACAGTAATTGTAATGTTCTGACAGCGGTAGCTCATGCTTGTCCCTCAGTTCCCCATAGGTGAGCATCTGGCCCTTTACTAACCAGTCTCCCATTCTATCTAGTTTCCTTGACCTCCACCAGTGTTGAGATGTTGCGCTCATGTGTTTCGGGGCCTGAGGGTGGTCAAGAATTGGGGTCATTTGGATCCAGGGAACAAACCGGTTTGTTTCTTGACCCATTTCTAGTATGATAGTGAGTGTCTGATTAGGGGGTTTGGCGAGTTTTTAAGGCTCTGAGTCAATTCTGATAGCCAAGCCACCTTGTCCCAGGTTAAGGGCCTTAAAGTGTGGTTCTCTAAATACACCCAGACCAGTTGATGACATATAGAATGTGCTATTGGGAGGAAAGATAGGTGACGTAACAGGCATTAAACTGATAGGAATAAATAGTACAACTTAACACACCACTCCTATCTGGTGGCACCTTAGATCGCACGCGCAGTGCCCCAAATTTGTAGTGGGAGGACCGATCAAGCATCTTTTTCCATCTCCCTGTTCCAAAAATCCATGCCATATACACGTCCCCTGATAGGTGACATAAAAGGTATTAAACTGATAGGAATAAATAGTACAACTGAACACACCACTCCTATCTGGTGGCACCTTAGATTGCACGCGCATTGCCCCAAATTTGAAGTGGGAGTACCGACAAAGCATCTTTTTCCATCTCCCTGTTCCAAAAATCCATGCCATATACACGTCCCCTAATAGTGGACGAAACAGGGATTAAACCGATAGGAATAGTACTACTTAACAGTACACGCCTTATAATAACACAGACAGAGGCAACGCAGAGAGAGGAGTCTGAAGAAGAGGAGTCAGATGAGGAAGGTGGCTTTGAGGAGGTGGAAGACCAAACACAGCAGGCATCCCAGGGGGCTTGTTGTCACCTTTCGGGGTCCCTTGGTGGCTGGGTGGAGGAAGAGACCTTCAATGACATCAGAGAGGACAAGGAACGGGACATGGCTAGCTTGGTATCCAACCTTGTGCAAATGGGGAGTTTGTGGTTGTGCAAAGGGACTGTTTGCTGTTGTTTGCTGTGCATTAAACGGGGAGATTGGTCTGTTACTGTGAAGCGGGTGTAACCCTTACACTACCTGATCGATACAACATCATACCTGATGTTTTAAAGCATGTTATTCCAAACAATTTAGGAATGTTAGGTGATTTATGCCCTTTGTGGCTTAAAACCAGACTTTGCATCAACTATGTAATTTTCCGTGGGAGTTTTGCCATGGATCCCCCGCCGGCATGCCACAGTCCAGGTGTAAGTCCCCTTGAAAAAACGTTCCCATCACTATTGTGGCCAGAAAGAGTCCCTGTGGGTTTTGAAATTCGCCTGCCCATTGAAGTCAATGGCGGTTTCCGATGTTCGCCCATTCACGAACATCTGATGAAATTTGCGTCCGCTGTTCGCAAACCGAAAATTTGATGTTCGCGACATCACTAGTCCTCATTCAATGTCAATGTTTGTAATTGTATAAGGATGTATATAAGCAGTGAGTACCGTATATATTTTGTCTTTTTGTTTTCAGCTAGTTAAGAGCTTGTTTTTGGATAGAAGTTAATTTAGTACAAAGTTAAAGAAATATGCTATGTACTTATAGAAATCTCTATTCAATTGGTCGATTTGCAATTGAATGAGAGTGTTAGTTAGGTTGCAGTGTATTTTGTGAACGTGGCACATGAAAGATGATAGTTCCTTCTATTTTTCATGGGGCTCATTCAATTGTGATTTTTTCAATTGAATATATAAGCACAGAGCATGTTTTTATAGAAGTTTTTAGTTATTGAAGACCTTGCTTTTGGATAGAAGTTCAGTAATTAAAATGTTTTTTCAAAAAATGATGTTCTGTACTTATATAGAGGCCTATTTAATTGGGCAAATCGCAATAGAATGAGGCCCCATGTATTTTATCCTAATTTTTTTGAGCTACTGTTGTCATTACGTGTTTAGGGTATGGAGTTGGGCTTAGACGTTTGTGCAGGAAAAAGCGTATATGTCTTTTAAGTGTGTGTATGTTAAACTTTTTATTTTTTATTTTGTGTACAAAATAGTTGGCATTAGGTCTTTTTTTTTTTTTTGTTGCTCTCCTGTTTTGCATGTGGCAATGTTTTTATTAGTGTTTTCCAATTATGGGTTTAGACTTAAATTTTTAGGGCCTCATTCAATTGCGATTTGGCCAATTGAATAGCGCTCCAAATAAGCACATAGCATATTTTTTTAAAGAAGTTTTTAGTTAGTGAAGACCTTGCTTTTGGATAGATGTTTACTAACCAAAAACATCTTTAAAAAAATATGTTATGTGCTTATTTAGAGCCTTATTCAATTGGCAAAATTGCAATTGAATGAGGGCCTTAGGCCCTCATTCAATTGCAATTTGGCCAATTGAATAGGGCGCTAAAAAAGCACATAACATATACTTTTTAAAGAAGTTTTTAATTAGTAAACATCTATCCAAAAGCAAGGATTTATCCAAAAGCAAGGCAATATTCTTTATAAAATATATGCTATGTGCTTATTTAGAGCCCTATTCAATTGGCCAAATCGCAATTGAATGAGGACCTTAGTTAGGTTGCTGTACGTTTGTAGAAAGTCAACCAAAAAACAGGATAGGTCCTTCTATTTGATATGTGTAAATATCAGTATTTTATTTTTTGTTTAACATGTAATACTATACCGCTTTGATTGAAACCTGTTGTGTGGAAATTGCTGTAGCGATGCAGAGAGTCTTCAGGCAGAGTCTCTTGAGACTGAAAGAGAGAGATGCAAATGTTGCATTAAAATGTAAGTAATTAATATTTTTTAATAAGAGCATGTAAAACAGGATCAATATTTTCAATTAGTATCTATTGATTGAGGTTTAGGTTATGGTGTTAGGCTTAGAGAGTGGTGCACATGTAAGAGTATAGCAGGTTGGATGTGTTATGTTGTAAGAAAATGTGTTGTAGTATCTTGTTTTGTTGGCAGAACTGTTGGCATTATTGGTTTAGGTTGTGGGTTTGGTGTTATAGATTAGGGCACATAAAACATTATTATTTTTTTTAATTTTGTATGAGTTACTAATACTTAGAGGTTGGTGCAGAGGAAACAGAATGCGTTCTTCCATTTTGTATGTATTTTGAATGTTTGTTGTCCTATCCTGTTTTGTGTACACCATTGTTAACCTGATATGTTGAGGTTCTGGTGTTGGCTTTAAAGGTTAGGGCACATTAAACATATGTTGTAATTGTATTTTGGTTCTTGTAACAATATTTTGTGTACTATCCTGTTTTGTGTACACCACTGTTGTCATTAATGGTTTAGGTTCTGGGTTTAGGCTTATAGTTTATGGCAGAGAAAACAGGCTTTATTCTTCAATGTTGTTTGTGTTAAGATTTAGTTTTGTTCTATCCTGTTTTGTGTACACCAGTGTTGTGATGATAGTTTTAGGTTGTTGCTTTCGGCTTATAGGTTAAGGCACAGAAAACAGGATTTATTGTTCAATTGTGTATGTATTAGCAATATTTGTGATACTATCCTGTTTTGTGTACGCCAGTGTTGTCAATAGAGGTTTAGGTTCTGGTTTAAGGCTTATAGGTTAGGGCACACAAAACAGAATTTAATACAGAAATTTTGTATGTGTTAACAATATTTGTTGTACTATCCTGTTCTGTGTACACCACAGTTGTGATTAGAGATTTAGGTTGTCGGTTTAGGAATATTTGTGATACTATCCTGTTTTGTGTATGCCAGTATTGTCATTAGAGGTTTAGGTTCTGGTTTTAGGCTTATAGGTTAGGGCACACAAAACAGAATTTATTCAGAAATTTTGTATGTGTTAACAATATTTGTTGTACTATCCTGTTTTGTGTACACCACAGTTGTGATTAGAGATTTAGGTTGTGGGTTTAGGAATATTTGTGATACTATCCTGTTTTGTGTATGCCACTGTTGTCATTAGAGGTTTAGGTTCTGGTTTTAGGCTTATAGGTTAGGGCACACAAAACAGGATTTATTGTTCAATTTTGTATGTATTAGTAATATTTGTGGTAGTATCCTGTTTTGTGTACGCCAGTGTTGTCATTAGAGGTTTAGGTTCTGTGTTTAGGCTTATAGGTTAGGGCACACAAAACAGGATTTATTGTGAAATTGTGTATGTGTTAACAATATTTGTTTGTACTATCCTGTTTTGTGTACACCACAGTTGTCATTAGAGGTTTAGGTTGTGGGTTTAGGCTTATAGGTTCGGGCACAGAAAACAGGATGTATTGTTCAATTTTGTTTGCATTACCAATATTTGTTGTACTATCCTGTTGTGTGTACGCCAGTGTTGTCATTAGAGGTTTAGGTTCTGGGTTTAGACTTATAGGTTAGGGCACAGAAAACAGGATTTATTCCTAAATTTTGTATGTGTTACCAATATATTTTGTAGTATCCTGTTTTCTGTAAGCCACTTTTGGGATTATAGGTTTAGGTTATGGGTTATGCTTAGAGGTTGGTGCAGACAAAACAGGATTAATTGTTCTATTTTATATGTGTTAACAACATTTGTTGGAGTATCCTGTTTTGTGTGCAGCATTATTGTTAGTAGGGTTTTTATGTTTTTTTTTACATTGGCGCACAGCAAACAGGATAGGTTTTTCTTTTTTTTTACTTGTTATACTATACCTTGGTTGAATTATTAGTTGTGTATAAATGACAGAGGGTACTCTGCTGCCAATGTTCCTGCGACAATCTTCAGGCAGTGTCTCTTGAAAAAGAGAAAGATAAATGTTTTTTTTGTGTATTTTTTTTTAAGCATCTTTTTTGTGTGAATGAAATGTTTTTTTTTTTAATTACCTGTTGTTCTTTCTTTGTCGTGAGTGAAATTGTGCAGATTTCACAGTGCGTGTGAAACCGTGCAGCGCTGCAAATTATTCAGTGACGCTGTTGAGGCAGCGTCTGTTGGAAATGTGAAGAAAAGGGAAATATTTAAATGCATCATAAATATATATGTGTGTATATTTTTTGGGTAAAAGGCAATTTATTTTTTAAATAGATATGAATAAAATCTATGTTAATTTTTTTTATTTTTTTATTGAGATGTTTTTAAGGCACAGAGCCATATATGTGTGATTGAAATGTTATGATACATGAACACGGTTGTTGTAGGCAATATTTGAAATGAAACCTTTTTTTATTAATTTATTTTCAGTTCAGTTTTGCAAGTACGTTTTGTAATTTTACGTCCTTAGCCTCGTTTTCGTTTTTTCGTCGTCCATTTTTTCGGCCGCTTAGGAGATTATTGAGTGTGTAAACTTTGGAAATGTGAGTGAAATCGAGGCGTAACCTGACTTCCAGACTGCCTGGGTGTCCCCCCTTGCTGTGGGTAATGTTTTTTTTTTTTTTTTTTTTATTGATTTGTAATCTAAACAAGATGATATAATATTCTATTATTCCTTAATAAGTAAGATATAAATAATCTATCCAAATAAAATGTCCTTATAACTCCAAAATACATTTATATATTATGCTTATAAATTAGTATCTTACTAGTCACCACCACTTACATATTTATATAGAGGTCAAAGACAAACATTTCTTCCTGGATTCATATATCTGAAAACTCATATCTGAAAATAGTAGAGAAGCATATTACAACATAAGCCTTAGACATATATTAACATTATTGAAGAAAAAGTTTTTTGACATCATACATTTTGATATTTTAATCTAATTAATCAGTTCTCTCTGCACAAGACAACATTACTTTTTTCAAGATAAAGTTTGTTATCAAATCTAATTTCCTTCCTTATTCTTTGAATCTTTATTTATTCTCTCTGAACAAGACAACACTTCCCAGAAATGCAGAGAAATTGACATTTTCATTTAGACCA
Source organism: Discoglossus pictus (assembly GCA_027410445.1). Classification (NCBI taxonomy): domain Eukaryota; kingdom Metazoa; phylum Chordata; class Amphibia; order Anura; family Alytidae; genus Discoglossus; species Discoglossus pictus. The sequence continues at coordinate 77,813,330 of CM050169.1, forward strand.
TGAGGGGTTACTATATTAAGAATTGTAATCCAACGAGTTTCTGCTCCCAACAACTCTTGCTCTGTATTGCCTTTTCATATCCCCAAATTAATTCTCTGCAGAAGCCAACACTTTAAATTCAGCAAAGAGTTATGTTTAATAAGAAAATGTTTGGCTACCGTAAGAGTTTTGTTCTTTTTTAGGTATTTTTTGCTGTTTCTGATATTCCCCAGTTGTTCATCCAATCTTCTCCTTATCTCCCTTTTAGTGATGCCAACATATTTAAGCTAACAAGGGCACTCTAAGCAGTAAACTACATTAGAACTAGTGTAATTGAAAAAGCCTTTAATTTTAATCTCTTGTCATCGCCTATCTGTTATCATTTCAATTTTTGTCATACCTTTTGATGGAGAAATATTGCTGAACACAAAGGGGTGTCTTTTTCTTTTTTGAAATTATTTGGTTGTTATATGTGAGGGCAAACAATACTGTAAGAACTCATTTTAAGCTTAGTCTTTCTATATCTGGTCAAAGTGGATCTAATTAAATAGTTTTACAATTGCTTATGCGATATAGAATGTGTGTCTGTTATTTGCAAATATTACAAAAATAACTTAATTCTAAAGTTTCAGAGTAGAATATGTGCTGAACTGCAGCCATTTGCTAAATAAACAGAAAGAGCATTAAACAAGGATAATTTTTACTTTAAAATATACTATTTTGAAGAACTAGCCTGGAAAATATGCTAACCATTTAGAATTAAACAAAAAATAATATAATCACTAATATACTGTCTTTTATAAGCAATAATACTGCTGTGGGATTTATTTCCTGTTCTACTTATTGAATTGGGAAGAGATTTTGGGCCTCATTCAATTGAGAAATTGTAGCTTTCAGGAGCCTGAAATGTAGCCATAAACTAATTTGCTATTTAATTGGCGTCTTTTTGTGAGGCGCAAACAATCTACGGGTTACGAGCTGAAAATCCCTGCGGTTGTTAAAACTGTAGCGTACAACCCATCTAAGCCTTTAGCCTATCAAGACCGCAAGAGTTACAATCGCAATTTGCTATTCAATTGCTACAATTCCTTAAGCCCGCAAATATTTTCACACCCGTAAATATCAAATGTAGAAGAGAATCCTATGGGTTCCAGATAGGACTCGCAAGGGTGTTTAACCCCTGTTTATAGCACTGTAAATGCAAATAAAAAATCAATAATGCACTTTAAAATACAGGGAAAGCAATGAAAGCCATTAGAATTAATTGCACAACAGTATTTTTATATGTCATTTTCTTGTTATATCAATCTCAGGAATCAAAGAGTTAATACATATCAGGCCACCCACATTGGACTAAAACATTTACTTAAATAATTTTATTATTTTGTACATTGCAGGATTGCGAGTCAGTTCGCATATCGGACCTCTAAAAGCTAAATGATTGACATGTAACCTCCACCTTCTACTGCTGTAATGATGACAGTGTCATTTTCTATTGTCTGTTTCTAAATGGGTAGTTACGGCTTTGCTTAACTGACCATGTTCACTCTCTGAAATGCTACATACGATTGCATTATGTACGGTTTCGGCTTTCGGCCCATAACTTGCGTGCTTATTCAATTGAATTGCTCAGTAATTGTAGCAGGGTTCAAGCCTGCAGCAAGCCCACAGACATACAGCCTGTATACCATAAGTTGCTGCCTTGCAATTAAATGAGGGCCTTTCTATCTATTCAATGGGAATAAGACATATATGACTCCCAGTGCCTACACCAACGTTCTATGTAATGGAATGTGCACCAGTGTACTAGGACACACCATTCTGAGAAGGTAATAGGCAGTATCAGCTGATAAAACAAAAAAGCTGTCCTATAAGCACTACCAAATATACCTGCTACACTTTCATAATGTATTTTAATATACAAACTAAATGTTTTTTATGGGAAAATAGAAAATACATTTTTAAAATTGTGCTGCACTTTCTGTTTTGTTTTACTTGTAGCAAATACCAAATGTAAAAAAATAAGGGAGGAAAGGACAAATGATTAATAATAATAATGATTTTAACTCCTGATTGTACACTGTTGCATGTATCTGGATAGATAATTCAAATTAGGAATTAGATTAAGCGACTGAACTAAATGGGATTGACTTACAGATCTATTTTTTTTTTCTTGTTCTGAGACCCATCTACAAACATCTCTGAAATAACTTTTAAAATAAGACAGCAGAGACTTAGAGCAATATCCTTCTAACTGTCCACAATAATGTATATATCATTTATTCATATATACCACTGTGTTAGAACTTCCATATAGCTCTTTTTGTACAGAGTTTATATCTGGTGTTCTTACTCTCTATTGACTTTGCTGCTTTTGTCTCTGCAAAACACAGTTAAAAATAACTCCCATTGACTTGGTTGTACCACCAATAACCCCAGTCTGTGTCACCAAACTATGAGCCCTATTTAATTCTAAGCCCATAAGTACATGGAACCCAACAGTTTGACTGTGGGTTACAAATTCTCTGCACATATAGATGTATTCAATTGACTCAAGCCCGCGATTACATGCTCACAGCTTCCACACACAACTAATGAACCCATAATCTGCAATATAAAATACTTTTTTTTCTGTTTAATTTCCGTGTTATATCGATCTCGGCAATCAATTTGTTAATAGATATAATGGAACTCGCAAAGACTAGAATATCATATTTAGTTTATTTCTGGAATGCGGGTGCGATCGAAACTCAAAATTCAAACCCATAAGGCTTTGAAATCTAACCTCCATTTTTCAGTGACATAATGATGACAATCTCATTTGCCATTGGCTTTATATAAACCCGTTACTATGGGTTTGACTAATTGATCATGGTCACGGACGCACATGCAACGTGCGCAAGAATGGTTTACGGGTTTGTGTCTCCGGCCCTTAACTTGCATCCTTGTTCAATTTAATACCTCTGTAACGCAGCAGAATTTCAAGCCCGCAGGCTTTGCGGGTGTGCAGTTGCCACTAGGGGCTTGGAATTTAATAGGGCTGTTGGCCTGCTTGAGGCATTTAAGTGTGCACAGAATGATCTTTTCTTTCCTTACTGTGGAGTGCTACCCACAATAACATGCATAGTATCTTGGTCAGTGTCTCTCTCCAGCCTCACTTACACTTGAGACTGTTATTTTCTTTACAGTAAAATTGTGGCAATGACTGTTAAAACATCTCTATTTATTCATTATAAAGAAAAAACATGTTGTAGACATTAAAAAGGAACAGATATATAATGTGCATATGTGTATATATATATATGTGTGTGTGTGTGAAGGAGCAGAAATAGAAATATATGCTTAATTAACCACTCAAATATTTTTTTTGCTAGTAAATATTATTTACTAGCGACTTGCCCGTCAAAAAATGACGGCAATGTGATGTATATGTTTGTGAAGTTGTTTAGTTATTAACATATATTTTTGACACTTGTAAGTATTTTAATATGAACGTGTATTTTTGTAAAATGTTGATGTAATGGTTTTTTAAAATGTAATTTGTATCTGAAGAATTGTTAACTTTAATATACATTGAATGAATAGGAAAGCAAAAAGTAAAAAGCCTTCTTGAAACGTTACGAATTTTAACATGAAGTTTAAAATATATGTAAGCAATAACCTTCAAAGTATATATTTTGAAACTTTAACTTTATTTTTTATGTAAGTTTAGAAGTTGACAAAACATTTGTATAATTTTGAACATTATAAACAGGAACATAGCGAAAACATTTTGTAACCTAATTTTTTATTAAAAGTATTAACATTTGAATGTAAAAACAATTGACCTTTAAATTAATCAGTATTAACATGCAATTTCTATCACAATAATTGTTAACTTGAATATACATTGAATGTAGAGGAAGGCATACAGTAAAACTCTGCTTAAAACGTACGTAATTAAAGTAATTCATTACTGAGCACATAAACTGGCGATAAACATTAATGTAGTTAGTAATCTTAAGATAACAGACAATATTTACATTGTGACTTAAAAGGTGCTTGACCTCTTAACATCCACTTTGTAATCTGTTGAATGAAATAACTTGCAAATATATTTTTTAAACTTGTAACATTAGAAACATTAACATAGTGACTTAACATTTTCACATAATTTTGACTAACAATGCAAGGCAAGTATTTTGTGAGGCGAATCATTCCTAAACAGTACTTTCATTAATTATGACTGAATTAAACAACCAATTGTTATGTATTTTGCAATGCTTTTAAAAAATGTTGGCATCTTGAATTTGTATTCTGCAAAGTTATAGTACTTCATAGTAGACAATGTTTTTAGTAAAAATACGTCCATCTTCTAATAAATCACCTTGACTTTCATTGTTTTCAATGTAAACTTTAATAGCCTGTGGATTTTTGCACCGTGACAACGCAACGTACAATTGACCATGTGCAAAAACTGGTTCTTCTAAGTAAATACCCACAGATTTGAAAGTCTGACCTTGTGATTTATTAATGGTCATGGCAAATGCCATAATAATGGGAAATTGTCTTCTTTGAAGTATAAAAGGGAGACTACTTTCACTTGGTGCTAAATCTATTCTTGGTATGAAAACTCTCTCTCCTTTATGGGTCCCAGTTAAAATTTCAGCATCTATAAAATGGTCCTTTAATTGTTGAACAATTAATCTTGTGCCATTGCATAGTCCTTTTTTGGGGTTCATATTTCGCAGTAACATGATAATTGCACCTTTCTTTAGCTGCAAAATATGTGGTGGCATTCCAGAAGGAGTTAAAGAGTTAATGAATTCAGTTGAAAAGTTTGCCTGACTTTCATTGTCATCAGCAAGTACAGAATCAGCACTGTGATAATTTCTTTGTGGTGCATTAATTTTTTTTAAGATTTCATTATTGAGTATTAATGCATCTTTATTTTTACACGTCAGTATGACTTGGTTGGCAAGCTCAGAATATTCTTCGTTATTTATGCTCCCTTCAAATATTGCCGATATAATATCTTGTTGACAAATCATCTGAGGTGGGATCTCTACAGTGTCGTCAGGTAAATGTAGTATTTTTTCTGTTCTTCCTTCTCCAATTTTAATAAGCCAATCATTGAAATCAGTTTGGCCTTCTGATCTCATATTTTGTTGCAGTTGAAGATGGGTAAAATGTTTCCATACTGTACTTGACTTTATACATGTTTCAATAATGTCTGTTCGATTTCCATGTACAACGACAGGTAATGTTTGTCTAAAATCGCCACCCAACAAAATTACCTTTCCACCAAATGGAAAAATATTATCCATGACTTCACGAAGCAAACGGTCAATACATTGGAGGGCATAGCATGACATCATTGTGGCCTCATCTATTATAATTAATTTACATTTCTTCAATTTCTTTGCTTGTAAGGATGTCATGCGAATATCTGACACTGAATTTTCCAAAATAGGCACTGGCAGTTTGAATCCACTATGAACAGTTCTTCCACCTTCTAATAAAAGTGCAGCAATTCCAGTAGTGGCAAACGCCATTGCTATTTGTCCTTGTGCTCGTACTGAACTCATTAATAAATTGTACAAATATGTTTTCCCTGATCCGCCAGGTCCATCAAGATAGAAATAACGCTCTGTCACCATGTCATCATCTATAGCATTTTTAATGGCATGAAATGCTTGCAATTGTAGTGTATTTAAAGTTGCAAGTCTTTCTTGTGTTCTTTCTGCTTGTAGTTGAATGTCATAGTCTTCAAAGTTAATGTCATCTATTAGACCTGGATCAGGCAAATTAAAACTTGCACAACTTAATCCATGAGTTAAAAAGACTTCTTGAATTTCCATTAAGGCTTTTAAGTGTGCAATGGGTTCATTGTATCGTCGCATAAAGTCTTCAGCCATATTACTTTTAAAAGTCTCCCACAAAGCTAATGCATTTGGAGCATTTGAGAAGATACAAATAAAAGCAAATTGTTCTCTCATCTGTCGTGGCATTTGACATTGTGCTGCTTCTTCTAAACATCTTTCCCACTCTGTATCATCAGCGAGTAAGTTTCTATTTCTTGCAGCTAAATGGAAGGATTCATATACAATGTCATTAACAGTTCTTAAGTGTTCAAAACTTTGTGCTCCTGGAACATTTAAAAGTAATATCCGTAAGCAAAATCGTTCAACATCTCTTGGACTGACTGTGTAAATTCGTGGAATTATTTTATTGCCTCTGGTTTTTCTTGCTCTCCATAATCCATTCACAAAAACATAGTGATATGGAATTTCAATATATAAGTATTGTGTTGCTTGAGCATCAGTGGAATTTAATGCAAACCATGCAGTTAGTGTAGTGTGACGATCTTCACTTTGGGCCAATGCATTCATTTCATTTCCAGAATGGAAATAGACTAAATGTCGTTGTGGCAAATGTACTGCTAACCTATATACTGCATGTGATCTATCATGCATTTCAAATTTTAGAAGCCGCCACATAGCTTCTGGCGCACTGACATAGCGAGCATCTACATGAGATGCAAGTTCATCATGTACTAACTCACTACTTTCAGGGTTGTCTGCACTTTTGACGACTACAGTAGCTGCATCGTAACCTTTGTAAATATATTTGTAGACATATTTAATGGATTTGATGGAAGTGCAGGCTTCTACGTTGATGTGGGCGTTGTACTTCATGAGTAAATGTGGATTGTAGGGTACTACATATCTATTGTCCACTTTTTTTCCACGAATAATGGCACTATCTCCTTCTCTTCTTTTATAAAGTGGATATCCATCACAATTGGCATATGTTTTGTCTCTATAATCTTTTGGAAAATCTTTTGAACATTGATTATTTTCCATACATGGTGATTGTGGATTAAGGTCTCCACAGGGTCCATGAATCATGCGATGAGTAACAATCTCATATAGTCTACCATATAGTTCTGGATCCGGTAGTTCAGCAACTATGACTGCATCCACTTTGTCCGAAGTATCTAATTTATCTTTCTCTTGAAGTATTATGAGAAGATGTGCATGTGGAAGGCCTCTTTTTTGAAATTCAATGGTATATACATAAGCAAGACATTTGCCAAATAACTGATTTATAGTAAAGTCACGTATTAATTCATTTAATTTTATCTTAAAAACTCTGGCTACTAAATCTGGTCGATCTGAAGCACTTTGTCCAAGAAGTAGATTTTGATTAATTTCTGGCCATTGTGGATTACATGTAAATGTCACAAATAAATCTGGTTTTCCAAATTTTGTCACAATAGCCATAGCATCATTGTATCTTTCTCTCATATTTCGAGGAGATCCTTGAAAGGAAGATGGTAAAATGATGGCTTTGCCAGCTGTCATGTCTCTGCTTGTAGCCACGTCAGCAACATAGTCCATGAGTCCACAATATTGTTCTACACGTAGTTTATCTTGTTGATATTTTATAAAGTTTAAATTATTTGCCTCAACTTGCAAATATGAATCAATAATCCATTGTTGTGTTAGTTTTCCACCACATAAAATGGGATTAAATTCATCTCTAATGGCAATTTGAGCAACTTTAAATTCAAGCATAGAAACATTATTTCGGATTCTGGCTTTAGCATTTGGGTAACTGGGAAGGGTTAATTTTGGTTGCCAACCTGCTTCTCCGTGTGGGAAAAAGATGGGATATGTCATTGGATCTAAATTTGGACTTAAGATATTAATATTAATAAATGGTTGGTCCTCATTTCTGGGATATACTCTAATGTCTCTTTGAAATGGTGGTTCTCCTTCATCATTGTGAAAGACCATTGCAACCTCATTTGATGTTGGCAAGTTATAACGACGTTTATCAGTATGTCTGTCTCTTTTAAGCACCATATTAACCTTTGGCATGGGTAATTGATGTCTTCGTGCATGAAGTAGTTGTTCATTTTCTACTTCTGCCAATTTTTTGTAAGCTTTACTGTAGGGATTGTTGTCCATAATGTTATTTAGCTCTATAAAAACACTGGGTAAGCATTTTTTATTTTCTTCCATCTGCATACGTTGGTCAACAGCTTCCATTGTATCTAGGACATATAGTTGAGCGAATTTTCTTTGCTCTCCTTCCTCTGGATGTAAATGTGAAGTCCGATGATAAATTTGTCCTTGGACTTTAAAACAGTAAGGACCATGTCCTGGTACATTAGCAGCCAATGTTGCCCCCATAGATGCAAATGATATGGCACTATTGTAGGATCTTATGTTTGTCTTAAAATTTTTGTAATTTGGAAAAGTAGGTTCAGTCAGAATATTTAGTAAATAGGTTGGAAATTGTTTCCTTTGTGGAAGTTTGAACTTTCCTTTTTGACAACAACTAATAAATTGTCCATCTCGGGGTCTCTCCTGTTTAAAATAATAAGCCTCACAAAATTGACATTGAGTAGTCATGTCCCCACAACTATGAACCTCTACTGCTAAAGACTTCATTAAAGGACAATTTGCAATGCATATTGGATGTTGACTTTGATATTCATCAGATGAAAAGTCATGAAATGTTTCAACAACAGGTTCTAAATGTTTAGTTTTTTTCGTACATTTTCTTGGTATATGTTGGACTTGTTCGGTTGAAATTTCCTGTAGGTTTTTAGTAAGAGTTTGTAAATGCTTTTTTTTGGTAGTTTTTTTTTTTGGTCTGTCTTGACTGGTATGTTGTAAAATGTCATCTGATGTTTTAGGAACAGTTTGTAAATGCTTTATTATTTTTTTATTTATTTTGGTTGTATCTTTCATTTTTGCAGCGGATATTCTTTTATTTGCAAGTCTTTTGCGTTCTTTTTCTCTTCTAATTTCTTTCTCCTCCGGTGTCTGCTGGGCGGCCCATCTCTCTTGTCTTTCTCTAGTTTGACGTCTTTTCTTCTCTTCTTTGGTCTCGTTATCAGCCATATTAATCTGTAAACGGAAACAAATAAATGTAATTGTGTATATTTAAATTTGTAATTCCTGTTAAAGATTATTGTGCACAATTGTTGAAATAAAAGGCAAATCATGAATGTATCATTGATATTTAGTTAAATTTATAATTCCTGTCTTCAGTGGCTCAGAATTTTTCCAATGGAATACTGCTGTAAATAAGCATGTAACATATTTATTTAAAATAATGGTTTTATTTATTAAAAACTTTGTTTGTGGATAGATATTTACCACTGCAAAACTTCTTTGCTGAAAAAAAAAGTGATGTGGTTATTGAGCTATGTATTGCATAGTAGCAATTTAAATAAAATAAGGGAGATAGTAAATTAATTAATTTATTTTTCTGTTGAGACGGATGCAACTGAAAGCAGTTTCTTTAGTGTTATTCTTTAGTAGTTATTATAGTTTACCTTGGTTGAAGTGTGATTTAAATCCGAATGTTTGTTGGTCCTCGTTTCAAAATCGTTGTCCAATGGTGTGGTCCTCTGTCGGAAGTCCTCGTCCGATGGTGTGGTCCTGTGGCGATAGCCCCTGTCCGATATTGTGGTCCTGTGGCGATATCCCTCGTCCGATGTTGTGGTCCGTTGGTGAAAGTCCTCGTCCGATGGTCTGGTCCTGTGTTGAAATTCCTCGTCTGCTGGTCTGGTCCTGTGTTGAAATTCCTCGTCTGCTGGTCTGGTCCGAGTCCTCGTCCGATGGTCGGGTCCTGTGGAAAAAGTCCTCGTCCGATTGTCTTCACGCAGTATCTGTTGTAATGTAAAATAGAAAATGTTGTTTGAGTGAAATGTCTTTTAAATAAGTAAAAAATGTATTAATTTTGCTGTATTGTATCAGTTATGGTTATTTTTTTCAAATATTTTTTTTTTAACTTTCTGTACAATCCCAAGACTTTTGTTATTCTTATTTAAGGTTCTTAGTAAGGCTTGTGGGTTGTGATATATTACATAAGAATATGAATTTATTTTGCTATGTGTTTATGTTAGTTTTTGTACAATCCTGTTTTGTGCGCACCACTTGTGGTATACTTATTTAACCTTTATTTGGATGGTTATAGTTAGTGAAACATGAAATAATATAATTAATGTAGTTTGCTATGTGTTTGTGTTAGTTATTGACAATCCTGTTTGGTGCACATCACTTGTGCAAAACTAATTTCTTCTTGATTGTACAGGTTATAGGTTGTTAAACATTAAAGAAGAATGTTAATATAGTTTGCTATGAGTTTGTGTGCTTTTTTATACAATGCTATTAGGTGCACAACACTTTTGTTATTCTTATTTTTGGTTATTTGTAAGGCTTATAGGTTGTTAAACATTTAGGCCCTCATTCAATTGCGATTTTGCCAATTGAATACGGCTCTAAATAAGCACATAATATATATTTTTTAAAGAAGTTTTTAGGTAGTGAAAACCGTGCTTTTGGATAGATGCTTAATAACTAAAAACTTCTTTAAAAAATATATGTGATGTGCTTATTTAGACCCCTATTCAATTGGCAAAATTGCAATTGAATGAGGGCCTTAATAAGAAATTCTGTTTTGTGTGTAGCAGTTTGTGTGTCATTGAATTGCGATTTGGCTAATTGAATTGTGCTGTAAATGAGCACATAGCATAATAGCATATTAGTTAAAATAATTTTGTAGTCATTGAAAAACTGTATTTTTGATATTTTTTTATTAACTAAAACCTTAGTTTTAAGCTATTGTTATGTTGTTATTTAGAGCCCTATTCAATTGGGCAAATTGCAATTGAATGAGGGCCTTTGTGTGTACCATATGTTGCATAGTTTGGCCCTCATGCAATTGCATTTTTTACAATGTAATAGTACTGTAAGGCCGTAATTGAATTGCAATGTAGAAATTTGAATAGGGTTGTAAATAAGCACATCACATATATTTGTTAAAATAGAGTAAGGGCCTAAAAGTTCTTATTTATAGCCATATTTAATTTTCCAAAATAGCAATTGAATAAGGGCCTTTGGTTACTGCATTTGTTATATTGTGAGCTCCTTATTCAATTGTGTTTTGGCCAATGGAATAGAGCTCAATATCAGCACAGAGCATATGTTTGTACGGAATTTTGTATTTAGTGAACTTGTATCCAAAAGGAACGTGTTCACAAAAGAAAAATTTCCTAAAAAATATGCTCTGTGCTTATATAGAGCCCTATTGAAATGGGCAAATCACATTTGAGTGAGGCCCTTGGGCATTAAAGACATATAGGTCGTCATTGAATTGCAATTTTGCCAATTGAAGAGGGCTCTATATAATTACATAACATATTTATTGAGCAAAGTTTTTAGTTATTGAAAACCTTGATTGTGGTTAGAAGTTCAGTAACTAAAAAGTTCTGTTTCAAAAATATGTTATGTGCTTATATAGAGCCCTATTGAAATGGGCAAATCACATTTCAGTGAGGCCCTTGGCCATTAAAGACATATAGGTCCTCATTGAATTGCAATTTTGCCAATTGAAGAGGGCTCTATATAATCACATAACATATTTATTGAGCAAAGTTTTTAGTTATTGAAAACCTTGATTGTGGTTAGAAATTCAGTAACTAAAAAGTTCTGTATAAAAAAAATGTAATGTGCTTATATAGAGCCCTATTCAAATGAGGAAGTTGCAATTGAATAAGGCTCATGGTTATTTCTTGTTTATACTTAATACTTTACCTTGATAGAAGTTTTGAATGACAGACGGTCCCCTCCTGCCAATCTTAATCCGCCGGTCTTCTTTTAGTGTCTGTTTGAAAAAGAAAGTGAAATAGTTATTTGTATATTTATAATTTGTCATCTAGCAAAGCATGTCCTTTTGAGCATGTAATGTGTTGTTGTATCTTACCTCTTCAAATTTGTTGGTGTTCTTTAAAAGGGATTGTGCTTCACAGTGCACGGTGCAAATTGTTGAGAGACGCTGTTGATGCAGAGTCTGTTTGAATATTAAACGAAATAGAAAGATTCAGCTTTATCTGATGTATTGAATTGCAGTAAATTAATTCAATTAACCTTATTTTTTGTTGGGGGCTACACACATATGTCACATACATGAAGCACATTACATAGTTTAATGTAATTATTTTGTGTACGTGTGACATATCAGTATACATGAGTCAAATTTAAATGGTTAAATTAACCTTATATTTTTTTTTTCCAACACACATAAATGTGTGTGTGTGAGATGTAACTATAGATGATACACATATATGTGCGTGTGACATATCAGTATACATGACATATAATGTCATTAAAATGTAGTTGTTTACTGATTTTGTTGTAAGCTAATTTTGTTGCATTGGTAATACACATAAATGTGCGTGTCACATGTCACTATACATTATAGACATATATGTCGGTGTCAGATGTCACTATGAAGGGGCAATACACAGAAATGTGCGTGTCACATGTCACTATACATTATAGACATATATGTGCGTGTCACATGTCACTATACATTATACACATATACGTGCGTGTCACATGTCACTATGAAGGGGCAATACACAGAAATGTGTGTGTCAAATGTCACTATACATTATAGACATATATGTGCGTGTCACATGTAACTATACATTATAGACATATATGTGCGTGTCAGATGTCACTATACATAAAGCTCTGTTTAATTTTTTTTGGGAGCCTATACACATAAATGTGCCATACATGATGACTACATAAATCCTAGTTTATTTTTTTATTTGTTTGACCTGACCTGATAATAAAATGTAATATATTATAGCTTACCTGTCAGTTGTAATTTGCACAATGTAAAGTAGTAAATTAGTAAAGAATTGTCTTCTCAAGTAAAAGCAGCAGTTATCTCAGAAGTCACTCCGTTGATCACCTGAGGAGAAATGTATTTTTTAGTTGGAAATAGCCAGTATTTATAAACTTGTAGAAAGTTCTGGAAAGTGAGACCGTTAGAACGCAATACGCATGCGCTATTTGCGTTCCAGCTTACAATTTGCGTTCCATCCGCCATTTTAGGCGTATTACTGTTCAAAATGGTGTTTAATATGATTGTGATACGTTCCGCATAGTAGGTGTTTTATTATTGCGAGTAAGTGTAGTGTAGTTACGTCTGAAGCCTCGTTTTCGTTTTGTTCGTCGGCCATTTTTTCTCTCGCTTAGCGATGGTATTAGTGTCTAAAGTGTTTATTTTGATTTAAATGTAGGTGTAACTTGTTTTTTTGAGGTGCTGGCTGGTTCCTCTTGCTGTAGGTAAGCTTTTTATGTGTTTGTTGTGTGTCTTTGTTAAGTTTTAAATGTTTGTATGTCGGCGTGTTGCGTCCGATGTTTGCGAAGTCGTAATGTGTGGTAACGTGTCTCGTATGGTGTTTGCGTGTGTAGCATGGTGTTTGCGTGTGTAGCCTCGTTTTCGTTTTATTCGTCGGCCATTTTTTTTGTCGCTTAACAAACTATTTAGTGTCGAAACTCTTTTATTTTGAGTGCAATTAAGTTGTAAGTTGCATTTTTGAGGTCGTGGGTGCTTCCTGTTTGTGTAGGTAAGGTTTTTATGTATGTGCTGTGTGTATGTATTGTGTTTGTAATTTTGTAATGTTCGCGAGTTGCGTCCGAGTGTTGCGAGGCCGTAATGTGTGTGAACGTGTGTCGTATGTTGTTTGCGAGTGTCGTAATGTGTTTGAACGTGTGTCGTATGTTGTTTGCGAGTGTCGTAATGTGTTTGGACGTAAACTTTTTTTTTCAAGGGTCGCAGTTGCTGCAACTGAAGACCTCGCTTTGCGAGGTCCTCAGGTGCTGGCATGGAGCGCCTGCGGCGCTCCAAGCCAGCAACTGAGAACCTGGCACAGTGCCCTCGCTACGCGAGGCCCGCGACTCGCTGCGCAAGTCGCGGCCCTCGCTTCGCGAGGCCCGCGTCTCGCTACGCGAGCCCGCAGCGTTAGCAACAACTCGTACGCTCACAACTATATATGTGATGTATAGGCAGCCTATAAACTAAATAAATATTTCGAAAAAAAAACACATGGATGTATTCAGATGTATTATTTTTTTAAGGATAATCTAAATATCATGTGGGAGATTTGAGATGCTTCTCCCACATGTGTTTTTAAATTGTTTAAAACGGAGGAAGAAATAAAACAGTACTCAATCGTGAAGAACCAACTTGAGGTTCAACTTTCTTGTTCTGGTCTGTTGTTAGTGAATTATCACCCTGTCCTTTTGTAGGTGCAAGATGTTCCTCCCATGTGTTGTTTAGTCTTGGTTTGTTTCATTAATCTATTTGCTCATTTAACAAATTATTTATTTATGCAGTTTTACTCTCTCAGTATATTTGCTGCTATATTAGTATCTGCTTGTGTCATTATTGGCTCAGTCGTAAAATAACTGACCAAGATTTAGAGGGATAGATAGAGAGAGGGAGGGATAGAGAGTTATGGGGAGAGAGGGGGTAGAGTGGGAGAGAAGTAGAATGAAACATGAATATAGAGGGAGAGAGAGGGATAGAAGAAGAGGCATATAATCTATCTCTTTAACTTTCTATCTCCCTCTCTCTATCTCTCTTTCTCTCTCTATCCCTCACTCTCTCTCCATCCCTGTCTCTCTCAATGGGAACACTTTTGTGGGTAACATGTAGTGAAGGGGAGGGCTTTATACTGTTGGGTGGAGTCAATATAAGGGGAGGGGCCAGGTCTTCTGCCCCACCATCTTGGAGAGTCATCAGCTGCCACTGTGTTGGTCCCAATACTTTTGATGTCTATCCTTGAGCCCTACCAACTAGGTATTTTGTACATTGGCTATGGACAATAACTGATAGTTATAGCTTCCATTCTGAGATCTTGGTTTTACCTAGTGAATTAAAGCTTACATTTCTACTTGACATTATAAAAAATAATTAAAATATAATAGATTAACAGCTTATAAAAGGCTACCACATGTTGCCACATCATATTTAGAGGTCATACCAAGAAAATGTTTGAGAAAATTGCAATATTATTTCATCTGATGCTCCTTATTGAAGGAATTAGCAATGACAATTCTGACATCATCTTTGGGCTCATGAAACATATAGCCAGGGGAGGTGTCAAAATTATGCCCATATATTTACTCTTGATGGAGTAAATCTCTGGGTATTTGATATTGAAATGGATTTGGGAGTACTTGGTACTTAGGTAACATAGCCCAATGCCAAGCTGCATGTATTAAGGATGGTATAGAAGCAAGGGAAGCAAATATAATTCTGCCACTTTACAAATCCCTAGTACACCCTCATTTGGAATATTTTGGGCCACATTTTATAAAAAGGATATTTTAAAGCTGGAAAAAGTACAGAGAAGGGCAACAAAACTAATAAGGGCTAAAAAGGGGCTAAGGTATGAAGAAAGACTAACCAAATTAAATGTATTTTCTCTAGAAAAACGAGGATAAGATTATATTAAATAAATATATCCAGGGTCAATATAAGGCATTGTCAACTTTTTGTGCCAAGTGTTTTCGTTCCTCCACCTTATAGGGGTGTAGCCAACAGTCCATTTCCTCTTGCTTTGTATCCTCTGCTAGCTCAGCTGGGGAAACATGGGGTAGCTCTATGTACTTTAGCCAGGTCCCACCTGGGCCCATCTCCTCAATCATTTCCCCCTACTATTTTTCCAACTCCATTTCTTTATGGATCAAAGGTTTCAGCAATTTTTCCTCTTCTTTCACTGGGTCTATTTCCTCGTCCTTTTGGCGTTGTACCAATAGTATTTCCCAGTGCTCTGCTGTTCCCAGACCACTCTTTGGATCACCCTTCAGCACATCAGGAAGCCTTCCATCAGCCAATGTGTGTAGAAGGAGGGCCATTGTGATGCAGGAGTTGGAAGCATTAGGTCCACATACTCATGTTCCAACTCAAGCTCCAACCACACCAGGTTCTCAAGCCATTCTGCTAGCTTCTCAGCCAGCTGGAGCCCAAGGGAAAGCATCCACTGATTTAGAATAGATGTCCAGCTATCCTCATCTGTGGCAATCCATTACCTTCACCTTCCAGCATACTTGTGATGAGGCTCATTTTCTCTGTGATTACCTTTGCTTTGCAGGCCTCAATGTGGTCCCAGATCCCCTCTATCCAGGGCTAGCCTTCCTTGGACTTGAACCTGGATTTGATGGTTTCTGCTTCCCCGCCAAAAGTAATGGACTTCAAAACTAAAAAGATCACCATATCCTATCCTTGCTGCTGGTTCTGGCATCAAGATTCCACCACTGCAGACCAGTTGTGATGATCCGAGACAAGCCCAGAGCCACCTGCTATAGACTACAAGTTAACTGCCCACAAGGATCATTGAGTTCTTTGAACTCTTGGCAACAGCACCCTGATATCGGGCTTCTGTATCAGTCAGAGTCTCTCCATCAGGAATCAGCACTTCCAGGAGTCACAGTAACATTTCTGTGGTAGTGACCAGAACAGGTTAATTCTAGGGTGGAGATATGTTCAGTATCGCAGTAATCCAGGAGAACAGGAACAAAATAAAGAGACCATGCGATTTCTATACAGTATGTCTCAGAAGTCAACTGATTTATTTTTTAAATGACAGCAGTATTTATAGGGGATAGATACAGAGGGGGTGTACACAATGCAACAATGAGAGGGGGCAGACAATCACAAGAGATAAACTCCACATGGGTCTAAAAGTAGTTTCCTGAGAGTAATAAGCTTAATATCCAATACGCATCCTCCTATCTCTAGAACATATCAGATGGGATTAACTTTATTTGTTAACAATGGACCAGAACAGATAACAGTACAATAAAGGTATCTGATCACTGCCGACTCAGCACACCCATGTTTTAATCCCATCATTACATAGTTACATAGTATTTAGGGTTGAAAAAAGACTTTCAGTCCATCAAGTTCAACCTTTTAAGATCTCCTCTGATCTGCAATATGCGGATTAACTATTAATTCATTAGTTGTTAATTAAATATTAATCAATTATTTAATGTTTTTTTTTGTTTGTTTGTTTTTTTATTATTATTAATTAGTCCAGAGGAAGGCAAATAGAAAAAAAAAAAAAAAAACAAGCGAGACTTAGCCAATTGTCTCAAGGGGAAATGTAAAAAATTTGGATCATTACTGTCTCTCTAATTATCCATGATAACCCTGAATACACTTTTTAATTAGAAATAAATCTAGTCCCTTTTTAAAGTTATCTATCGAATCCACTGTCACCACCTCCTCTGGCAGAGAATTCCACAGATTAACCACCCTTACTGTGAAGAACCCTTTTCTTTCTTTGAGGTGGAATCTTTTTACTTCTAACCTCAAGGGATGTCCTCTTGTCAGTTGAAAACCTCTTGGCACAAAAAGCTCCCTTGACAAATCTTTATACTGACCCTGGATGTATTTATATAAGGTAATCATATCTCCTCTTAGAAGCCTTTTTTCTAGAGAAAATAAGTTTAATTTGGTTAGTCTTTCTTCATAACTTAGCCCCTCCATTCCCCTTATTAGTTTTGTTGCCCTTCTCTGTACCTTTTCCAGCTCTAAAATGTCCTTTTTATGAAGTGGTGCCCAAAATTGTGCTCCATATTCCAAATGAGGGCGTACTAGAGATTTGTATAGTGGCAGAATTATATTTGCTTCCCTGGCTTCTATACCCTTCTTAATACATGCTAATATTTTATTTGCCTTTGCAGCTGCTGCTTGGCTTTGAGCACTGTTACCTAGGTGGTTGTCCACAAGCACTCCCAAATCCCTTTCAATATCTGATACACCTAGATTTGCTCCATTAAGATTATAAATTGCATGGCTATTTTTCCTTCCCAGATGCATAACCTTACATTTATTCGTATTAAATCTCATCTGCCATTTAGATGCCCATTCCTCAATTTTATGTAAATCCCCTTGGAGGGAAAGCACATCATTTTCTGATTTAATTACCTTGCACAACTTCGTGTCATCAGCGAAAATGGAGACCCCACACTCCAATCCTACCTCTAAGTCATTAATAAATATGTTAAAAAGGAGAGGACCTAATACTGAACCCTGAGGAACCCCACTTACCACATTAGTCCAATCGGAGTATGTTCCATTTACAACAACCCTTTGCTTCCTGTCTTTTAGCCAGCTCTCAATCCATGAGCAGATATTTACTGCAATTCCTGTATCCCTTAGTTTGCCCAATAGTCTCCCATGCGGCACTGTATCAAAAGCCTTTGCAAAATCCAAAAATACTACATCCACTGAGTTGCCTTGATCCAGGTTCCTAATAACCTCCTCATAGAAACTAATTAGATTTGTTTGACATGACCTATCCCTCATAAACCCATGTTGACTCCTACTTATAATCCTGTTCAGATAGACATATTCTTGTATATTATCCCTTATTAACCCTTCTAAAAGCTTCCCAACTACAGAAGTGAGGCTCACTGGTCTATAATTCTTTTTAAATATAGGTATCACATCAGCTTTTCTCCAGTCATCTGGTAGAGACCTTGTGTTGAGTGAATCTTCAAAAATTAAATATAATGGTTTGGCTATTACAGAACCCAGTTCCCTTAGTACCCTTGGATGTATTCCATCAGGACCCGGGACTTTATTAACATTTATTTTTTCCAACCTCTTTTGGATTACTTCCTGTGTTAACCAATTATTTGGCAAAGGTAGTGCAGCCCCATTATGTTGCAGTGTCCCAACCACTGGTACCTCCCTTGTGTATACCGAAGAAAAGAACCTATTTAGTTAATCTGCCTTTTCCTGGTCATTAATTTTCAGACAGCCTGTTTCACATTCTAATGTTCCTATAGCTTCCTTCCTCGCCTTCTTCCCATTAATATACTTAAAAAATATTTTAGGGTTAGTCTTACTCTCTTTTGCAATTAATTTTTCATTTTCTATTTTAGCCAGTCTAATCACGCTTTTGCAAGCCTTGTTGATTTCCTTGTATTCCCGTAAAGCAGTCTCTGTCCCCTCTTGTTTGTATAATTTAAATGCCTGTTTTTTACTCCGTATCTTGATCTTTTAATTATTGTTAAGCCACATTGGTTGTGATTTACTCCTTTTACTTTTATTCCCACACGGTATGTGCCGATGTGTATGTATATTTAGTAAGGATTTAAATGTTGTCAATTTATGTTCAGTGTTTTTACCTATCACGTCTCTGTCCCATTCTATACTTTGTATTGCTGCCCTTAGACCGTTAAAATCTGCCCTTTTAAAATTAAGAGTTTTTGTTGGCCCCTTAAAATGTTTTTTTTTTAAATTTAATCTCAAGTGAGACTGTGTTGTGATCACTGTTTCCCAAAGGTTGCCCTATTTCAACATTTGATACAATATCAATATTATTTGTAATGAATAAATCTAAGATAGCTTCATTTCTAGTAGGCTCCTGTATAACCTGGGCCAGATAATGATCCCTGAGTGTACTCAAGAACCTGCTCCCCTTAGCTGAACTGCTGGTCTCATTTATCCAGTTTATTTCAGGGTAATTAAAATCTCCCATTATTAGAACTTGCCCGTGCTTAGCTGCATTTCCAATCTGTAACAATAATTGTATTTCCTCACTTTCAGCTATATTTGGGCATTTATAGCATACTCCTACTAATATTCTTTTGGAATTTGCTGCACCGCTATTTAACTCTACCCACAAACATTCAACTTTATCACTAGGTCCACCATAAATATCTTCTCTGACTATAGCCTTAAATTCAGGCTTAACATACAGACAAATCCCTCCTCCTTGTTTACCATTGCCTCTATCTTTCCTAAATAGGTTATAACCATCCAGATTAACAGTCCAGTCATGAGATTCATCCCACCATGTTTCGGTAATGCCTATTAAATCCCATTTTTCATTAATTGCTAATAATTCTAACTCTCCAATTTTTCCTAGCAAGCTTCTGGCATTAGCAAGCATACACCTTATGTTATGACTCTGTTGTTCTGAAGTGCCTGCCACTGAACTTGAATTACTTAGTACTACCTCCCTATTGACTATACTACCCCTCCCCCATCTCCTCCCCTATGAGTTGCTAATTCATCCCTTATACCCTCCACACTTTCTACCTCATTACTTATATCTAGTCCCTTCCCCCCACCTACTAGTTTAAAAACTCCTCCAGCCTTTCTACCATCCTATCCCCTAGTACAAAAGCTCCCTCATCATTAAGGTGAATCCATCCCTACTGTAGAGATTGTACCGAAGTGAGAAGTCAGCCCAGTGCTCTAAAAAGCCAAACCCCTCCTTAGTGCACCACATCTTTAGCCACGCATTAACCTCCCTAATCTCCTTCTGCCTCCCTGGGCTAGCACGTGGCACTGGTAGTATCTCAGAAAATACTACCTTGGAGGTCCTTGCCTTTAGCTTATTACCTAGTTCTCTAAAATCATTCTTTAGGACACTCCATCTTCCACTAACTTTGTCATTGGTACCAATATGTACCAAGACCACCTGTTCATTTCCAGCCCCTCCCAATAATTTGTCTACCCGATCCACAACATGACAAACCCGAGCACCCGGGAGACAGCAAACTGTTCAATTGCTGGGATCTGGGTGACAAATCACCCTGTCTACCTTCCTAATAATAGAGTCCCCTACAACCAAAACCTGTCTGTTGTTCTGCCTATTCTGCCCTCCCTCTCCTTCAGTAGATTTGTTCGCCCGGCTGTTAGAGGGAACAGCTCTATCTGGCATTGCCATTCCTGAATGGACATCGCCAACAGTTTCACTCAATCTGGCAAATCTGTTGTTGTTTGCCAACTCAGAACTGGCCTGCCTTGTCCTGTTCCCCCTGGTTCCCCTTGTAACTGTAACCCAGCTGCCTCCCTGGACATCCTCACTAGCCCCAGCTCCACCCTCTATGCTAGGCCCAGCTAAACTGTGCTAAGTGAGCACCAACCCCCTTTCCAGGGGAGCAATATCACTAAGTGCTGCAATTCTCCTCTCCAGATCTCCAATTTGAGCTTCCAGAGAGGCAACATGCTCACACCTCTCACAGAGGTATGACCCTGGATCATCTGTTCCAGTATTGCATACATATGACAGGATGTACACTGAATAAGGTTTCCATTGGACTGACTCATAATTATTATTATTGTCTACGAAATTTCAGTGGGAAAAATAAAGAATATAAAATAATATATTTATATAAAGTTTTCCTCCTTTGCACTATAAATCTGCCCTCCCTTTTCTTTGAAGGCCCTCCTTTTATTTAAACTCCTAGGCTTTTACTAGAATTGCACTTGATACTAAAAATGTTCGCAAGCATCTGCCTTCTCGCCTGGGCACAATTAGTGCACTCTGCAATTTATCAGCCTTTACTTGTAAGGTAAATCCACTTGTAAACAGGCCCCAAACCAGCTCACAAACCTTTTATACAAGTTTAACAGTCAAGCCACCCCCCTCTCACCTGGGCACAATTAGTGCACTCAGCAGTTTATCAGCCTTTACTTTTTAAGGTAAATCCACTTGTAAACAGACCCCAAACCAGCTCACAAACCTTTTATAAAAGTTTAACAGTCAAGCCACACCCCTCTCACCTGGGCATAATTAGTGCACTCTGCAGTTTATCAGCCTTTATTGTAAGGTAAATCCACTTGTAAACAGGCCCCAAACCAGCTTACAAACCTTTTATACAAGTTTAACAGTCAAGCCACACCCCTCTCACCTGGGCACAATTAGTTGTATGTTACTGATATTCAATTGGTTACTTTTAGCAACTCACATTCCAATTGTTAGTTAGAGGCTCAGAAGCACGGCATCCTTGTTAAAATGATATCTCCTCCATTGATTTTTCAAGCTCGGAAATGTTACCAGTGCTAAAGATGCAAAATCGATATTCAATTACAAACATTTAGCAACCCCGCAGTTGCCTTCAAACCTGTAAATAGCAATGTATAAGAGTACAAGATAGGACTCGCAAGTGGGTTAAACACCTGTTTGTATAGCTATAGGAGCAAAAAAATACACTCTACTGTACTTTAAAATACTGGAAAAGCAATGAAAGGCATTAGAATTAAATGCACAACAATCTCAAACTCACAAATTTGCAATAAAAAATACTTATTTTTAACTTTTATTTCTGTGTAATATTGATCCTGGAAATCAAGGGGTTAATACATATCATGGAACCCACATGGACTTGAACAGTTGCTTTAATGATTTGTATTAATTTCTTCATTGCTGGATTGCGAATCAGATTGCAAATTGTACTTCTAAACACAAATTAGTTGTAGTATAACTCCATGTTTTACCATGTCTCATTTACTACTGGCTGTGTCTAAGAAATATTGTGAGTGTTTAAGAAGTAAATTCTGAGCTTGCTTAAATATTGTTAGATAATACAATCAAGCCCCCTGAAGTCCTACTTACGAGTGCATAGTTTGGAGGCTGTGAGAGGGCAGTTTAGAGACAACTGAATACATCTAAATATTTATAAAAAATGTGACCCACAGCCAAAAGTACAGTTTGAAGGCAATTACGAGCTTGCACTTGAACGAGGCTCTCTATATGACCTCTATAAAAAGATATAAATACTTTCAACAAAAACTGTCTTAGATCATAAAGAATATATAGTACAGATGATTGGCTCAGTAAATCATACAAACATTTTCACACTGAAGCTTTTGTTAGCTTACCATATTAATTTACCTATAAAGCCACAATCCAAGGAATTATAGGAACATTCTTTGAACTTGCAGTTGAATCAGTTTTGTAATATCTGCAATCTCACACTTTTCATTTTGTATATGCTACATCCTCTCAAAGACCTTTATTAAAGATAGAAGGAAGGAGGATGCTTACTTATGTGTGAGACAACAAATTACTTTGATTAATTGCTTTAGCGTTTTCAATTTCCCACACATGCGTTGTAATGGTTTTCTATATTGATATGTAATACAATCTGTTTCCTCAACCAATCACATTGGTCACATAAGTCACGTTTGGCTAGTCACAGGAAACATTCTAAGCATGATAGGGGTCAAGAAAGTGCCAGTGATTTCTCTTTCGGATGAGTATGTAGACATTAATCATGAATTCAATCTTCGTCCATATGACATTTTTGTTTTGTGGAAAGTGACTGGATATTTTTCACATGAGTATTGACTACAGCATCGGCAACATCTCATTTGAGTTTGGGAAGTAGTGAATCCTTATTGTAGTTTACCAACCAATCCAAGTGTCTTATGATTTGGAGTCCTGAGTTTTCAGGCTCCGATAATTGATTTTGTCTATGCAAATGTCGAAGGAAATTAGTGTAGAACTATTAGCTGGTTATAAGAATCTCATTAACTTAGCACTAACTTATACATGGCAAATATCAAGAACAGTTAAATAATAGATCTGTAAGATTCAGGGAATTTTAAATCCAATAGATTAATACATTTCTGATAATCTGTTCACTTTTCCTTTTGGTTAGCATATCATTTAAACTTTGAGTATATTCATGAATACAAAGAATAGCAATTAGATCTATACCAACACAGTCTCATTTGAGATTGAATTAACAAAAAAAACTGCGTAGGGTGCCAATAAAAACTCTTCATTTTAAAAGGCTGATTTTAATGGTCGAAGGGCAGTAATACAACGTATAGACTGGGACAAAGAACTGGCATGTAAAAATACTGAAAATAAAGGGACGACATTTAAATGATTACTAAATATACATACACATTGGCATATACAATGTGGAAATAAAAGTAAAAGGAGTAAATTATACCCAACATGGCTTAACAATGATTTAAAGATCAAAATATAGAGTAAAAAGCAGGCATTTCAATTATACAAACAAGAGGGGACAGACACTTCTTTACATGAGTACAAGGAAAATAAAAAGGCTTGCAAAATGGCTATTAGACTGGCTAAAATAGAAAATAAAAAAATAGTTGCAAAGGAGAGTAAGACTAACCCTAAAATATTATTATGCAAACTAGGGGATACAGTAATTGCAGTAAATATCTGCTCATGGATTAAGAGCTGGCTAAAAGACAGGAAGCAAAGGGTTGTGGTAAATGGAACATACTCAGATTGGACTAATGTGGTACGTTGGGTTCCTCAGGGTTCAGTATTAGGTCCTCTCCTTTTTAACATATTTATTAACGACTTAGAAGTAGAACTAGAAAGTATTGTCTCAGATTTTGCTAATGACACGAAGTTGTGCAAGGTAATTAAATCAGAAAATGATGTACTTTCCCTCCGAAGGGATTTGCATAAATTAGAGAAATGGGCAATGAGACTTAATACGAACAAATGTAAGGTTATGCATCTGGAAATAAAAATAGCCATGCGATTTAGAACCTTAACGAAGCAAATCTAGGGGTATCAGATATTGAAAGGGATTTGGGAGTGCTTGTGCACAATCACCTAGGTAACAGTTCTCAATGCCAAGCAGCAGCTGCAAAGGCAAATAAAATAATAGAATGTATTAAGAATGGGTATAGAAGCAAGGGAAGCAAATATAATTCTGCCACTATACAGATCTCTAGTACGCCCTGATTTGGAATATGGAGTATAATTTTGGGCACCACTTCATAAAAAAGACATTTTAGAGCTGGAAAAGGTACAGAGGAGGGCAACAAAACTAATAAGGTAAATGGAGGGGCTAAGTTATGAAGAAAGACTAACTTTTTCTCTAGAAAAAGGTGATTAAGAGGGGATATGATTACCCTATATAAATACAATCAGGGTTAGTATAAAGAATTGTCAAGGGAGCTTTTTGTGCCAAGAGGTTTTCAACTGACAAGAGGACATCATTTGAGGTTAGAAGTAAAAGATTTCACCTTAAAGAAATAAAAGGTTTCTTCACAGTAAGGGTAGTTAATCTGTGGTATTCTCTACCAAGGGAGGTGGTGACAGTGGATTCAATAGATAACTTTAGGGCAGTATTGAACCAGGGAGGAGTCCGATTGACAGTATCTAGGGTCAGGAAGGAATACATTTAGTTTTTTCCTTTTGAGACATTTGGCAAGTTTCACTTGTTTTATGTGTTTGCCTTCCTCTGGATCAATTAACAATTAATCTGCATATTACAGATTAGAGGAGATCTTAAAAGGTTGAAATTGATGGGCTAAATGTATTTTTTCAACCTCAATGAATGTGTAACTAACGAGTGCTTTACAATCATGATTTGACTTCTAAGGACTAATTAACACTTTTTGGATCTTTTAATTCTGATTTCAATACACCTTTATTATTTTCTCTTCCCATATCCAACAATTTTGATTTATTTGAAATAAACTGTATAAATGGAATACTTTTGTTCTTATTTGACTTGTTACAGCTGTATGATTGCTACCTTTTTTGCATCAAGCTTGATGCCGCTGTACATTTACTACTTTACATTGTAGCAGAGTATCATTTCTTCAGTGTTGTCACATGAAAATACATAATAAAATATTTACAAAAATGTAAGGGGTGTACTCAATTTTGTGAGATACTGTATATGTAAGATTAAGGTATGTGATAAATTGTTGGTCTGTATTCCAGTTTGTATGTCTGTTTTGGTGGGTGATCGATGTGTGATATCTGTAGCTTAACTAACATATTATATTGAGCAATATCTGTCAATCTATTTGCCACTCCTGCTTTTTCCACCCATGCTTTGGAAGTACAATTTGTGATGTTTCCTTATATAAATGTCCGAAATTTAAAGACGTGTATTTTGATATCGCCCTTCTGGATTGCTACTTTGTCACTGTGAAGGTCAGACAAAAGTCATGACAGAGAGATCAGATAAATTGCGGTCCCCTGGAGAAGGAAACTGCAACCCACTCCAGTAACGTTGCTAATAAAATTTTATGGAAAGGCACAACAAAAGACATAATGATATGGCACCGAAAGATGAGCCCCTCAGTTCAGAAGGTGCCTTTCACATTACAGAGGAAGAGCAGAGGGCAAGTACTAGTAGTTGGGCAAAAGTCAAAAGGACACCCAGTTGAAGATGCATATGGAGGGGAAAGGAAAGTCTGCTGCTGCAAAGAACCATTTAGCATTGGAATTGAATGTTAGAACTTTGAACCAAGGCAAACTAGATGTGGTCAAGAATGAGATGACAAGGTTAAACATTGATATCCTGGGAGTTAGTGAACTTACATGGACTGGAATGGGACATTTCACATCAGAAAACCACCAGATCTTCTACTGTGGTCAGGAATCCCACAGAAAAATGAAGTAGCCCTCAGATTCAATCAAATGGTGGCCAAAAAAGTGATCGGTTACAACTCAATAAATGAAGGAATGATTTCAATTCAAATTCAAGGCAAGCAATTTAACATCACAATGATCCAAGTCTATGCTTCCACCATGGATGTTGAAGAAGCTGAAGTTGTCCAGTTCTATGAAGATATAACAATAAGAAAAGATGTTACTATCGTCATAGTTACATAGTAATTGAGGTTGAAAATAGACATTTAGTCCATCAAGTTCAACCTTTTCTCTGATCTCCAATATGTGGATTAATTGTTAATTCTCATAGGAGATTGGGATGCTAAAGTAGAGAACCAAAAGACAACTGAAATAGCTGCCAAGTTTGGCCTTAGAGTACAAAATGAAGCAGGTCAGATATCAGTAGAATTCTGTCAAGATAATTCTCTGGTCATATCAAAACCCTCTGCCAATAGCCTCCAAGACAACTCTGCACTTGCGCAACACCAGATGGACAATATAGAAATCAGATTGACTATATATTTGCAGCTAAAGATGGAGGAGCTCTATACAATGAGCAAAAATAAGACCTGAAGCTTACTGCGGCTTAGACCATGAGCTTCTTATTGCAAAGTTCAGAATTAAACTGAAGGAAAGAGGGAAAATTATAAGACCAAGTAGATATGAAATAAATAATATCCCTTGTGAATATGCGGTGGAAATAAAAAATAGATTTAAGGACCAAAGTTTACAACATCCAGGAAGCAGCAACAAAAAATATTCCTAAAAGATAGAAAAGTAAGAAGGAAAACTGGCTATCTTATGAGACTTTGAAAGTAGCTCAGGAAAACGGAAAGTGAAAGGTAGTGGGCATAGGAAAATATTTGTCCAACTGAATGTAGAATTCCAGAGGATAGCAAGAAGAGACAAGGAGACATTCTTCAATGAGCAATGTAAAGAGATAGAAGAAGATAACTGAAGGGTTAATAAAAACTCTCTTTTTGTTGAGGTACTGGAAAATTAGCTGACACATAGAATATGACCACCTGCTTCCTGTTATCTATGTTCCGAGAACATCTTATGATTTGACCTTGCTAGACTAACCACAAGCTGTTTCTGCTGAAACTGCAACTTCCTCTGATATGCCTTCTTGCTGTCAGGTATATACATTTTGCCATCCTGCAAATAAATGAGCTTGTACTGAGACTTTTGTGTGTGTGTGTCATTTCCAGTACTAGCTCCCAGAGCTCTGTCCGAGGCCTGTGGTCCAAGCCTCCATGCAGTAAAATAAGCCCCAACAATAACAGAATGAGTAAATCAAGAGATCTCCTCAAGAAAATGGGGGATCTCAAAGGCACCTTTCATGCAAAATGGGCCTGATAAAATACATAAATGGTAGGGACTTAACAGAAGAAGATCAAACAAAGAAGAGGTGGCAGGAATAGACTGAAGATCTTTACAGAAATGATATTAACAGCAGTGATGACCTCAATAATTTGTCCAATGAGCTGGAGCCAGACATATGGAGAGTGACGGGAGATGGGCCCTGCTGATAATAAGGCTGCAGGAGTTGATGGAATCCCAACTGAACTACTCAACATTCTACAAGATGATGGTGGGAAAGTGTTACTTGCATTATGCCAACACATTTGGAAAACTCAACAATGGCCAATAGACTGAAAAAGGTCAGTCTACATCTTAATACCAAAAAGCCAGTGCTCCAGTTATCAAACAATTGCACTTATTTCACATGCAAGCAAGGTAATGCTTAAGATTCTATCTATTAGATCATCTCATCCAAGTCCTGAAGAATCTGTATGTGGACCAAGAAGCCATAGTCAGAACTGAACATGGGACAACAGAATGATTCAAGAATGGAAAAGCAGTGAGACAATATTGTCACCCTATTTATTCAACTTATACACAGAGTAGATCATGCGTAAGGCCGAACGGAATGGATCCAGACGGAGACAGATAGATGAGATCGCTGAAGCAATGAACATGAACTTGATTAAGCTCAGAGGGGCAGTGACTGAGAGATGTACCTGGCATTCTGTGTGTGGTCCATGGGGTCATAGAGAATCGGACACAACTGAATGACTAAACAACAACAAATTTTGATATCATTAGTTTCATGATATTGTTGAAGAATATTTGTATTTTGAAGCCTAGTTTGGAAACAATGATTTCTAAATTCATTTTCTCTGTTAGATACTGATCACTGTATACCAAAACATATTCACAACTAGCAGCACAAAAAAGTTAAATCAACAAATGTAAAATGAGAATATTTGAAACCCAGCAATCCAAACCTCAATTAATATTATCCAAATGTTTCTATTCAATGTCATACAGAAAAAAAAATTACTCCGGGAAAGATGCTGCTTTGAAGATTTCAAGTGTTATTTTGAAAGAAAACCTAAAAAAAAAGAAAAATCTGGAATACAATCTCATATAGTGTATTACTAAGAACAATAAAACTCATATAAGAGCTACATATACAGTACAACATAGTGTGTATTTGTGTCAATCAGTCATTTCTGACTCTTCGTGACCTTATGGACCATAACACACCATGCTGATCCACTTGGTATTCATCGCAGAGATACTGAAGTGGGTTGGCTTTTTCTTCTCCAGTGGGCCACAGCATACAGCTCCAGGTATTTCTAGGTCATCTCCCATCCAAGTACTGACCAGGCCTAACTCTGCATGGCTCCAGGGTGGTATTACCTCTTGACAGGAATCAAACCCAGGGTACAGTGGTGAAAGCACTGGATCCTAACCACTGGATCACCAGGGAACCAACATAGGAAATCCTTATGATTAAATTGACCCTCCCAAATGATCTGGTACAGCTTGAGAAATAGTGTTCTTTGACCAGAAGAGGATTCTACCTTAGAGGCTAATGAAAAAACATATTACAGTGTGCATCTGAACTGGCCAAATTGTCAAAAGCTCGACCCCTATGCTTTTTTCAAGACCACATGTCACTTCCTCTTGGAGTGTATTGCTCACTTTTTTAATTATTGTTCTATACACTCCAAGCTGTTATTCTCCTGTAGAGAAGTACATTTGGCTTCCTAGTTGTTTTGTACTTTTAGTTCCATAGTTACATAGTTACATCAAGTCTGACTAACCAAATTAAACGTATTATCTCTAGAAAAAAGGCATCTAAGAGGAGATATTAATACCCTATACAAATACGTCCAGGGTCAGTATAAAGATTTGTCAAGTGAGCTTTTTGTGTCAAGAGATTTCCAACTTACAAGAGGACATCCTTTGAGGTTAGAGGTAAATAGATTTCACCTTAAAGAAAGAAAACGGTTCTTCACAGTAAGGGAGGTTAATCTGTGGAAGTCTCTACTAAAGGAGGTGGTGACAGCAGATTTGATAGATAACTTTAAAAGGGGACTGGATTTATTTCTAATCAAAAAGGGCATTCAGGGATATTCTGGATAATTAGAGAGAGAGTATTGATCCAGGGAGGAATCTGATCACTAGTATCTGGGGTCAGGAAGGCTAAGTTTCCCTTCCTCTGGATTCAATTAACAGCTAATCCTCATATTGCAGATCAGAAAAGATCTTAAAAGGTTAAAATTGATGGACTGAAAGTCTTTTTTCAACCTTAATTACTATGGCCCTCATTCAATTGCAATTTGGCCAATTGAATAGGGCTCTAAATAAGCACATAACATATATTTTTTAAATAAGTTTTTAGTTAGTAAACCTCTATCCAAAAGCAAGGTCTTCACTAACTAAAAACTTCTTTAAAAAAATATGTTATGTGCTTATTTAGAGCCCAATTCAATTGGCCAAATCGCAATTGAATGAGGCCCTATGTAACTATGTACTATGTAACTATGTAAGTTCAACCTTTTTAGATCTCTTGTGATCCTTTTAAGTGTGTGTATTATTTGTTAATAATTTGTAATTGTTAATTCTAAATGTCTTAATATCTTTAACAATATTGTACAAACCATTTAGACTTCAACACTGGGAACATCAGAGACAAAAATGACATGTTTGCAATGTTTGCAATGTTTATTCTGAACTGAATACTAAGTGAATGAAACCAAAAACTCAGATGTTCTTTTATTGAAGAAATTATATTTCTGAGTGTTTTGAAAGCTAAAAAAGAAGTCCTGTGTCAATGACAGCATGGAGCACACAGCATGCAATGTTTATCTGCATCCCTGGAATGTGGAAACTGATGAGAATATCCTGTGATCTACAAACAAAACCCTCTTATAACCCTGATAGATGTGAATGTTTTGTCATGCAAAGCCAATTATATACATATATTTGAAGCTTG
Source organism: Discoglossus pictus (assembly GCA_027410445.1). NCBI lineage: Eukaryota > Metazoa > Chordata > Amphibia > Anura > Alytidae > Discoglossus > Discoglossus pictus. The sequence continues at coordinate 77,843,620 of CM050169.1, forward strand.
AAATAGCATCAATAGTTATAATATGTTAAAAAAGCATAGACCTACCAGCTGCTCTTCATGACATGTTCTTTATGTTATGGCTTACACAGACAATAAAGGTTGATATTCATTGCAGTCAGCTAATCTTTGGTATTTAGCCAATAGGTTATGTAAATTGCTTTCTTTTATACAATGTAATTTGGAAAAAACAACTCCTCTAGCAATGCTAAGCTGACGTAAATATATTATCTTGTTTATATTTTGATATCAGATAAAGTTTTTTAATTGTTGGAGACACATGTTGTTATTGTGAAAGTTAACCCACCTACCTTCATAATTAGGCATCCTGAAAATTATGCATAAGACTTACATATTTATCCAAGCCTTTGGGTAGCACAATTTCTGAGAAGCATTGTAAAGCAATTTAAGTTCAAATAGGGAAAATCACTATGGTCCTCATTCAATTAGAATTTTGGCAATTGAATAGGGCTCTATATAAGCACATAACATATTTTTTTGACAGAATTTTTTAGTTAGTGAAAACCTTGGTTTTGGATAGAAGTTCAGTAACTAAAAAGTTCTGTGAAAATTTTTTGTATGTGCTTATATAGAGCCCTATTTAATTGGGCAACTCGGAATTGAATGAGGCTCTATGTAAGTTAGTATTAATATTATTATTACCAGTGTTAATCTTATGTGATGACTAGCGACTTGCCCGTCAAAAATGACGGCAATAACATTTGAAGCCTGGCAATGTTGTTTGCCACACAATGCAATGTTCTGCCCCCTCTGAGCATCTTTGCCGCTCATCGCGAGCCACACGTTGAGCGTCTTTGGCGCTCATTTTGAGCCTCTCCTCCCATCTACATCACCGCTCATTACAGGCCTCGGCAACTTGCAACTTGCCATGTGTCTCTTTCCACCATCTCCTCCCTGTCCCATCCCTGTGTCTTTCCCCTCCGTGTCTCTACTGAAACTTTGTGTTGTGTGCGCTGGCTGCCTTTGGTTTTATTTTCAAAGTACTGCTTGCCTGGCGTTGTTGGTGTAAGTGTTACTGTCTTTGCCGTGGTGTATTTTCTAAGTCACGCGTGCCTGGTGTCGTTGGTGTAAGTGTTACTGTCTTTTGCGTTGTGTATTTTCTAAGTTCTGTGTGCCTGGCCTTGCTGAGCCTCGTTTTCATCTTGTATCAGACTTTTTATATTTTTTTTGGCCGCCATTTTCCCCCCCGCTTAACTTGTAACCTCACTCACAGGCTCCCTGTCTCTCCCCCTGTGCTGTGTGTGAGTGTGTAAGTGCATTTGAGGCATATTTGTGTGTTTTCGTCATCTTTTGCAGTTCAGTGGTTCTGCCGTTAAAGGTGTATTTTTGCAAGCGTGACGACAACTAGCAGTTTGACAACTATTATATGTGATAGCCCTAATAGGGGGAAAGCCTATAAAATAACTTAGTTTCCTACTTCTCTTTCTTCCCCAAAGTAGCATGGTCAAGTCTTCCCAAGGGCATCCCTTCCTTGGGTCAGCACAAGATGGACATATCACCCATGGGCTTTGTTGTTTCCAGCTCAGGGCCTGTGATAACCATGGCTTTACCTATTTGGACTTTCTAGGATATGGAGACCACCATCCCATCAATTCTGTCTTTCTGTTGAACATTGTGTGACTGTTATATATTTGATTTTATCCATATTGAATATCACTGATATTGATATGTATCTTTTAAATATTTTTTTCATTTATATACTGCAATCGCATTAGTTTTTGTAAGAACAGGTGTAAGAGGTCAACTATGAAACTAACACAATGGAGCTTTCAGCATTGAATACCTCCTGCTTAGTGATTAGGTTAGCTGGCCTTCCTAATCTTAATATTAATTACTTTAACCTGTTTCACTCTGCACCCAGACTATATAAATTGCTAAGACCATTTTGTTCTTCAATGTATATAAGTATTTATGTGTTTCAATAAAGGGCATTACTCTTTTTATAAGTATATAAGCATATCAGCTGTATTTCTTATGGATGGGTAGGAGTTTTTAATCACTTTGGTCCAGACCACCTATCATGGAATCTTGCACCTACATTCCAGAACTGCATTCTTGATCTCCAAAGATCCTGAAGCAAGCCTACTTCCAGGGGAATTCCCAGCACTGATACAGTGAAAATCTGCAGAGGAGAGAACATAACTGGTAGAATCAATTCATTGGCTGGTGTAGCTAGTACATCCTCCTGACAAACTATCACTCCCCCCATTCAGTTAGCAGGCAATGCAAGACTCCAAATGGGTCATGGATAACCAAGGTGTTCAAGTGACCAGAGATACCATCAGCATTTTGTTGAGGCTGTACTTGCCTTGACTATATTGGATAAAGTTATTAGTCTGTAGGGCTAATATCCAACTCAACACGTGGCAATTGTCCCCAGCCTTCCTTTTGAGTCAGCACAAAGGTTTGTAGTCTGTGACAATGCCAGATGCTCACCCAAAAAGGTAAGGCTTCTTTAGGGAAACAGTTTGAGGTTCCGGTGTCCAATGGGTGCTCCTCAACCTGGGCATCTACTTGACTCAAAACAGCCCCAATGCCATATGGAAAAAAAGGTGGAAGAGTAGTCCCTGTGATGAAGAACTTCATGCCCTTTACTGTGATGACCCTCCCAGTACTTCAGATCCTGCCCATGCCTCAGTTAAACTCTCCTCCCCAGGAGTCCCCCTCTCTTCATCGTGCAAGGGATCCAAGTGGGTCACTTCTGCATGAACCTATGTCTGCACAAGGATTTACCCCCTTAATCTGCCTTTTCCCTTTCCCCGACTCCCTGGGACTATGCCTCTGGTCCCTAAATTCTGCTCCTTGTTACTGTCTGGTGCCTCCAACCCCTAATTGCAGCCAAGTGGCAGAATTACATCGGTATTTAGTATTTGAGGTTGAATAAATACTGTTAGTCCATCAAGTTTAACCTTTTTAGATTTCTTCTGTTCCTTTTAATATGTGGACTATTTTTTAGTTGATCCAGAGGAAGTGAAACAGAAAAAAAACATTGAAACTTTGCCAATTGTCTCATAAGAGGAAGAAAAAGCACAATTCCTTCTTGACTCTATGGACTGGTGATCTAATTTCTCCCTGGATCAATAATCCTTTGCTAGTTATCTAGAATAGCCTTGAAAGCCCTCTTTATTCAAACACTGCTTCCTAGGGGGATGTCCACATGTACTCCCAAATCACTTTCAATATCAGATACCCCTAGATTTGCTCCAATAAGATTATAAATTGCGTGGCTATTTTTCCTTCCAAGATGCATAATCTTACATTTATTTATATTAAATCTCATCTGCCATTTAGCCGACCATTTCTCTAATTTATGCAAATCCCTTTGTAGGGAAAGTACATCATTATCTGATTTTATTACCTTGCACAACTTTGCGTCATCAGCAAAAATGGAGATACTACTTTCCAGTCCCACCTCTAAGTCATTAATAAATATGTTAAAAAGGAGAGAACCTAATACTGAGCCCTGAGGAACCCCACTTACCACATTAGTCCACTCTGAGTATGTTCCATTTACAACAACGCTTTGCTTCCTGTCATTTAGCTAGCTCTCGATCCATAAGCAGATATTTATTGCAATTCCTGTATCCCTTAATTTGCACAATAGTCTCCCGTGTGGCACTATATCAAAAGCATTTGCAAAATCTAAAAAAACTACATCCACTGAGTTTCCTAGATCTAAGTTCCTACTAACCTCCTCATAGAAACTAATTAGATTTCTTTGACATGACCTATACCTCAAAAATCCATGTTGGCCCCTACTTATAATCCTGTTTGAATAGACATATTCTTGTATTTTATCCCTCATTAACCCTTCTAAATGCTTTCCCACTACAGAAATGAAGCTTACAAGTCTATAATTCCCCGGATTTGCTCTTGCTCCCTTCTGAAATATAGGTATCACCTCTGCTTTTTTTCCAGTCGTCTGGTAGAGATCCTGTGTTGAGTGAATATTGAAAAATTAGAAATAATGTTTTTTGCTATTACAGAACCCAGTTCCCTAAGTTCTCTTGGATGTATTCCATCAGGACCTGGAGCTTTATTAACATTTATTTTTTCCAAACTCTTTTGGATTACTTCCTGTGTTATCCAGTTATTTGGCAAAGTATAGCCCCATTATGTTGCAGTGCCCAAAATCACTGGTACCTCCCTAATAGTCTAATAGCCCTTTTGCAAGCCTTGTTGATTTCCTTGTACTCACGTAAAGCAGTCTCCGTCCCCTCTTGTTTGTATTTATTATTATTATCTTTATTTATATCGCGCCAACATATTCCGTAGCGCTGTACAGGGGGTTAGTACATGGCAAAAAACAAACTTAACACCTTAAAGAATGGAGGGCCCTTTTTTTGAGCATATAATCAAATGTACATAGTGCTTGTTTCCAAGACACTGACACACAATTGAAAACTCGCAAACTTACAATCTAAGTTTGTATAATTTAAATGCCTGTTTTTTTCTCTGTATCTTGATCTTTAAATCATTGTTATGCCACATTGGATGTGATTTACTCCTTTTACTTTTATTCACACATGGTATATGCTGACGTGTATGTATATTTAGTAAGGATTTAAATGTTGTCCATTTATGTTCAGTATTTTTACCTGACAGTTCTTTGTCCCAGTCTATACTGTGTATTGCTGCCCTTAGACATTTAAAATCTGCCCTTTTAAAATTCAGAGTTTTTGTTGGCCCCTTACAGTTTTGTTTTTTAAATTCAATCTCAAATGAGACTGTGTTGTTATCACTGTTTCCCAAAGTTTGCCCGATTTAAACATTTGATACTATATCAATGTTATTTGTGATTACTAACTCCAAGGTAGCTTAATTTCTAGTAGGCTCTTCTATTACCTGGGCCAGATCATGATCCCTGAGTGCACTCAAGAACCTGCTCCTTTTACCCGTGCTGCTGGTTTCACTCATCCAGTTTATTTCAGGGTAGTTAAAATCTCCCATTATTAGAACTTGCCCATGCTTAGCTGCATTTCCAATCTGTAATAATAATTGCATTTCCTCACTTTAAATTATTTTTGGGGGTTTATCGAATACTACAATTAATATTCTTTTTGGAAGTTGCTAAATTGGTTATAACCATGCAGAACAGTCGGTTCATTTCCAGCCCCTCCCAATAATTTATCTACCGGATCCACAACATGCTGAACCCAAGCACCCAGGAGATGGCAAACTGTTCGTTTGCTGGGATCTGGGTGACAAATCACCCTTTGGATATACTTAACTGTCGGAACTTCAGGGCTTGCCAGTCCTGTTGGCCCCATAAATTGACAAACTGGTGGCAGCAGTGGCATCCTCAGACTGGTCATACTGTTGCTGAAAAGCTATGATGGAGTACAATGAACAAACTTCATAAGCTAGTCAAGGGATTAAAATGACTGGATTCCAGACCTGGGCTTTTATTTTCTAGGCATTCCTAGGATTGGATGAGGTCAGTTAGGAGCTGGAACTAGAGTACTTGTCCAGGGTCAATGTATCCCTGTGTAAAAATATGGCTTATATACAGACAACTTTTAACAATACTTCAATGTGTATTTTATAACTTATTATATACAACTGTAAGAAATCTAGTGTTAATCATTTGTTATTACAATTGTGTGTTTGTATCAAGGCATTATACCTCAGATCTTTTTATTATTCCCACAAATATATATATATATATATATATTATAGATGTGTATAAATAAGCTAGCTATATGTGTATGTAATTAGCTAAAATCCAAGTCTGTGTGTGGGAAAGGACAACAGCTGTGAGTAGCCCTGCTCAAAATAACTCAGAGAATCACAAATGTCTTATTTACAGTAAAAACAGCAAGTCTTAAGTGTACATTTGTAGACAGCTGAATACAAGACTCTAGATGGGTGTATATGAGTGTAATGTTACCACCTGTATAGACACCAACAGTCTAATTTCAACTTATAGCCATGTATGACGTATAGAGAGGGTGGGTCATGAGCTACAATATAATATAAAAAGCCAAGAATCTATGGAAGAGTTGGCAACCAGTGGGCAACCAGCAGGCAACTAGCAGACAACCAGCAGAGGTACCGGTTGGCCCAGGTTGAAGGAGCTTTCATGCAGTCCAGAGAGAAGTGTGCCAGATGAGCCCAGCCGAGCAGATCCTGGTCCTGACCAAAGAGAAACCTGATGGAGGCTGAACTTCCAAAACTGACCACAAGTGGTATTATCCTGTATCTTTATATTACATAATGTAGAATTCATATCAGTATTATATTTGTAAATATCGTCTTAATACTTCTTGTCTGTTATCTGTTTTGTTTAAAACCCATTGTGTAACCGTATATTAATTTATGTAAAATATATCTTTTAATTATAAAACTTATTCATATGTTAGTTTATTGATTTGTCCAAAAGAACTTATTACTTGAAGAAATTATACATTAATTATTTAGTTATCAGTTAATTTCTTACAGTTGGCGAGCCAGCCAGGAGGATATTAATGTAATAATCAAGCATATTAATAAGTATAATATTTTGCATAAATTAATGTACTTTTTTCCTATTGTGTGTTGTAGAAACGTTTTGTATGGTACGTTTGGCTGTGGTAGATACAGGAATCTAAAGCAGGAATTGTTTACTCTTACATGTTTGCTTTTCTGCACTTTTAAAATTGTATAGTTTTGTTATCCAATAATGGAGGGCTTAATGAAAGGCTTGCTAATGTTATGTCTGTATACTGGTGATATATATATACATATATTAATTCATATTTTGTTTTGCCCCTCTCTGCATACTGGTGATATAGTGATATATATATTGGTGTAAAGATTAAGGTTTCTTTTTATCTGCATACTGTTGATATAGTGATATACATATTGGTGTAAAGACTAAGGGTTCCTTTTTATCTGCATACTGTTGATATATTAATGATATGTTGGTATAGATTAAACTGTATACTGAGATTATGTGTTGTTGACATAAATATCATTATGGTTTTTTATCTCACTGTATATTTTTGTGATATACATTTTCTTTTCTCCTGAAGTGATGACACATTAGGGGTTTTTCTTTCTTAAATAGTTGTAGGAGTCAGCCATTTTGTGCCACATATATCTATATGAGTTATATTTTTTCTGTACATGGTTTAACCTTATTTTTCCTTTGTTTATATCTATTTTTCATATACCTCTACATTTTGTGACAATTTAATCTTGAATATGTTTTGACTTTGTTTGGGGTTTGTTTTTTCCCTCTCGTTCTTGTATGATTATTTGTTTTTTTGTGCATTTAAATATATATATGTTAATTCATAAATCTTATTTGTGTGTTTTATTTGTCAATCATTCTCAAAAGAATAGAATCTCTAGGAATTACACCTTAATTTCTTACACCTGTTTATATTCTGTAGCGCTCCTCTAGTGGAAATAGATGAATTTCTTTAAGGTGGCGAGTCACTACCCAGGAGGAAATAGTAAATATAATTCACTGGTTCAGCGTAGGCTCTGGTGTGTATATATAAATAACATCCAGGTGTGCAGCTTCTGTCTTGAAAGACACAGTTCACCAGTTTGTCTATATAATGATTAAATGACAAGAAGGGTGGGGAAGAGATAGCGCACCAGACCCTAGTGAGGATAACTATGGTTACACACTAACAGTACCCATGTGCAGATATATCGAGGTTCAACTCTCCTTCAAAGTCCTCACACAATAAGGTATATTTGGTGCTTCCCAATCTGTTCCCACTATATGATTGGTACTTCTCCTTCTGCCCACTGTTCTGTTGTGTACTTTTGTTGTGGAGCGGGATGTCTGTAAATTGGTACAGGCTATGTGAACCAATATCAGAGTAGTAAAAAATCTTGATTATTTCCAAGCTAATAAAAATAATGACATAAGTCTAAATTAGACCATCATTGTTCTTTGTTTACATCAACATACTACCACATAAAAAAATGCGTCAATTAACAATTTTTATTTTGAACGACAGAACAATAATATGTAAAAGTGTTTTACAGAAACATCAGATGTGTTTCACCACTATAGATTGTGGCTCTCAATGATCAAATAACCTCCATAGAAACATATATAAAATATAGTGAGCATTCACAATCTAAAGGACATACATACATACATTGTAAATAGTGGTATATATACATATAAATACATATGTAATACATATTCACTGCATATGGTACATATATGTGGAAACAGAGTAATCTGGTAAATTTTCATGCCACATACTGATCTACATTTATATTTATAAACATTTAAAACATTAATAAAAATAAGAAATAAGAAATATTTCAAAAAGATTTATACATAATATACTCATGATTAGTGTGAATAAATAAAAAAATTACCTTTATGCATGAATACAAATAATTGGACCATCTAAGTGAATTAAAATCCTAGGGCCTCATTCTAATGCTACTGTTTTAAAATAAGTAGCCACAAGGGGAGGCTGCAAGCTACTTAGCTATTCAATTTGCGGCCGCTGGAGGTTTACAGCGGTCGAGCTGCGATCCCTTGCGATGAGGTCAATCGCAGCTTACTTCCATCAAAGCCTTTGATCTTGCAGGGCCGCAAAAAATCCCAAATCGCTATACAAACACTATGCTCACACTTTCGTCAAGCCTGTAAATGGCTAAAATCGAGCAGCAGCTTACACCAAGGAGCAGTCGCAAGGGCATTATAAATTCAAATTTTCCACTGCGTGAGTCCTGAAAGGACCTTAAAGGTCATTAAAGGACCTGTGCTATATAATGCAATTAACCCCTGCTGCGGGGGTACAATAAATACCCCCCGGCACCCAAAATTAACCCTACCACTCATGGCAATCAATATAGACCCCATGGGACAAAAATTAACCACCTCAGTCAAAAAGGGGTCTATATAGATATCCTCTTGTCAGTTGAAAATCTCTTGGCACAAACAGTTCACTTGACAAAGCCTTATATTGACCCTGGATGTATTTAAATAAGGTAATCATGGCCCCTCGTAGATGCCTTTTTTCTAGGGAAAATAGTTTTAAGTTGGTTAGTCTTTCTTCATAACTTAGCCCCTCCATACCCCTTGTTAGTTTTGTTGCCCAGCTATAAAATGTCCTTTTTATGAAGTGGTGTCCAAAATTGTACTCCATAACTCCATATTCGAAATTAGGGCATACTAGGGATTTGTACAGTGACAGAATTATGTATGCTTCCTTTGCTTCTATACCTTCTTAATACATGCTTATATTTTACTTGCCTTTGCAGCTTCTGCTTGACATGCTACAGGAGGCCCAATTGGGACCCCTGTCGGCTCCAAAAAATAACCGTTGCTTCGGGGGTCCCAATCGAGACCCCCCCAGCAGTTAAGTGGCACCTAAAATTAACCCCCCTCTCCTATTCTGGGGTTCCCCATTGAAACTGCCGCAGTATTCCAATATTAACCTGTGCAGTGGGGGACCCGATCGGGACCCCCGCTCCATTTAAAATTCTAATTTCCCACCTTGTGGGTCCTTCAAGGACAGTAAAGTTCCTAAAAGCACCTGTGATCACAAAAAAATTAACCCCTGGCGTGGGGGTACTATAAGTACCCCCCCCCCAGGCATCTCAAATTAGCCCCATCACTCATGGGGGTCTATACAGACCCGCATGACAATAAAATTGACCCCATCAGTCCCATAAGGATCTATACAGACCCTTATGGGACACTAATGAACCCCAATATTAACACTTTAAGTGCCATGAGTGTCCTCCAAGACCCTTAGTGCCTTCTAATTGGCTGAAATATGATTGACAGTGCTACAGAATATGTTGGCAAGTTATAAATAAACAATAATAATTGACATCATTTTCAGAAGGTACCATTTCCAATTTTGTACGAGAGCATGCGCGAAAAGCCTCTCTTGTGGTGGGGAGTTCCTCGAGGGAGGAGCTCCGCTATTTTTTAAAATAATTTTTGAGCTGTGGTTTTTTTGGGAGGGGCTCCAGGAGGATGGTGGCATCGTGACATGGTAAGTGTTCTATTTATAATGTTTATGATTATATGTTGTGTTTATTTTTTTATTAATTTTAATGTTTCTTTTTTTCCTAGTGGTGCCGGACCTGCGGCCATCTAGGAAGGGCCCTTATGCTAGGGACGAAGGCAAGAAAACCGTTGTCGCTGGAGGGGTATTTGGGCAAAGTATGTGGGTTAATTTATTCTATTCTTGGTTTAGGGAGGGGGGTTGTTTTAGGTGAGAATTAGGGATTTTTATTGAATAGGGTTAGGGGATTAGTTGTATGTAGTTAAGTGTTAACTGTATGTAGTTAGGGGTTTAATTGTATGTAGTTAGGGGATTGATTGTATGTAGTTAGGGGTTTATTGTATGTAGTTAGGGTTTAATTGTATGTATTCAGGGGTTAAATTGTATGTATTGAGGGGTTTTATTGTTTGTAATGTATGTTTTATGTTATGTAATGCATGTTTTATTCTATGTAATGTGTGCTTTTTTATTTTCATGAAATTTAGTTTTTTTTTCTTTTAAGTAATATAGTTTTTTTTTATTTTATGTCTTTTATTTATTTTTTTTGATAATGTTCTTTTATTATTTTGAGTAATGTCCTTTTTATTTTGTTTAATTAGGTGGGTTTTTTATTTTCTGTAATTAGTGGGGTAATAAGGATTGTATTATCGGGTTAATAGTGTGGGTATTAATAGGGAAGGGTATGAGGGTATTTATGGGATGGGATTTACTGGGTATATTTGGGGTTAAGTAGGCCCAGTTAGGGCTAAATAAGACTAGATGTGGTTGAATAGGTCTAGATGGGGTAAAATAGGATTAGATAGGGTTACATAGGACTAGATGGGGTTAAATAGGTCTAGATGGGGTTAAATAGGATTAGATAAGGTTAAAAAGCACTAGATGGAGTCATATAGGACTAGACAGGGTTAAATGGGTCTAGATGGGGTTATGTGGTTAGTGATAGGGTTAATTAGATATGGTGAGGGTTAAATAGGGTTAATTACTTAGATGGGGGTTAATTAGAGGGGGTTTATTACTTAGAGGGGGGTTGATTACTTAGATGGGGTTAATTTAGTTTTATTAGTTTATTGGGGCAGCTAATAGTGTAGTGTAGGGTTGTGCTTAGACTTAATATCATGAGGGTCCTGGAGGACCCACATGGCATTTATATTGTTAATATTGGGGTTCATTAGTGTCCCATAAGGGTCTGAATAGACCGTTATGAGACTGAAGGTTGAACTTGATGGACTGAAGGTCTTTTTTCAGCCTTAAATACTATGTAACTATGTAATTTTATTCTCATGAGGGTCTGTATGGACCCCCATGAGTGATGGGGTGAGTGATGAGTGATGGGGTTAATTTTAGATGCCTGGGGGGTACTTATAGTACCCCGGAGCAGGGGTTAATTTTTTAGTTATCACAGGTCCTTTTGAGGACCTTTAAGGTCTTTTCAGGACCCGCAGCAGGAAATTTGAAAATTTAAATGCAGCGGGGGTCCTGACCGGGACCCCCGTGCAAGGGGTGATATGGGGACACTGCAGGAGTCCCTATGAGTCCCCCAGCATAGGAAAGTTAATTTTAGGTGCTTGAAGTACCCCAGTGGGAGGGGTTAACACTTGGACTGCTGTGAGGGACCCAATGGGGACCCCCACAGCAAGGATTAATATGAGGAGGCTGCGGGGGTACCGTTGGGGGTTACTTTTAGGTGCCACGGGGGTACTTACACAGCGGGAAATTGGAATTTTTGAATGCAGCTAGGATCCCGATCAGGAACATTCTTTGGTCCACACCATTGATAAACAGCCTGCATATCCAACCCATCATTAAGTATGGAGGAGCATCTGAAGGGTTTCAGGATTTAAGGTTGTAACTAACTCTGATTTATATAGACATGTTTGTAGCTGGTGGCAAGAACCACTTCATTCTGGTAGTCCATGAACAAATTGATTGAGTCACTGGCAGAGACATGAGAGATGTGGGGTTGATGATGGGTCCAAACAGATGTTCTGTTAGGGTAGAATCTCAGTCCATTGGAGTATAAGTATGTAACCAAGTATGTAACCAAAGTCACTCATAGCCATAGACAACCTGCTGCCATCTAAGTGCAGAGGCAGTCATTAGAACCTCCTACCAACCTACAACCTGTAACTACTGTAGGTATCCTGCCTATGGGCCTGATTCCAGAATAGTTCAAAAGAGTGCTAAATAATGATGCCTCTTTAGCTGGAATCTGAGCTAGAATATTTACAGGGCAAGAGGGAGTAGAGACCAATAGGTATGTGTCAGAGAATTGGTTGCATGTACCGGGTGACTGAACTCTATCAAGAAGATCAACTGTGGAAGGATATTAAACAGTCAGTTCAATCCCATCCTGGTAAGTCCCCATCTCTCCCTGGCCAAGGCATCTGGATGGTCCTATCCCAACACCAGGATCCTAGGCTTACACCTCTGCTCTCCATGTTTTCTCCTTGTCACATCCAAGTGCCAGTAGCCCCTACATGAAGCCCAAGTGTGAGGTTTGCATAGGTGCCAACTACACATCCCACAGGATTAAAATAAGGAAACCTGCATGCCCCTCAGGATTAAGACAAGGACACCAGACTCGAAGAAGCCATCACAGCCCCGTAGATTTTGCCACTGAAAGGAGGTACCCTCATGATTGGTCCAAGTGAATATATCAGCCTCTACATAATTTGCATTTGGCTTCCCCAGCACTCCATCCCAGAAGAGACAAAGATAGCAGACCTCTGATTGGAGGATATTCAAGGGGAAGGAAATTCAAGTTGCGCATTTTGAAATTGTGTTTCTGAACATACTGTTTCTAATCCAGAGCTACCACAAAGGTGGTGTCTGCAAGCATTTCCCAAATTTCCATGAGTTTGTTCTGGGGATTGGGTACCAACATTAACACCTGCTTGCTTACCTGGAATTCCCTACCCCAGGCTTTCTAATCACAAGCACATCTGATGCAGATGCTCATTGCAAGACCAGTCAGTGTCTCTAGTCTATCTCTGAGCCGCAGAACATATGGTGCTATGGGGAGTTCCTCACCCCGGTGATTCGGTTTCCAAAACTCCCGTAACAGGTCTTGTGGCCCCCTTATGCGCCACTCAGTGGACTCTTGAGGGCCCTTTCTGTAAGCAAGAGGAGGTAGGGAAGCAACTTTTCCCAATTATTATCCTGGTCTACAGTGGCTCTAACTATAGCCCTCAAGGTACCACAAAAAGCTTTCACAAGAGCCATTGGTGTGAGAATGACAGGAGATTGACCTCAATTAGATCACTCCACACTTCTGCCACAACTGCTTGGTCAGCTCAGCCAAAAAGTGGGTGTCCTGATCTAAAAAAAGATCTGATATGACTCCCACCTCACTCATTCCTTTTCCCATGCCACAATCAATATGGACTCTGGTAAAGCAGATGGATAGCTGCTCTTTACCTGTCCACTAAGTGGGTCATTAGTCTTGGACTCAGGTTCTTATGGCTGGAGGGCAAAGCTGAAAATTGCTACAGCACATCAACCTGACCTGCCTCCACAAAGATCTGGATGTGATGCCCCCACCTATCAAATGCCTACAAAGCTTATACACTAGCTCTCCATATGAGTCCTGGGTCAGGTCACCCTAGGTCAGGTCAATGAATTGCTTCATGGTAGTCCTCTGTGAAATGGAGGGGAATAAAGCAGTAGGCTGATGCAACCTGTTAGCAAGTCCACCAGTAGTTGGACCCAGTCCTTGGGTTTGACCCACTTAAGCATGCGCTGCAGTCGAAAGTCCTGCGGAAAGCTGTCAATGTCTCTTTTTGGGAACCTGGAATGCAGTTCTGCAATATAGATGCAGGAATTTTTTGCTACTGGACTGGAGAAAGGTGATTAAAAAGTTAATTTAATTAGACTAATTTAATTGGTCTGGGTGGAGAGTAACAATAGGTAATTAAGATAGGAAGGCCATTAAATCAAATTACTTATCAGGAGGTCTTCCGTGCCGGATGCCTCATTATGCTAGTTTCAAACAATTATTGGATCAAAGCATATGAATTTGCAAAATTACATATAAATTATATATCAATATCATGCATATTTAACATGGATATTATTAGTATAACAAGCGATTAGCCACCCAATGTCCAAAAACATACAAACACAAGGGGTATTCACTGGGATGATGATCACAGGGGTAGCCCTGAGCTGGAAACCAGCTTGTGTTGGCCTAGGGAAAGTATTTCATTGGGGAAGACTAGACTAAGCTCCTTTGGAGAAGAAAGAGAAGCAGCTACCAATGTACTGTATAACTGTCTTTTCTCCCATCATGGCAAATTCACTTTAAAAGATTACAGTATACTCTAGCTAATGTTATTGTCTCCAGCCTGATAAGGTCATCAGGGGAGTTGAATGAGAGTCAAGTATGAGGGGTTTTAACAAAAATCTTATTGGATAAAAGAACTATCATTCATAGGAAGCCCCCAAAGACATATATGCTGCCAAGGGAAAACAATTTAACACAGTAAGGCTCCAGTCAATAGATAGCATTGTGGTGATATCATTTTGTACATCAAAAAAGAAAAAACAAAGTGGCTCTAGGTATAAATACCTGGATATACAGATAGTTTATCATAAGAGGTGCTACCAGGGATCAAGTGTAATATTAACACAATGTAGCAAAGAGAAAGCTAAAGTTCAGGGGACCCCTTAAGGATGGTTCACACCCAAGCCTAATGACAATATATAGGATTAAAATGTAAAAATTAAGTTTTAATATGGATAATTTAAAAATATTTATTAAAAACTAGAAAACCTGATGCCAAGTTGATAATTGAATAGTTTTGGGTATTGAATGGCATTGATAGTGGGACACTATTTTTTATTCATATATTATATATTTTTATATTAGCCCATTAAATAAGTGATTGAGGACATTAAAAGTGCTTATCACTAATGAATACGATGAATACATTGATTGCATATAAATAAATATTAGATCTAAAGTGACTAATAAATGAACTCTACGTAACGTGGCGCCTGACCCAACGCACGTTTCTAACCTTTCATCAGGGGATCAGAAAGGTTCGAAACGCGCTTTGGATCAGATGCCATGTTATGTAGAGCGTGACGCTGACCGATGTCGCCAGCGTGCAAGGAAGCTCCAACTAGACCTGCTGCCCCAATACTCCATATCTATTTAGAAACTATCATCACACATCTTTCCTCATAGTAGAGGATTCATACAATAGATTGGGGGGAAAAAATTTCAGATAGATAGGTGATTCATGGTCAAATATAGATGTCTTCTATTACCAATATTCAGTTCCTTGCGATCAATTATTTTTGGGTTAATTTAATCAAATGTGTGACACTTCTGGACTAGTGATTTTCACATGTTCGCGTTCGCCGCGAACGGCGAGCACATGAGCTTTTCGGTTCGCCCCCTATACTTTATCATTGAGGAAACTTTGAACATAATTTTTTTTTTTTGGTGTAATCTATGCCTGCCTGCCAGCGTGTGTGTGTGACAGGCTAACACCTAACAGCTTAAATTGTGCTTATTTTCACTCATAACTGGTGGTGTAACATACATTGAAAACAACCATTTTCTTCCTGTAATCTAATTTCAGTTGCCTGCCTGTGTCAGGCTTACAGCTTATATTGTGCTCAGTGACATAAAATAATTTTTTTTTGACTGTAATAGATTGAATATCAGTTGCCTGCCTACAGGCGTGTGTGTGAAACCTATTGCATCTACTCTGACAACTTTTGTGCCAGTGCACAGTGACACTCATATTTGGTGGCACCTTAGATTGCATGCCAGTGCTCCAAATTTGAAGTGGGAGGACCAACCAAGCATCTTTTTCCATCTCCCTGTTCCAAAAATCCATGCCATATACAAGTCCCCTAATAGTGGACGTAACAGGGATTAAACCGATAGGAATTGTACTACTTAACAGTACACACCTTATAATAATGCAGACAGAGGCAACGTGTATAATCTTCCATGCTGTGCAGTGGAAGCCCCCAGACTCTGACCTGTGTATAATCTTCCATGCTGTGCAGTGGAAGCCCCCAGACTCTGACCTGTGTATAATCTTCCATGCTGTGCAGTGGAAGCCCCCAGACTCTGACCTGTGTATAATCTTCCATGCTGTGCAGGGGAAGCCCCCAGACTGTGACCTGTGTATAATCTTCCATGCTGGGCAGTGGAAGCCCCCAGACTCTGACCTGTGTATAATCTTCCATGCTGTGCAGTGGAAGCCCCCAGACTCTGACCTGTGTATAATCTTCCGTGCTGGGCAGTGGAAGCCCCCAGACTCTGACCTGTGTATAATCTTCCATGCTGGGTTCGCCCGTTCGCGAACATTTGCTGGAAGTTCGCGTTCGCGAACCCAAAATTTGATGTTCGCAACATCACTATTCTGGACCAATTTATATATATTTTTATTTCAATTTGCCCTAATACCTCTGCACTAGGCACTTGACACTTTTATCACTTGCAATAGCACCTTAATTTATTAGTCAATTTAGATTGAATATTTATTTATACGCAATCATTTTTTTCATCTTATTCATTAGTATTAAGCACTTACCACTTTTACTGTCCTCAATCACTTATTTATTTGGCTAGTATAAAAATGTATAATATATGAATGGAAAATAGTGTCCCACTATGACATCCAATATCCAAAACTATTCAATTATCAACGTGGCGTCAGGTTTCCCAGTTTTTAATAAATATTTTTAAATTATCTATATTAAAACTTAAGTTTTAAATTGTAATCCTCTATATTGTTATTAAGTTTGGGTGTGCACCATCCTAAAAGGGTCCCTTGAACTTTAGCTTTCTCTTTGCTACATTGTGTGATATAATTTTGTGCCTAAAATTTTTTGCGTTGCCTTCTAAATAAGAGCCATCTTTACCAATTGACCATTTAGTGAGTGGAGACCATGCAACAGCTGAGTTTGATGTTGAAAGTATGTTCAATATTTAGTACTGCTTTTGTAAAGTATTGAATATGTTTTTTTTTGTTTATGAATTAATAGTTAAAACACTTATCTCCTGTTGCTTCACAGTAGTAATGTTTTTAGACATATAAAAAAAACATTCAAATAGTAAACATGGCAAAAGAATTATCATAGTATCTTTAGTTTGGCTCTATGTATATTCTACAACATAATAGGACCCCTAACACTACATCCGTTCAATGCTTGATATGATAAGACTAGCTACTTGCCCATCAAAACTTATGGGGCAATACAATTTTAAGGCTGAAAAAGCTGTTTGCCACACAATGTGAGTCTCTGACACTCTTAACCTTTTGGTTATCTACAAAGAAGTACAACATTTTGAATAAAATGTTTAATTTTTTTAACTTTCAACTTGCACCAACAGGTATAGAATTTTTTTTGTTCAATATTAACTCTTTTAATTGTCATATATGGAATAACAATATAACAATGTCTGAAGTTTTCATGAATACATATTGTAAATCATAACATAAATGTTTGTAACATGCAACTTGTATTTTAAACAATCTTGAACCATTTTTTGAACATTACTAACATTTTGAATTGATAGTTATCTATGAATAACAGAAGACTATGTAAAATTTCTGTAAATAACTAATTCAAACAATTACATGCTTTGTAACATTCATTTTTTTCAACTCTTGTTAAACTAAATTGGCATTGAATCCAGAGGAAAGCAAACAGTAAAAACCCCCATTGAAACTTGGCCAATTTTATCAAAGAGGGAAAAAAATTAATTCCTTCCTGACCCCATTAACTGGAGATCAGATTACTCCCTGAATAAATACACTGAGCCTCATTCAATTCCGAGTTGCCCAATTGAATAGGGCTCTATATAAGCACATACAAAAAAATGTCAACAAACTTTTTATTTACTGAACCTCTATCCAAAACCAAGGTTTTCACCAACTAAAAACTTCTGTCAAAAAAATATGTTATGTGCTTATATAGATCCCTATTCAATTGACAAATTTCAAATTGAATGAGGACCACTGTATTTAATTATACAGTTCAATATATTAACAAATGGTGACACTTGTAGTAACAGAAATCCTTGAGTACATACAATATACAATGAACCAACTTTTCACAACTTTGAAAATACAATGTTAACATGTGAAATCGTAACATAAAACAATAACATTTAACATTGAATTTCAGGAAAATGACACCTAATTGTTTTGTGGGGCCAATCATGTAAAAGGGTAACTTCTAACACCAATTCCAATCTGTTAATTTTTCTTTTTTATTATTGTTGTAGTTGTTGAAAATGGCACATAGAGTTTCCTTATCGAAATAGTGGTCCTCTAAAAAGAGACTGCCAGATATAAGTTCACCCGCGGGGTATAACCACTGTTTTCTATGGTTTTTGCCATTTTATAGAGTTTTTTAGTGAAATAGTGGTCTTCTAATAAGAGTCCGAGTGACATAAAATTTCGTCCTCTAAATAAAACCACTGTTCTCTATATTTGGTGTGGTATAACTTCTCTGAAACAAGAGAAGTGTTCCTTTGTCAATGTAGTTATATATGAAGACATTGCTTTTTTTTTGTTGATACGTCCAAGTTGTTTCCCTTACAAAGAGTCCAGCAGACTTTTAATTTTGTTTTTGTGATATAACCACTGTTTACTGTTGTTTTTGTTTTGTTTTCACTTTTTTTTGTTCTTGGTGTACTTTGTGCAAATGGCACATAGAGTTTCCTATGTGAAATAGTGGTCCTCTATAAAGAGTCCCAGAGAGCTAAGATTTTGTCCTGGAAGTAAAACCACTGTTCTCTATGGGTTTTTTTTACCATTGTATAGAGTTTCTTATTGAAATAGTGGTCCTCTAAAATCAGTCCGAGTAACATAAAATGTTGTCGGTGAAATGAAACCACGGTCCTCTATATTTACAGCACCGCATAGTACACAATGTTATTTGTAAAAATGCATCCATCTACCAATAAATCACCCTGACTTGGGTTTTTGTCAACATGTACTTTAATTTCGTCTGGACTATTGCATCTTGAAAATGCAACATATAGTTGACCATGTGCAAACATATAGCCACCCAAAAAATACCCACAGACTTAAAAGTTTGTCCTTGGGATTTATTCATGGTAATGGCAAATGCCATGATAATGGGAAATTGTCTCCTTTGAAGGACAAAAGGCAAACCACTCTCACTTGGAGACAAATCAATTCTCAGTATAAGAACTGGTTTGCCTTTATGGATACCACTCATAATTTCTGCATGTATAAAATGATCCATTAAATCCTTCACAATTAATCTGGTTCCATTACAAAGTCCTTTTTTGGGATTCATATTTCTCAGTAGCATGACAATTGCCCCTTTTTTAGGTTGCAAAACATGTGGTGGCATTCCAGAGGGGGTTAAAGAAATAATAAATTCCATAGTTAAGTTTGCTTCACTACCTTTGTCATCAGCCAGAACAGAATCTGCACTGTAATAGTTTTTGTTGGGGTGCATTGATTAATTTTCATATTTCGTTGTTTGATGTCAATATGACTTTGCTTGCAATGTCTGAGTAATCCTCGTTATTGATGGTATTATTATTATTATTATCTTTATTTATATCGCGCCAACATATTCCGTAGCACTGTACAGGGGTTGAGTACATGACAAAAAACAAACTTAACACCTTGTAAAGAATGGTTTTTGAGCATAAAATCAAATTTACATAGAGCTTGTTTCCAAGGCACTGACACAAGATTGAAAACTTGCAAACATACAATTTAAGGGTTTAGGTGTGAAACAAGAGGGTGACAAATGCAAGATGGTGGTATGAAAGCAATTTGTTCAGTCAAGTTCAGGTGTCTGTGTGCTGTACTGTAGATTGTGGGTGTAGGTGTTATTAAGCTGAAGGTGATAAGATTTTTTAAACAGGTGTGCTTTTAGTAATTTTTTTAAGGTTTTGAGGCAGGAAGATAGTCTAATGGAGCGGCGCAAGGAGTTCCAAATAGTAGGGGCAGCACGAGAGAAGTCTTGAAGAGATGATACTGAAATGAAAAGGATTTTATAAGGGAGCCAAGGGAGGAGGTGTAGATGGAGAAAAGGAGGGGGCATAGGACAGAACCTTGGGGAACACCAACAGACAGAGGGAGAGGTGAAGAAGAGGTGCCAGAGAAGGAGACACTAAATGTACGATCTTTGAGATAGGATGTGAATCATGAAAGAGCTGTGTCCTGGATGCCAAAAGAGCGGAGAGTTTGGATTAGAAGAGGGTGATCAATGGTATCGAAGGCAGCAGAGAGATCCAGGAGAATTAGAATAGAGTAGTGACCCTTTGATTTGGCGGTTTGCATGTCATTGGTGACTTTTGTGAGGGCTGTTTCTGTAGAGTTTAGCTGGGCCTAGCATGGAGGGTGGAGCTGGGGCTATTGAGGAGGTCCAGGGAGGTAGCTGGGTTACAGTTAGAAGGGGAATCAGGGGTACCAGGACAAGGCAGGCCAGTTCTGAGTTGGCAAACACCAACAGATTTGCCAGATTGAGTGAAACTGATGGCGATGTCCATTCAGGAATGCCAATGCCAGATAGAGCTGTTCCATCTAACAGACCGGAGAACAGTTCTACTGGAGGAGAGGGAGGGCAGAATAGGCAGAGCAACAGACAGGTTTTGGTTGTAGGGGACTCTATTATTAGGAAGGTAGATATTGTGATTGTCACCCGGATCCCAGCAATCGAACAGTTTGCTGTCTCCCGGGTGCTCTGGGTCGTCAGGTTGTGAATCGGGCAGACAAATTATTGGGAGGGGCTGGAAAAGAACCGGCAGTCTTGGTACATATTGGTACCAATGACAAAGTTAGTGAAAGAGTGAGTGTCCTAAATAATGATTTTAGAGAACTAGGTAATAAGCTGAAGGCAAGGACTTCCAAGGTAGTATTTTCTGAGATACTACCAGTGCCACATGCTAGTCCAGGGACACAGAAGGAGCTTAGGGAGGTAAATGCGTGGCTAAAGATGTGATGCACTAAGAATGGGTTTGGGTTTTTAGAGCACTGGGCTAAATTCTCACTTTGGTACAATCTCTACAATAGGGATGGATTGCACCTTAATGATGAGGGAGCTTTTGTGCCAGGGGATAGGATGGTAGAAAGGCTGGAGGAGTTTTTAAACTAGTAGGTGGGGGAGGGACTAGATATAATTAATGGGGTAGAAAGTGTAGAGGGTATAAGGGATGAATTAACAACTCATAGGGGAGGAGATGGGGGGAGGGGTAGTATAGTCAATAGGGAGGTAGTACTAAGTAACTCAAGTACAGTGGCAGGGACTTCAGATCTACAGACTCATAATATAAGGTGTATGCTTGCTAATGCCAGAAGCTTGCCAGGAAAAATGGGAGAGTTAGAATTATTAGCAATTAATGAAAAATGGTATTTAATAGGCATTACCGAAATGTGGTGGGATGAATCTCATGACTGGACTGTTAATCTGGGTGGTTATAACCTATTTAGGAAAGATAGAGGCAATGGTAAACGAGGAGGAGGGATTTGTCTGTATGTTAAGCATGAAATTAAAGCCTATAGTCAGAGAAGATATTTAAGATGGACCTAGTGATAAAGTTGAATGTTTTTGGGTTGAGTTAAATAGCAGAGCAGCAAATTCCAAAAGAATATTAGTAGGAGTATGCTATAAACCCAAAAATATAGCTGAAAGTGAGGAAATACAAAATATTGTTACAGATTGGAAATGCAGCTAAGCATGGGCAAGTTCTAATAATGGGAGATTTTAATTACACTGAAAAAAACTGGATAAATGAGAACAGCAGTTCAGCTAAGGGGAGCAGGTTCTTGAGTAAACTCAGGGATCATTATCTGGCCCAAGTTATACAAGAACCTACTAGAAATTAAGCTATCTTAGATTTAGTCATCACAAATAACATTGATATAGTATCAAATGTTGGAATATGGCAACCTTTGGGAAACAGTGATCACAACACAGTGTCATTTGAGACTGAATAAAAATAACAAAATTTTAAGGAGCCAACAAAAACTCTTTATTTTAAAAGGGCAGGCAGATTTTAATGGTCTAAGGGCATCAATACAAAGTATAAACAGGGACAGAGAACTGATAGGTAAAAACACTGAACATAAATGGACATAATTTAAATCCTTACTAAATGTAACAGGTATTTAAATTATACAAACAGACAGAGACTGCTTTACGGGAATACAAGGAAATCAACAAGGCTTGCAAAAGCGCTATTAGACTGGCTAGAATAGAAAATTAAAAATGTATTGCAAAAGAGAGTAAGACTAACCTTAAAATATGTTTTAAGTATATTAATGGGAAGAAGGCGAGGAAGGAAGCTATAGGAACATTAGAATGTGAAGGCCATCTGAAAATTAGTGACCAGGAAAAGTCAGATGAGCTAAATAGGTTCTTCTCTTTGGTATACACAAGGGAGGTACCAGTGGCTGCAACACTGCAACATAATGGGGCTACACTACCTTTGCCAAGTAATTGGTTAAGACATGAATTAATCCAAAAGAGATTGGAGAAAATAAATGTTAATATAGCCCCGGGTCCTGATGGAATACATCCAAGGGTACTGAGGCAACTGGGTTCTGTAATAGCCAAACCAATATATTACATTTTTCAAGATTCACTCAACACAGGGTCTCTAACAGATGACTGGAGAAAAGCGGATGTGATACCTATATTTAAAAAGGGAGCAAGAGCAAATCCAGGGAAATATAGACCAGTGAGCCTCACTTCTGTAGTGGGGAATCTTTTAGAAGGTTTAATAATGGATAATATACAAGAATGTGTCTATCTTAACAGGATTATAAGTAGGAGTCAACATGGATTTATGAGGGATAGGTCATGTCAAACGAATCTAATTAGTTTCTATGAGGAGGTTAGTAGGAACCTGGATCAAGGCCACTCAGTGGATGGAGTCTTTTTGGATTTTGCAAAGGCTTTTGATACAGTGCCACATGAAAGACTATTGTGCAAACTAAGAGATGCAAGAAGTGCAGTAAATATCTGCTCATGGATTGCGAGCTGGCTAAAAGACAGGAAGCAAAGGGTTGTTGTAATTGGAACATACTCTGATTGGACTAATCTGGTAAGTGGGGTTCCTCGGGGTTCAGTATTAGGTCCTCTCCTTTTTAACATATTTATTAATGACTTAGAGGTAGGATTGGAGTGTGTTGTCTCCATTTTCGCTGATGACACGAAGTTGTGCAAGGTAATTAAATTACATAATGATGTGCTTTCCCTCCAAAGAGATTTACATAAAATTGAGAAATGGGCATCTAAATGGCAGATGATATTCAATAAGAATAAATGTAAATTTTTGCATCTGGGAAGGAAAAATAGCCATGCAATTTATAATCTTAATGGAGCAAATCTAGGTGTATAAGATATTGAAAGGGATTTGGGAGTGCTTGTGGACAACCACGTAGGTAACAGTGCTCAAAGCGAAGCAGCAGCTGCAAAGGCAAATAAAATATTAGCATGTATTAAGAAGGTTATAGAAGCAAGGGAAGCAAATATTATTCTGCCACTATACAAATCTCTAGTACACGCTCATTTTGAATATGGAGTTCAATTTTGGGCACCACTTCATAAAAAGGACATTTTAGAGCTGGAAAAGGCAACAAAACTAATAAGTGGAATGGAGGGGCTAAGTTATGAAGAAAGACTAACCAAATAAAACTTATTTACTCTAGAAAAAAGGCGTCTAAGAGGAGATATGATTACCTTATAAAAAGATATCAAGGGTCAGTATAAAGATTTGTCAAGGGAGCTTTTTGTGCAAAGAGGTTTTCAACTGACAAGCGGACATCTCTTGAGAAGCTGGGTCAGGTGAGGGCTTCTTGAGAATGGGTGTAATTGTGGTGTGTTTTAAGGAGGATGGAAACTTGCCAGTGTTTACGGAGAGGTTGGATAGATGTGTGAGAGGTGGGATAAGTATGGTGGAAAGGGGAGGGATTAGCTATGATGGAATAGGATCATGAGGACATGTTGTAAGGTGAGAGGTTGATAGTAAAGTAGATACTTCATCCTCGGTTACAGGGTCAAAGGAATCCATAGTGGAGGAGGGTTTGGGGAAGGGGAAGGGCTGGTTGTTGTAGGTTTGTGGAGAGGATGGTGGGATAGGGCCAAGTTGGGAGGAGAGGTCATTTCGGATGCTTTCGATTTTATTTTTAAAATGGATGGCAAAGTCATCAGCAGTAAGAGAGGAAGGGGCAGTGAGAGTTGAATGTAGCAACTAAATGTTTAGGGTTGGAGGACATGTTTGATATTAGTGATGACAAATAGTGTTGTTTGGCAAGATTGAGGACAGAGCAGTATGAGCGAAGGTAAACTTGTAGTGGAGAAAGTCTGCTGAAGTGCGAGATTTCCTCTATAGTCCTTCTGCAGTGCATGAGCATCTCTGTAGATAGCGTGTTTGTGTAGTGTGACATGGTTGAGGGCATTTGCTTGTGATTATGGGGGCATGATAGTCAAGGGTGGAGATTAAAGTAGTGTTGTATTGTGAAGTGGTGACGTCAGGGCAGGCAAGGGTGGTGAAAGGGACTGAGAAGGGGTTTTAGTACATTTGAAAATTGTTGTGGGTTTAGTGCTTGCAGGTTTCTGCGGGTTCTGGTAGCAGGGATTGAAGAAGGGTGGTGAGCGGAAGATGAGGTGAGGTTGCAAGTTAGCAGGTGATGGTCAGATAGGGGGAGTGGGGTGATGTCAAGGTTAGAGATAGTGCAGAGATGAGTAAAAATAAGGTCAATGGAGTGTCCACCACTGTGAGTTGCAGAATCTGTCCATTGTGAGAGGCCAAGGGGAGAGGTAAGTCCAAGTAATGTTGCAGTTGTTAGGGAGGTGGGAGTGTCAGTGGCTATGTTGAAATCACCAAGAATGAGTGAAGGTATATTGGAGGAGAGAAAGTGAGGGAGCCAGGCGGCAAAGTTGTCCAGAAATTGAGGGGGTGATCCAGGCGGGTGATAGATCACAGCTACTCGCAGAGGGATGGGAGAGAAGATGTGGATAGTGTGGACTTCAGAAGATGAGAATTGGAGGGAGGGAACAGGGGGTATGCAGTGAAAAGTGCAGCGAGAGGATAGCAGTAGGCCCACACCTCCACCTTGTTTGTTCCCAGGTCTAGGAGTGTGGCTAAAGTGTAGACCACCATTAGAGAGTGCAGCAGGGGAGGCAGAGTCAGATGGAGCGAGCCAGGTTTCTGTGATAGCCAGTAAATTGAGGGAGTTGGAAATGAAGAGATCATGAATGAAAGTAAGTTTATTGCAAACAGACTTTGAATTCCAGAGGGCATAGGAGAAGGGCAAAGTAGATGGTTTGTGACAAGTGATGGGAATTAGATTATGGGTGTTTTGGGCATTTGCTGCCCTGGGGACTCTGCGTGGCTGACAGCAGGTGGGAATAAGTGAGGGGCCTGGGTTATGGGATATATCTCCACAGGCCATCAGAAGAAGCAGAGAGAGTAAAGGGAGAAGAGAATAGGACTTAAAGGAGCATTTCTGCTTTTCAGCTTTAGAGGAGGGATGAGGTAGTGACTGAAGGAAGGAGAAGAGCTCATGGGAGCAGAGAAGAGGAGAGGAAAGCAGGGAAGGTGAGATAGTTATATTATTGGAGACATGCAGCCTTATTAAATTGGAATTCAGTAAATTCTAAAGGGCTCTATATAAGCACAGAGCATATTTTTTTACAGAAGTTTTTAGTCATTGAACTTCTATTCAAAAGCAAGTTCTTCACTAACTAAAAACATCTGTAAAATATATGCTATGTGCCTATATAGAGCCCTTTAGAATTTACCGAATTGCAATTTAATATGGTTGATGATGTGTAGAGACAGTATAAAATAGTTTGAGAAAGAGGCAGCAGGTTATAGTGGGGAAGATGATGTGAGAAAACATTGTGACACTGAGTATTGAGGAAGATTGTCGAAATTAGTAGTTCTTTTGAAATCATTTCTGTTGGAATTTGAACAGCAGCATCAGGTAAATTATTTATTTTTGGCTGTTTTCCTTCTCCAATCTGAATGAGCCAATCATTGAATTGATTTTGGCCTTCAGATCTCATATTTACTTCTAATTTAAGATGTGTAAATATTTTCCACAGCTTACTTCTTTTTATACACATTTCGACAATGTCAGTCATGCCATGTGGCACCACAGGTAATGTTTGCCTAAAATCTTCTCCTAACAACATTACCTTTCCACCAAATGGCAAATTATTAGCAATAACTAGAGATGTCGCGGACAGTTCGCCCGAGGACTATTCGCGGCGATTTTGGCATGTTCGCGTTCGCAGCGGACGGCGAACACAGGCGCTTTCCGGTTCGCCCCCTATACTTTATCATTGAGGAAACTTTGACCCTGCACCTCACAGTCAGCAGACACATTCCAGCCAATCAGCAGCATACACTCCCTTCCAGAGCCTTCCATCTGAAGGACAGCATACATTTTAGAATCATTCTGAAGCTGCATTCGTTGTGAGAGGACAGATAGTGTAGCTGCTGGAGATTTAATAGGGAATTAGATAGCCAGGCTGTGTATTTAGCTTCCACTACAGACCTGAAGGACTCATCTGATATCTGCTGCAAGGACAGCAACCCAAAAAGCCCTTTTTAGGGCTAGATCATCATTTACTTTATTTTATAATTTTTTTTGGTGCAATCTAATTGCATATGCCTGCCTGCCAGCGTGTGTGTGTGTGACAGGCTAACACCTAACAGCTTATATTGTGCTTATTGTCACTACTCATACCTTCTGGTGTACCATACATTGAAAACAACCATTTTTTTCCTGTTGCCTGTCTGTGTCAGGCTCACAGCTCACAGCTTATATTGTGCTCAGTGAAATAAAACAACACTTTTTTGACTGTAATAGATTGAATAGCAATTGCCTGCCTACAGGCGTGTGTGTGAAGCCTATTGCATCTACTCTGCCAACTTTTGCCAGTGCACAGTGATACGTCATATCTGGTGCAACCGTAGTGTACAGTGACATAAAACTACACTTTTTTGACTGTAATCGATTGAATATCATATCAGTTGCCTGCCTACAGGCGTGTGTGTGAGGCCTACAGCGCCTACTCTGCCAACTTTTGCCAGTGCACAGTGACACTCATATCTGGTGGCACCTTAGATTGCACGCGCAGTGCCCCAAATTTGAAGTGGGAGGACGGACCAAGCATCTTTTTCCATCTCCCGCTTTCAAAAATCCATGCCATATACATGTACCCTGATAGGTGACGTAACAGGTATCAAACTGATAGGAATAAATAGTACAACTTAATACACCACTCCTATCTGGTGGCACATTACATTGCACGTGCAGTGCCCCAAATTCGAAGTAGGCGGTCCGACCAAGCATCTTTTTCCATCTCCCTGTTACAAAAATCAATGCCATATACACATCCCCTAATAGTGGACGTAACAGGGATTAAACCGATAGGAATAGTACTACTTAACAGTACACACCTTATAATAATGCAGACAGAGGCAACGCAGAGAGAGGAGTCTGAAGAAGAGGAGTCAGAGGAGGAAGGTGGCTTTGAGGAGGTGGAAGATTAAACACAGCAGGCGTCCCAGGGGGCTTGTTGTCACCTTTCGGGGACCCTTGGTGGCTGGGTGGAGGAAGAGACCTTCAATGATATCAGTGAGGACAAGGAACGGGACATGGCTAGCTTGGTATCCAACCTTGTGCAAATGGGGAGTTTGCGGTTGTGCAAAGGGACTGTTTGCGGTTGTTTGCGGTGCATTAAACGGGGAGATTGGTCTGTTACTGTGAAGCGGGTGTAACCCTTACACTACCTGATCGATACAACATCATACCTGATGTTTTAAAGCATGTTATTCCAAACAATTTAGGAATGTTAGGTGATGTATGCCCTTTATGGCTTAAAACCAGACTCTGCATCAACTATGTAATTTTCCGTGGGAGTTTTGCCATGGACCCCCCTCCGGCATGCCACAGTCCAGGTGTTAGTCCCCTTGAAACAACTTTCCCATCACTATTGTGGCCAAAAAGAGTCCCTGTGGGTTTTGAAATTCACCTGCCCATTGAAGTCTATGGCGGTTCGCCGGGTTCGCCTGTTCACGAACATTTGATGGAAGTTCGCGTCCGCTGTTCGCGAACCGAAAATTTGATGTTCGCGACATCACTAGCAATAACTTATTTTAATAATCGATCAATACATTGCAGGGCATGACATGACAATATAGTTGCCTCATCTATTATAATTAATTTATTCTTGTGACATTTTTTTGCTTGTAATGAATTAATTCGAATATCCGACACTGATGTTTTCAGAATGGTAACTGGCAGTTTAAATCCAATTTGCAGTTGCTCGAATGCAACTCATCAACAAATTATATAGATACGTTTTTCCAGATCCACCAGGGCCATCCAGATAGAAATAACGCTCTTTGAGCATGTCATCTTCTATTGCATTTGTGATGGCGTTAAATGCTTCCAATTGCAATGCATTTAAAGTTCCATTTTTTTCTTGTGTTTTTCGGTATTTAATGTCAGTGTCATACTTATCAAAGTTAATTTCATCTATAATTCCTGGATCAGGCAGGTTAAAATTGGCATAATTGAATCCATGACAAAGAAAGATTTCCTGTATTTCCATTAATGCTTTCAATTGCACAATAGTCTCATTGTAACCTTTCAAGAAATCTTCACACATATGTAATTTAAATGTTTTCCACAAAGTTAATGCATTAGGTACATTGCAAAAGATGCAAATGGAAGCAAATTGTTCCCATTCTGTATCATCTGCCAGAAAGTTTTGATGTCTTGCAACTAACTGGAAAGTATCATAAACCATGCCATTGACTGTGCGTAAATGTTCATAACTTTGTGCACTGGGAACATGTAAAAGAAATAATCTTAAACTGAAACGTTCAATGTCTCGTGGACTGACGGTATATATTCTTGGGATAATTTTATAATTATGTTTTTTTTCGTTGTCTCCATTCACCATTTATGAATCCATAGTGATTTGGAATGTCAATGTATAAAAATTGTCTGGCCTGAGTGTCCTGACAATTTAATTGAAACCAAGCAGTAAGCGTTGTTGATCTATGTTCACTTTGTGCTAAAGCATTTCTTTCATTGCCTGCAGTGAAGCAAACAAATTGACTTTGTGGCAAATAAACAGCTAATCGATACACAGCATGTGACCGATGATGCATCTCAAATTTGAGAAGATGCCACATTGCTTCTGGAGCACTTACATAGCGATAATCTAAATAAAATGAAAGTTTGTCATGTAAAATTGGATTGTCTTTTTCATTTTGTGCAACTTTCACAACAACAGTTGCTGCATCATATCCTTTATATATATACTAGCGACTTGCCCGTCAAAAAATGACGGCAATGAGATGTGTATGTTTGTAAAGTTGTTTAGTTATAAATATATCTATGTGACAGTTGTAAGTATTGTGATATTAAAACATGTTTAGTTTAGTAAAATGTTCTCTTAGTGAACAATAAGTGTTGAAACATTTTCTATTAAAAGTATGAACCTTTTAATGTAAGAACAGTTGAAAATGAAATTAATCATTATTGTAAACTTTAGGCAATGGTTTGTTAAGATGCAATTTGTATGTGAAGAATTGTTAATTTCAATATACATGAAATCCTAATAAAAGCAAATATAACTTTGTAATATATGTAAGTAATAAACTTGAAATTGTATTTTGTGAAAGTTTAACTTTATTATTTGTGTAACTTTGGAACTTGACAAAACATTTATATAACTTTGAACATTATAAACAATAAGATAGTGAACACATTTTGTAACATAATTTGGTATAAAAATTAATAACATTTGAATGTAAAAACAGTTTAACTTTAAACTAATCACTATTGTAAACTTGAGGTAATGTTTTTTAACATGCAATTTGTATCAGAAGAATTATTAACTTCAATATTTTACATTTAATCCCGATGAAAACAAACAGTAAAAACCCAGCTTGAAAGGTACCCAATTGTAACATGAATTTTGTAATATATTTAAGTAAGAAACTTGACATAATATATTTTGAAACTTCAAGTTTCTTATATATGTACATTTTCAACAGTAAAAAAGATTTGTACAAATTGAAACAGTATAAACAGTAACATAGTGAAGAAAGATTGTAACATAATTTTGTATTGAAAGTATTAACATTTGAATGTAAAAACAGTTTAACTTCAAAGTACTCAATATTTAAAACTTAAGGCAATGGTTTTTTAACATGCAATTTGTATCCGAATAATTGTTAACTTCAATATACAGGGAGTGCAGAATTATTAGGCAAATGAGTATTTTGACCACATCATCCTCTTTATGCATGTTGTCTTACGCCAAGCTGTATAGGCTCGAAAGCCTACTACCAATTAAGCATATTAGGTGATGTGCATCTCTGTAATGAGAAGGGGTGTGGTCTAATGACATCAACACCCTATATCAGGTGTGCATAATTATTAGGCAACTTCCTTTCCTTTGGCAAAATGGGTCAAAAGAAGGACTTGACAGGCTCAGAAAAGTCAAAAATAGTGAGATATCTTGAAGAGGGATGCAGCACTCTTAAAATTGCCAAGCTTCTGAAGCATGATCATCGAACAATCAAACGTTTCATTTAAAATAGTCAACAGGGTCGCAAGAAGCGTGTGGAAAAACCAAGGCGCAAAATAACTGCCCATGAACTGAGAAAAGTCAAGCGTGCAGCTGCCACGATGCCACTTGCCACAAGTTTGGCCATATTTCAGAGCTGCAACATCACTGGAGTGCCCAAAAGCACAAGGTGTGCAATACTCAGAGACATGGCCAAGGAAGAAAGGCTGAAAGACGACCACCACTGAACAAGACACACAAGCTGAAACGTCAAGACTGGGCCAAGAAATATCTCAAGACTGATTTTTCTAAGGTTTTATGGACTGATGAAATGAGAGTGAGTCTTGATGGGCCAGATGGATGGGCCCGTGGCTGGATTGGTAAAGGGCAGAGAGCTCCAGTCCGACTCAGACGCCAGCAAGGTGGAGGTGGAGTACTGGTTTGGGCTGGTATCATCAAAGATGAGCTTGTGGGGCCTTTTCGGGTTGAGGATGGAGTCAAGCTCAACTCCCAGTCCTACTGCCAGTTCCTGGAAGACACCTTCTTCAAGCAGTGGTACAGGAAGAAGTCTGCATCCTTCAAGAAAAACATGATTTTCATGCAGGACAATGCACCATCACACGCGTCCAAGTACTCCACAGCGTGGCTGTCAAGAAAGGGTATAAAAGAAGAAAATCTAATGACATGGCCTCCTTGTTCACCTGATCTGAACCCCATTGATAACCTGTGGTCCATCATCAAATGTGAGATTTACAAGGAGGGAAAACAGTACACCTCTCTGAACAGTGTCTGGGAGGCTGTGGTTGCTGCTGCACGCAATGTTGATGGTGAACAGATCAAAACACTGACAGAATCCATGGATGGCAGGCTTTTGAGTGTCCTTGCAAAGAAAGGTGGCTATATTGGTCACTGATTTGTTTTTGTTTTGTTTTTGAATGTCAGAAATGTATTATTTGTGAATGTTGAGATGTTATATTGGTTTCACTGGTAAAAATAAATAATTCAAATGGGTATATATTTGTTTTTTGTTAAGTTGCCTAATAATTATGCACAGTAATAGTCACCTGCACACACAGATATCCCCCTAAAATAGCTAAAACTAAAAACAAACTAAAAACTACTTCCAAAAATATTCAGCTTTGATATTCATGAGTTTTTTTGGGTTCATTGAGAACATGGTTGTTGCTCAATAATAAAATTAATCCTCAAAAATACAACTTGCCTAATAATTCTGCACTCCCTGTACATTGAATGCAAAGGAAGGCAAACAGTAAAAACTCTCTGTAAAATGTACTCAATGAAATAAATTCCTTCATGACCACATGAACTGTCGATAAACCTTAATACAGGGAGTAATATTAACATAAAATACAATATTTACATTGTGTCTTAAAACGTGGTGGAGCTGTTAACATGAACTTTGTAATATGTTGAAGTAAAGAAAGTTAAAATCTTGTTTTCCAACTTGTAACATTACAAACAGTAACATAGTTAATTAACATTTTAACATAATTATCACATATATATAGTTGCAAGGCAAGTGTTTTGTGAGTCGAATCATCATCCATAAAGAGTCGTTCCATAAATTATGACTGAAATTGTTTCTTATTTATTATTTTTGAATGTTTTTAAATGTGTTTTGCTCGTGTTTTGTTTCTTTACTGCAAAGTTATAGTACTTCATAGTAGACAATGTTTTTAGTAAAAATACGTCCATCTTCTAATAAATCACCTTGACTTTCATTCTTTTCAATGTAAAGTTTAATAGCCTGTGGATTTTTGCACTGTGACAACGCAACGTACAATTGACCATGTGCAAATACTGTTTCTTCCAGGAAAATACCCACAGATTTGAATGTTTGACCTTGTGATTTATTGATGGTCATGGCAAATGCCATAATAATGGGAAATTGTCTTCTTTGAAGTATAAAAGGGAGACTACTTTCACTTGGTGCTAAATCTATTCTTGGTATGAAAACTCTCTCTCCTTTATGGGTCCCAGTTAAAATTTCAGCATCTATAAAATGGTCCTTTAATTGTTGAACAATTAATCTTGTGCCATTGCATAGTCCTTTTTTGGGGTTCATATTTTGCAGTAACATAATAATTGCACCTTTCTTTAGCTGCAAAATATGTGGTGGCATTCCAGAAGGAGTTAGTGAGTTTATGATTGTCATCAGCAAGTACAGAATCAGCACTGTGATAATTTATTTGTGGTGCATTAATTTTTTTAAAGATTTCATTATTAAGTATTAATGCATCCTTATTTTTACACGTTAGTATGACTTGGTTGGCAAGCTCGGAATATTCCTGGTTATTTATACTCCCTTCAAATATAGCCGATATAATATCTTGTTGACAAATCATATGAGGTGGGATCTCTACAGTGTCGTCAGGTAAATGTTGTATTTTTTCTTTTCTGCCTTCTCCAATTTTAATAAGCCAATCATTGAAATCAGTTTGGCCTTCTGATCTCATATTTTGTTTCAGTTGAAGATGGGTAAAATGTTTCCATAGTGTGCTTGACTTTATACATGTTTTAATAATGTCAGTTCGATTTCCATGTACAACGACAGGTAATATTTGTCTGAAATCGCCACCTAACAACATTACCTTTCCACCAAATGGAAAAGTATTATCCATGACTTCACGAAGCAAACGGTCAATACATTAGAGGGCATAGCATGACATCATTGTGGCCTCATCTATTATAATTAATTTACATTTGTTCAATTTCTTTGCTTGTAATGATGTCATGCGAATATCTGACACAGAAGTTTCTAAAATAGGCACTGGCAGTTTAAATCCACTATGAACAGTTCTTCCACCTTCTAATAAAAGTGCAGCAATTCCAGTAGTGGCAAACGCCATTGCTATTTTTCTTTGTGCTCGTACTGAACTCATTAATAAATTGTACAAATATGTTTTTCCTGATCCGCCAGGTCCATCAAGATAGAAATAACGCTCTGTCACCATGTCATCATCTATTGCATTTTTAATGGCATTAAATGCTTGCAATTGTAATGTATTTAAAGTTGCAAGTCTTTCTTCTGTTCTTTCTGCTTGTAGTTGAATGTCATAGTCTTCAAAGTTTATGTCATCTATAAGACCTGGATCAGGCAAATTAAAACTTGCACAACTTAATCCATGAGTTAAAAAGACTTCTTGGATTTCCATTAACGCTTTTAAGTGTGCAATGGGTAGCATAAAGTCTTCAGCCATATTACTTTTAAAAGTCTCCCACAAAGCTAATGCATTTGGAGCATTTGAGAAGATACAAATAAAAGCAAATTGTTCTCTCATCTGTCGTGGGATTTGACATTGTGCTGCTTCTTCTAAACATCTTTCCCATTCTGTATCATCAGATAGTAAGTTTTTATGTCTTGCAGCTAAATGGAAGGATTCATATACAATGTCATTAACAGTTCTTAAGTGTTCAAAACTTTGTGCTCCAGGAACATTTAAAAGTAATATCCGTAAGCAAAAACGTTCAACATCTCTTGGACAGACTGTGTAAATTCTTGGAATTATTTTATTGCCTCTGCTTTTTCTTGGTCTCCATAATCCATTCACAAAAACATAGTGATATGGAATTTCAATATATAAGTATTCATTAGCTTCAGAATCAGTGGCATTTAATTCAAACCATGCAGTTAGTGTAGTGTGACGATCTTCACTTTGGGCCAATGCATTCATTTCATTTCCAGCATGGAAATAGACTAAATGTCGTTGTGGCAAATGTACTGCTAACCTATATACTGCATGTGATCTATCATGCATTTCAAATTTTAGAAGCCGCCACATAGCTTCTGGCGCACTGACATAGCGAGCATCTACATGAGATGCAAGTTCATCATGTACTAACTCACTACTTTCAGGGTTGTCTGCACTTTTGACGACTACAGTAGCTGCATCGTAACCTTTGTAAATATATTTGTAGACATATTTAATGGATTTGATGGAAGTGCAGGCTTCTACGTTGATGTGGGCATTGTACTTCATGAGTAAATGTGGATTGTAGGGTACTACATATCTATTGTCCACTTTTTTTCCACGAATAATGGCACTATCTCCTTCTCTTCTTTTATAAAGTGGATATCCATCACAACTGGCATAGGTTTTGTCTCTATAATCTTTTGGAAATTCTTTGGAACATTTATTATTTTCCATACATGGTGATTGTGTATTAAGGTCACCACAGGGTCCATGAATCATGCGATGAGTAACAATCTCATATAGTCTACCATATAGTTCTGGATCTGGTAGTTCAGCAACAATGACTGCATCCACTTTGTCCGAAGTATCTAATTTATCTTTTTCTTGAAGTATTATTAGAAGATGTGCATGTGGAAGGCCTCTTTTTTGAAATTCAATGGTATATACATAAGCAAGACATTTGCCAAATAACTGATTTATAGTGAAGTCACGTATTAATTCATTTAATTTAATCTTAAAAACTCTGGCTACTAAATCTGGTCGATCTGAAGCAGTTTGTCCAAGAAGTAGATTTTGTGTAATTTCTGGCCATTGTGGATTACATGTAAATGTCAGAAATAAATCGGGTTTGCCAAATTTAGTGACAATAGCCATAGCATCATTGTATCTTTCTCTCATATTTCGAGGAGATCCTTGAAAGGAAGATGGTAAAATGATGGCTTTGCCAGCTGTCATGTCTCTGCTTGTAGCCACGTCAGCAACATAGTCCATTAATCCAGAATATTGTTCTACACAGAGTTTATCTTGTTGATATTTGATAAAGTTTAAATTATTTGCCTCAACTTGCAAATAAGAATCAATAATCCATTGTTGTGTTAGTTTTCCACCACATAAAATTGGATTAAATACATTGCGAATGGCAATTTGAGCTACTTTAAATTTAAGCATAGAAACATTATTTCGGATTCTGATTTTAACATTTGGGTAACTGGGAAGAGTTAATTTTGGTTGCCAACCTGCTTCTCCGTGTGGGAAAAAGATGGGATATGTCATTGGATCTAAATTTGGACTTAAGATACTCATATTAATGAACGGTTGCTCCACATTTCTAGGATATATTCGAATGTCTCTTTGAAATGGTGGTTCTCCTTCATCATTCTGAAACACCATTGCAACCTCATTTGATGTTGGCAAGTTATAACGACGTTTATCAGTATGTCTGTCTCTTTTAAGCACCATATTAACCTTCGGCATTGGTAATTGATGTCTTTGTGCATGAAGTAGTTGTTCATTTTCTACTTCTGCCAATTTTTTATAAGCTTTACTGTAGGGATTGTTGTCCATAATGTTATTTAGCTCTATAAAAACACTGTGTAAGCATTTTTTATTTTCTTCCATCTGCATACGTTGGTCAACAGCTTCCATTGTATCTAGGACATATAGTTGAGTGAATTTTCTTTGATCTCCTTCCTCTGGATGTAAATGGGAAGTACGATGATAAATTTGTCCTTGTACTTTAAAACAGTAAGGACCATGTCCTGGTACATTAGCAGCTAATGTTGCCCCCATGGATGCAAAGGATATGGCACTATTGTAGGATCCTATGTTTGTTTTAAAAATTTTGTAGTTTGGAAAAGTAGAGAGGAAATTCTTTCCTTTCTGGAAGTTTGAACTTGCCTTTTTGACAGCAACTAATAAATTGGCCATCTCTGGGTCTCTCCAGTATAAAATAATAAGCCTCACAAAACTGACATTGAGTAGTCATGTCCCCACAACTATGAACCTCTACTGCTAAAGACTTGAGTAGAGGACAATTTGCAAAGCATATAGGATTTTCACTTTCATATTCATCAGGTGAAATGTCATATAATGTTTCAACAACAGGTTCTAAATGTTTAGTTTTTTTCGTGGCTTTTCTTGGTATATGTTGTATTGTTTGAGGTAAAATGTCATGTAATGTTTCATGAACCGGTTCCAAATGCTTTGTTTTTTTTGTTGCTTTTTTTGGTATCTGTTGTATTTTTTCTGGTAAAATGTCATCTGATGTTTGAGCAACAGGTTGTAAATGCTTTATTTGCTTTGTTGCTTTTTTTGACATATCTTTAATTTCTGCAAGTGACAGTCTTTTGCTTGCAATTCTTTTGCGTTCTTTTTCTCGTCTAATTTCCTTCTTCTCCGGTGTCTGCTGGCTGTCTGCTCTCTGTCGTCGTTCTCTAGCTTGGCGTCTTTTCTTTTCTTGTTTACTCTCGTTATCAGCCATGTTAATCTGTAAAAATAAAATAATGTATCATTAGTTTATTTTGAGATGTTAAGTTTGTTTTCATGAAAATTTTTTATCAACAGTGTGTTTACATTTTATACTTAATCAATTTCAATGCGGTCAATTGAATGGAGGTCTAAATAAGGCCATCAGAGAATTATTTAAAGAAGTTTTTATTTAGTAAACATGTATCGAAAAGCAAGTGTTTCAGTAACTAAAAAAGTATTTTAAAAAATATGTTATGTCCTTATTTACAGCACTATTCAATTTGTCAAATGGCAATTAAATGAGGGTCTATGACTGGACTATGCAATTTTTTTTTTCAGGATACATTGAAGTTTGTATTTACTGTTAAAGATTATTGGCCCTAAAAGACAAATAAGAGATAGATGAAAAATGTGTTAGTTATATTTTTTTAACAGTTATAGTTACTGGTGGTTTATTTTAAATTTTATTTTCTGTTGACATAGATGCAAAGCTAAGATATTTATTTATTTTTCTCTTTTTTTACTTGTTATACTGTACCTTGGTTGAAGTTTGATTTGAAGCAGAATCTTTGTTGGTCCTGTGTTGAAAGCCTTCGTCCGATGGTCTGGTCCTGTGTTGGAAGTCCTCGTCCGATGGTGTAGTCCTCTGTTGAAAGTCCTCGTCCAATGGTCTGGTCCTCTGTGGAAAGTCCTTGTCCGATGGTGTAGTCCTCTGTTGAAAGTCCTTGTCCGCTGGTCTGGTCCTCAGTTGAAACTCCTGGTCCGATGTTCTTGACGCAGTATCTGTTATAAAATAAAAATGAAAATGTTATTTTATTTGAATGTCTTTGTATTAACTAAAAAATGACATTATTTCTGTGTTTTTCTACAATCCTGTTTGGTGCGGCCCACTTTTGGTATGCTTATTTAGGCTTTTTTCTAAGGCTTATAAGTTGTTAAAAATTAAATAAGAGTATAAATGTAGTTTGGTATGTGTTTGTGTGAGTTTTCATACAATCCTGTTTGGTGCGCACCACTTTTGGTATACTTATTTAGGCTTTTTTCTAAGGCTTATAGGTTGTTAAACATTAAAGAAGAATATGAATTTAGTTTGCTATGTGTTTGTGTGAGTTTTCCTACAATCCTGTTTGGTGCGCACCGATTTAGTTTATGCTTATTTATGCTTTTTTCTAATGCTTATAGTTTGGTAAACATTAACTAAGAATCTAAATGTAGTTTGCTATGTGTTTGTGTGAGTTTTTGTACAATCCTGTTTGATGCGCACCACTTTTGGTATGCTTATGTAGGCTTTTTTGTACGTCTTATAGGTTGTTAAACATTGAAAAAGAATAGTAATTTAGTTTGCTATGTGTTTGAGTGAGTTTTTGTACAATCCTGTTTTTTGCGCACCACTCTTGGTATGCTTATTTAGGCTTTTTTCTAAGGCTTATAGGTTGTTAAACATTAAAGAAGAATATTAATTTAGTTTCCTATGTGTTTGTGTGAGTTTGCGTACAATCCTGTTTTGTGCGCACCACTTTTGTTATGCTTATTTAGGCTTTTTTCTAATGCTTATAGGTTGTTAAACATGAAATAAGAATATAAATGTAGTTTGCTATGTGTTTGTGTGAGTTTTTGTACAATCCTAAATGATGGGCACCACTTTTGGTATGCTTATGTAGTGTTTTTTGTAAGGCTTATAGGTTGTTAAACATTGAAAAAGAATATTAATTTAGTTTGCTATGTGTTTGTTACAATCCTGTTTTGTGTGTACCACTTTGTGTGTACCATATGTTGCATACTTTGGCCCTCATTCAATTGCAGTTTGGCCAATTCAATAGGGCTCTAAATGTGCTTATTTAGAGCCCTATTGAATTGTCCAAAATATCAATTGAATGAGGGCCTTTGGTTGCTGCATTTGTTATATTGTGAGGGCCTCATTCAATTGCGTTTTGGGCAATGGAATAGAGCTCAATATGAGCACAGAGCATATTTTTTTACATATGTTTTTAGTTCGTGAACTTGTATCCAAAAGCAAGGTCTTCACTAACTAAAAACTTCTGTTAAAAAATATGCTCTGTGCTTATATAGAGCCCTATTCAAATGGGCAAATCACATTTGAATGAGGCCCTCGGCCATTAAACATATATAGGTCCTGATTCAATTGCAATTTTGGCAATTGAATAGGGCTCTATATAAGCACATAACATATTTTTTGACAGAAGTTTTTAGTTATTGAAGACCTTGATTGTGGATAGAAGTTCAGTAACTAAAAAGTTCTGTCTAAAAAATATGTTATGTGCTTATATATAGCCCTATTCAATTGGCCAACTCGCAATTGAATGAGGCTCATGGTTCGTTTCTTTTTTATACTTAATACTTTACCTTGATTGAAGTGTCGAATGACAGAGGGTCCCCTCCTGCCAATCTTAATCCGCCGGTCTTCTTGTAATGTCTGTTTGAAAAAGAAAGTGAAATGGTTAATTGTATATTTCTTATTTGTAATGTAGCAAAGCATGTCCTTTTCAGCATGTAATGTCTTGTTCTATCTTACCTGTTCTTTTTTGTTGTTATTTAAAAGGGATTGTGCTTCACAATGCACGGTGCAAATTGTTGAGTGACGCTGTTGATGCAGAGTCTGTTTGAATATTAAAAGAAGTAGAAAGATTGAGTTTTAGGTGATATATTGAATTTCAAGAAATTAATGTCATTTAAATATACTTCTGTAATTATTTTCAATTAACATTTTTTTTTTTGCGGTGGCTACATACACATGTCACATACATGAAGCACATTTTCAGAGTTGAATGTAATTTTTTGTGTGCGTGTGACATATCACTATACATGAATCATATTTTAATTGTTAAATGAACCTTATTTTTTGTTTTGGCCAACACACATAAATGTGTGTGTGTGAGATGTGACTATAGATGATACATATATGTGCGTGTCACATATCAGTATACATGACTCATATTTTAATATTCCAAATTTATTTTTTTCTAATGTCATTTAAATGTAGTTGTTTAATTATACCCATAAATGTGCGTGTCACATGTCACTATACATGATACACATATATATACGTATGACATGTCACTATAGATAAATGGCTTTTTTGATATAAAAATACTTTTTTTTTTTTTTTTTTTGTTAAATGAACCTTATTTTTTTTGTGGGCCTACACACATACATGTGTGTGTGACATGTGACTATACATGATAGACATAAATGTTCGTGCCACATGTCACTATACAGAAATCACATTTTCATAGTTCATTTTTTTTTTTTTTGTGCTGTCTTGATAATAAAATGTAATATATTATAGGTTACCTCTCCGTTGTAATTAGCACAATGTAAAGTAGTAAATTAGGAAACAATTCTCTTCTGAAGTAAGAGCAGCAGTTAACTCTGAAGTCAGTCTGTTCATCACCTGAGTAGAAATGTAGAAGTTTTGGAAATTAGGCAGTATTTATAACCTTGTAGAAAATTCTGGAAAGTGGGCAGTATTTTTTTTAACTTTCAAGTGCCTCAGAACGTTAGCACGCAATACGCATGCGCTATTTGCGTTCCAGCTTACAATTTGCGTTCCATCCGCCATTTTGTGCGTAGTAGTGTTCAAAATGGTGTTTAACTGTGACTGTGGTACGTTCCGCATAGTATGTGTTTCATTCTTGCGGGTTACTGCAGTGTAGTTACGTCTGAAGCCTCGTTTTCGTTTTGTTCGGCGGCCATTTTTTCTCTCGCTTAGCCGATTTTCGCCGTTTAATCTCATTTTGTTTACTTAAATGGACGTGTAAATGAACTTTTGGAGGTGCCTGATGCCCCCCTTGCTGTAAGTAAGCTTTTTATGTGTTCGTTGTGTTTATTTCTTGTGTTTGTGATGTTTTGATGCGCGGTGGTTGTAATGGGTCTTTCGCGGCAGTATTTTTTCCCGATGCGGCCGTATGTTGTTGCGATGCTGTCGTATTTTTTTGCGATAGACGCGGTTAGCTTTTACGTGTACGATGCAGTGTCTTTGTTTCTAAGTCGTGCGTATGTGTGTTAAGAGCGTGTGAGGGGCCTTTTTTACTGTTTTTTTGTTAAGTCTTGCTTGTGTGTGTCTGGGTGTAAGCGGGTGTGAGGGGCCTTTGAGTTTTTTTTTGTTAAAAAGTTGTGTGTGTGTGTATGTGTGTGTTAACACAGCCGATGTTGGGATGCTCCCACCACCGCAAATGCGGACCCTCGCTTCGCGAGGATCCGCATTTGCGGGGACGTTGTTGGGTTTTTGTTGGCTGGGAGGTTGGGTTTATTTTGTTAAAAAGTCGTGTGTGTGTGTGTGTTAACACAGCCGACGTTGAGCCTCCACCTCCGCAAATGCGGACCCTCGCTTCGCGAGGATCCGCATTTGCGGGGACGTTGGGATGCTCCATCACCGCAAATGCGGGCCCTTCGCGAGGGACGCAGTTCTTGCGGGCTCGCGAAGCAACGGCCCGTACGCTCACAACTATATATGTGATATTTATACACATATTTAATGGATTTAATAGAAGTGCAAGCTTCCACATTGATATGTTCATTGTAGTTTATCAGCAAATGTGGGTTGTATGGAACCACATATCTATTATCGACCTTTTGGTCATGGATAATAGCTGTTTGTCCTTTTCTCCTTTTATACAAAGGGTATCCATCACAATTAACATACTGTATATACTTGAGTATAAGCCAAGTTTTTAAGCCCTTTTTTTAAGGCTAAAAAGGGCCCCCTCGGCTTATACTCGAGTCACTCTCCCCCTGTGTCTCGCTAACCCCACTGTATCTCTCTAACCCCCTCCGTGTCTCTCTACACCCCCGTGTCTCTCTAACCCCCCGTGTCTCTTTCCCTCCCCCCTCATCAACCTAAACCCCCCTAAATACCCTACCCTCACTTACCTGCTTCTGCTCCGGCCTCCGCTCCTTGACCCGGCGCGCATGTGACTTCACATGCGCGCCGCATCATTAGCATATACCGGGTGCCGGCACGCGGTACATGCTAATGCCGTGACGTCACATGCGCGCAACGCCATTAGCATATACTGGGTGCCGAGTTTGAGGATGAGGAGGGAGGTTGAGGAGGGGGTTGAGGATGAGGTTGAGGATGAGGAGGAAGGTTGAGGATGAGGAGGGAGGTGAGTATGAGGAGGGAGGTTGAGGATAAGGAGGGAGGTTGAGGAGGGTGATAAGGGAGGGAGGAAGAGACACAGGGAAGGGAGGGGTTGGAAGAGGCACAGGGAAGGGAGAGGGGAGAAGAGACATAGGGAAGGGAGAGGGGAGAAGAGACACGGGAGAGAGAGGGGGACACAGAGGGCACAAGAGGGACACAGGGGGCAGCACATTTCCCACCCTCGGCTTATACTCGAGTCACTCATTTTACCCAGTATTTTGTGGTAAAATAGGTGCCTCGGCTTATACGCGGGTCGGCTTATACTCGAGTATATATGGTAAGTCTGCACTTGAAATTGTTCTGGAAACTCTTTTATGATTTTTTTTTTTTCATAAATGATGAATTTGGATTGATATCTCCGCATGGACCATGTATCATTCTATGAGTTACAATCTCATAAAGTTTGTAATGTTTCTCTGGATGTGGCAGTTCAGCAGTAATTACTGAATCCACTCTGTTTGCCGTATTCAATGTATCTTTTTCTTGCAAGATCAAAAGTATATGTGCATGTGGCAAGCCTCTTTTTTAAATTCAAAAGAATAAACAAAAGTCACACATTTTCCAAATAAGTCTGCTTTAGTTATGTCATGTGTGGTGTATCACCAAATTAATATTACACAAGGTTTGTCTACATTAAAAGGTATTTATTAAAAGGCAGATAACACAATACTATAAATGTATTACAAACACAACAGCCCAGACCCACGGAGCAACACCCCCTTTTAAATCTATCTACCTATATATATATAGTAATTCCCTTCCCCAAATGCTTGATCTTACCCACGGTCAGACCATTGACATCATCACCACCATCAACCATCACCAACACCACCCAGCAAGCAAACAGGAAACAGCACCAGTTTCCTGCCTGGATATATCCTTAGTTGAGATGATGTAATTTACATCACATCCTGTCCATGACTTCCTTTAGCAATTGTGGGAGGGAAGTAAAGATTCTCAGCCCTCCTACAAAGGCCTGTTTAAATTACCATTCAAGGAAGACAAGTTACCACATTCCCTCACTTTTTCTTCTTCTATGTTGCTCAGTTTTCTAGTTATCCCTCTAGTACAGGAGAACCTAGTGGGAGCAAAAACCTGATATACAGGAGAAATTCAACCCACCGTCCCTCCGGAATAGTTCCCTCAGCGACATAAGTTCTCCTGTACTTTCCTATGGCTGTCAATCCACATATTACACAAAAAAACAGAATTTATAGAATTTAGGTGAGAGTGTGTGATAAATGTTTATGTATGTGCAATGTAAAACTTTATTGAAGAATGTATGAGAGAGAGAAAGAAGAGGAAAAAAAAAGACACATTATTATATATCCTCCTTGCAAGTTTCATTGCCACACAAAAGTATATTATTATAATTGTCGTTAATACTTGAATGAACATGAGTACCAGCGACAGTGTTCGTAGGACTGGATGTGTCTCTGACTCATGAAGTTCCAAGGTAAAAAGCTTCATTGTCAAATTTGTCCAATCTATATTTGCAGTAAAATTGATCATTTCAGTGGTAAGGTTTCTTGATGGAAATACCATGATACAAGACCCTTCTTCCACCAAACATATTTCATCAACTGTCCTATATTCAGAGTGGCCGATAAAGCATGCAATGTCCCCTATGCGGATCACCTCTTGCACCAGGTTTTCTTTTATCAACTGCACCCAGCCATCCTCCTCAGCTCCTTTCTCCCAAACACAACTGCAAAGCCATCGGTGTTGAGATTTCCTGCAACAGCTTTCATCCATCTCCAATCCTGTAATAGTGGCCAGTCTTTTTGATGGGAAGTGTTGCCTGTAGATTCCATCACTTAACGTGCCAATGCTATGTATGAAGTTCAGTTGCTCTGCCTGCCCCTCCCAGCGGGGAATTGCCAGGATTAGTCCTATTGTCCCAGATTGTAGTCCATGTGGCATCCATTGATCTGGGCCTTCAATATAGCTGTATTTAAGATTGTCCTCAGTGATGTCCACTCCTTTTCTTTTCAATGACGTGATAATCCTTGCCTGGATGTCTTTAATAGTTTCCTTTAAATCTGCCAACAGCTTTCCTCCAATCATAGAACAGAAAATGGCAGTTCCCACTATTTCATTCTTAATGCTGTTAGAAATGGAAGCAATATTTTCCTCAACTAGATGCAGGTTGTTGGCAATGGTGTGTATGTCATCAACATTGTCTGTCAGTCTACTCACTATAAGGGAGTCAGCTACTCCACCTGTTTTCATAGCATGTCCCATGCCATC
The DNA here is from genome assembly GCA_027410445.1 of Discoglossus pictus. NCBI lineage: Eukaryota > Metazoa > Chordata > Amphibia > Anura > Alytidae > Discoglossus > Discoglossus pictus. The sequence continues at coordinate 77,887,773 of CM050169.1, forward strand.
AGTAAGGGAGTTTATCCGGCTGTTCACTCCAATGATGTCTGCTGAATTCCATACTCCCAATCCAGTTCCGACTCCTCCTAAAAGGGCTGCAAGTGTGTCCCGTTTTTCTCGACTCCCTGCTCCGGTCCACTCAATGATGGTCTCTTGTATACTTTGCTTAAACCACTGCCGCTGTGATTCCGGGCACTTTGGAGGAATAGAAAAATCATTAACATTTAGAATTATTGGGTAGTAAGTCCACCCAACCCCTTGCACAACTGTTTCATGTGTTGGTACCACCACCAATCCGCCTATTGGCCATGGTACCTTCTTCTGATCTTTACAACGTTGCAGCTCCTTTACAGAGACAAATACTTTATCTATTGTTAGAACACACCCCTTTCCAGTATCAAAATTGCAGAATTCCTCTAGGTCAGGCTGGGCAGCTATAACTACAGCGTCCCATTCTCCACCTTCTTCTAATGTTAAGTTACTCACTACTACTGTAATATTTGTAAACCTCCCTTGTATTGGAGCTCTAAGAGCTAATCCCCTGGTACTATTATGTGGCAAAATAATGTTTACTTGTAACCCTCCACCCTCTTTTACTTCCAATTCCCTGGGCCAAATAAATCTATCTGCTTGAACATAATGTAACTCCAATCTTTTCAAACTCTCTCCCTTATTTGCGGTATCTTCTGCCCTTATTGCCTGTCTCCCCATTCCTACTGTGATACAGCTTATACTTATCCATCCTGGAACAAGGATCCACCACAATCTTCTGTTGACACGCATCTTCATTCTTATACAGCCGTGCTCTGTGGGAACACTAGATTCCATCATTAGAAACATATACGTAACAAAAACAACAGGGGCCATTCTTTTTGCAAGTTTGTTCACGGCCCTGTGATCAATGGTAAGTCTCCATGATGAGGCTGCTTTTTCATCTCTATTCCCTTTTAACACAGCTTTTCTCACAGACCAACATGGTGAGTTACATGCATACCCATTTCCAGATTTAATTATTCCACTTCTCTCCAGTATTTCTATCATGTTGGTGATTGATGCCACTGATTCTCTTGGGACTGGATATTGCTTTTGCCATTGTGGGTCTCCTCCTTCCAAAAAGACCATTCCTTTCATTCTTCCACAGTCTAATTTATCTGTAGCCCAAACAGGTATGTCTTGGATTAGCTTCTGCAGCCATTCTGGTTGTCCGTCTAGTTTCAGTTTGTTTTTTTTCAGACTTTTTATCGGAGAGACAATATATGCCATTGGGAGCACAACCCCTTTCGTCAACTCTGTACTTACCTGATTCACCTTTTCTGTCCTCCACAAACAAAAATTGGCAAGATCTACAATGAAATTTCCTTTTTTTAAAACTTCTATTCCCAATATTTCCTCTGGCCAACCCACTATTGCTTCTACTTGTATTGTTTTTTCTCAAACTGCTACATCAATTGGACCTGCTCTAACCTCCTGTGGATTCCCAGTAACTCCCATACTACTTACTGAAGAATCCCCATTTTTGACCCTGTTGGTCATTGTAACTGCTGCTCCTGTATCGACCAACATATTTTTCCCTACCCCTGCGATGACTGTATAACTGGTAGGCCGACCTGCCTCATCCATGGTTAAATTAGCTGAGTGAATGAGATGCTGAGGCGCAGGGGTTGGGATTTGTCATTGTGACTCACTTCTACTCTGTCCCTCTTTTATCATCTTTGCCTCATTTTCCTTCAATTTCCTCTCTGACTCAGCTACCTTGTTTTTAAGTATGTGATTTTCGTCTTCTATCCTATCCTTCTGTCTCCTGAGTTCCCAATAGCCCATGTTACCGTTTCTCTCTCCCTCCTGATTAGCCCTCCAGTTGCTGCCATCCCTATTCCTATAGTCCCTAGGTGGATCTCTCCATCTTTTGTCAAAGTTCTGTTTTGGTCTCCAGTTTTGATCATCCTTCTTGTTCTGGGGTACATCCCACGTCTGGTTTCTCCAATTACCATCTATATCTCTACCAGACTCGACCTTAAATGTTCTTACAGCTGAAACAGAGCAGGCCTGTTCTGTGAAAGGATGCTTGATCCACCACTTATCAGCTCTAGTTAGTACCATTTCCAAGTCTGTTGGTGTTGGATCAAAAAGACTGATAAATTCTTGACACTCCCGGGGAAGGGCTTCCATTACTTTTGCTATATGTTCTGGTGAGCCCAGCACTAGAGGCTGTTGAGGTTGTCGTAGAGTATACCAAAAAAATATCCTTTGAGCTACCTCTCTAGGACCATCTATTGGCCTCATGGTAATATTTGCTATTTCTTTCTCTATGCTAAGTAGATAGAAATTAGTTGCAGCAATTCTTCCTGCCTGATCAGACACACTGTTATTAAATCCCAATAGTCTACTAGCCAAAGGACCCATAGCGTATTCTAACAGTTCTGTCCATTCCTCTAAGTTAAGACCTCCTTTTTTAGCTCTATCTGCTCCCCTCATAAACCAATGTGTAAACGTATTAAAGTTGTTAGTTGGCATACTTCCCCACCATTTCTGGAAATTGTCTTTATCTGCCATAGACATCGGTCGAGTCTGCATGGAAAATCCTGTAGGTGTTTGCCTTGCATTAAATAATTCTGAAACAATAACTGGTGCTTGTGGTATGGTATCTACTTGTGGAACAGAATAACATAATAAATCTTTTCTATCTTGGTTCATTTTCGGCACTGGTTCTTTATTTTGTGCCACGAACATATCCAGATCTGGATATATTTTGGCAATGTCTCTGACTCCTTTTATCCCTTCTAACTTTGTTTTATTTTTATAGTCCATTATTATGTTTTGAAGTTCTGTTATTTTTACTCCATAAGCATCCCTCTGTTCCTCTATTTCCCCTAACTCCCTTTCTAGTTCCCCCACAATTGTAGTTGTTCTCAAAGCTGCAATTTTTAAACAATCCCTTTTGTCCATTGCTTCCTCCATTTTATTTGTTGTTTCCAAATTATGCTGCCGTAATTCTACAACTAAGTCTATTAGGCCTCCTATTGTGGCTACAACAGCTTGTGTGACCAAACTTTTTCTCTTCTTTGTTCTATACTTTTTGTTATTTACAATTTGTTTTAGAACATCCATTAATCTCTTCTCTTTTTCACTGTCTGGGTTTGCTGGCTCTGGAAGCTCATATGGACCATCATGTTTTTGAATATGTTTCCTAAAGTACTCACGCACTTCTGTGGGAAAGTATTTGGCCCCTTGAAAAGACATTCCTACTCTTTTACTCACCCAAGTAAGAATCCAAATCAATTTGCGACTAAAGTAGCATGCTTCTGAGTAGCCAACAATAGTTGATGACTATTCAGTAGGCCAGGTGTAATATGTAGAAAAATAGATTAGTACCCACAATGCAAATTATACTTACCCTAGTATGGTGAAGGTAATACTTGCTAATTAACTTAAAATATAATAGCAAGGCCTGCAGGGTAGGAGATAAACCCGAACTAGGATATGCAAGACACCCAAAATGTATAAGGTATGGAAGCCTATAGTGTATTAAAATGCACGCCTGAAATAATATATATATATATATATATATAATATTTAAAATGGTTTATTTATTATTTTTCTCCAGGCCTGTACTATGATAAAGGACTAGAGAAAGAAAAAGAAAGAAAAGAAAAAAAACAAAAAAAAACAAACAAAAATAATAGTATTAACAAACTCAGGTATTTGAAACACACAACAAACTAATTGTGGCCTGGTGCCCAAGCTTGTATATTAAAAATGGAGGCTTGAATTAGCATTTAATTACACAAAGAAGCCACATGGATTCTATTCAAATGCAAAGCTAGGCCTGTACTCAAAAGCACAACAACTCAGATAAACCCACAAAAAGAACCTGTATGATATATATTTGTTTTATGTATCAAAATAAGCTAGTACGAACAAAACTCAACTCAGAAGCTAGTACGATATAGTACGATATATTTGTTTTATGTATCAAAATAAGCTAGTACGAACAAAACTCAACTCAGAAGCTAGTACGATATATATTAAAAATGGAGGCTTAATTTAGCATTCAAATACACAAAGAAGCAGCATGGATTCTATTCAAATGCAGGCCTAGCCTGTACTCAAAAGCACAACAACTCAACTCAGAAGCTAGTACAATATTTATATAAAAATGGAGGCTTATCCTAGACTCCACACACAATCAGCACTTGATTTCCCATGCAGAGGATAATTAGACAAAGTACTTTTTTTCCTTCCCCACAAAAAAAAAAAAATAAATAAATAAATCTGACTATCTATTAATGTGATATTACCTCATAAATAACCTTTGTAGAAGTCTAAAATTCGTGGTCGCCAAATGTGGTGTATCACCAAATTAATATTACACAAGGTTCGTCTACATTAAAAGGTATTTATTAAAAGGCAGATAACACAATACTATAAATGTATTACAAACACAACAGCCCAGACCCACGGAGCAACACCCCCTTTTAAATCTATCTACCTATATATATATAGTAATTCCCTTCCCCAAACGCTTGATCTTACCCACGGTCAGACCATTGACATCATCACCACCATCAACCATCACCAACACCACCCAGCAAGCAAACAGGAAACAGCACCAGTTTCCTGCCTGGATATATCCTTAGTTGAGATGATGTAATTTACATCACATCCTGTCCATGACTTCCTTTAGCAATTGTGGGAGGGAAGTAAAGATTCTCAGCCCTCCTACAAAGGCCTGTTTAAATTACCATTCAAGGAAGACAAGTTACCACATCATGAATTAATGAATTTAGTTTTATTTTGAATACTCTTGCCACCAAATCTGGTCGGTCAGAAGTAGTTTGTCCAAGCAGTACATTTTCTTTGATCTCTGGCCATTGTGGATTGCATGTAAATGTAATGAATAAATCTGGTTTGCCAAATTTAGTGACAATAGCCATGGCATCATTGTATCTTTCTCGCATATTGCGAGGAGATCCTTGGAAAGAGGATGGCAAAATCATTGCTTCTCCAGCAGGAATGTCTCTTTTTGCAGCCAATTCAGCGACATAATCCATCAATCCACAATATTGTTCTACTCGAAGCTTGTTTTGTTGAAATTTTACAAAATTTAGATTAGTTGCTTCGAGTTGTAGATAGGAATCAATAATCCATTGTTGTGAAAGTTTGACCTCACATAAAATAGGATTAAAATTATCCCGAATAGTGATGTCGCGAACATCAAATTTTCGGTTCGCGAAACGCGGACGCGAATTCCATCAAATAATCTCGAACGGACGAACATCTGCGAACCGCCATAGACTTCAATGGGCAGGCGAATTTCAAAACCCACAGGGACTCTTTCTGGCCACAATAGTGATGGGGAAGTTGTTTCAAGGGGACTAACACCTGGACTGTGGCATTCCGGAGGGGGATCCATGGCAAAACTCCCACGGAAAATTACATAGTTGATGCAGAGTCTGGTTTTAAGCTCATAAAGGGCATAAATCACCTAACATTCCTAAATTGTTTGGAATAACACACTTTAAAACATCAGGTATGATGTTGTATCGATCAGGTAGTGTAAGGGTTACACGCGCTTTACAGTAACAGACCAATCTCCCCGTTTAATGCACCGCAAACAACCGCAAACAGTCCCTTTGCACAACCGCAAACTCCCCATTTGCACAAGGTTGGATACCAAGCTAGCCATGTCCCATTCCTTGTCCTCACTGATGTCATTGAAGGTCTCTTCCTCCACCCAGCCACCAAGGGTCCCCGAAAGGGGACAACAAGCCCCCTGGGACGCCTGCTGTGTTTGGTCTTCCACCTCCTCAAAGCCACCTTCCTCCTCTGACTCCTCTTCTTCAGACTCCCAGAGTCTGGGGGCTTCCACTGCCCAGCATGGAATATTATACACAGGTCAGAGTCTGGGGGCTTCCACTGCCCAGCATGGAATATTATACACAGGTAAGAGTCTGGGGGCTTCCACTGCCCAGCATGGAATATTATACACAGGTCAGAGTCTGGGGGCTTCCACTGCCCAGCATGGAATATTATACACAGGTCAGAGTCTGGGGGCTTCCACTGCAGAGCATGGAAGATTATACACGTTGCCTCTGTCTGCATTATTATAAGGTGTGTACTATTAAGTAGTACTATTCCTATCGGTTTAATCCCTGTTACGTCCACTATTAGGGGACGTGTATATGGCATGGATTTTTGGAACAGGGAGATGGAAAAAGATGCTTGGTCGGATCTCCTACTTCGAATTTGGGGCACTGCACGTGCAATCTAAGGTGCCACCAGATAGGAGAGTTGTATTAAGTTGTAATACTCATTCGTATCAGTGTAATACCTGTTACGTCACCTATCAGGGGACGTGTATATGGCATGGATTTTTGGAACAGGGAGATGGAAAAAGATGCTTGGTCGGACCTCCTACTACGAATTTGGGGCACTGCACGTGCAATCTAAGGTGCCACCAGATAGGTAAGTTGTATTAAGTTGTAATACTCATTCCTATCAGTGCAATACCTGTTATGTCACCTATCAGGGTACGTGTATATGGCATGGATTTTTGGAACAGGGAGATGGAAAAAGATGCTTGGTTGGACCTCCTTCTTCGAATTTGGGGCACTGCACGTGCAATCTAAGGTGCCACCAGATAGGAGAGTTGTATTAAGTTGTAATACTCATTCCTATCAGTTTAATACCTGTTACGTCACCTATCAGGGGACGTGTATATGGCATGGATTTTTGGAACAGGGAGATGGAAAAAGATGCTTGGTCGGACCTCCCACTTCGAATTTGGGGCACTGCACGTGCAATCTAAGGTGCCACCAGATAGGAGAGTTGTATTAAGTTGTATTACTCATTCCTATCAGTGTAATACCTGTTACGTTACCTTTCAGGGGACGTGTATATGGCATGGATTTTTGGAACAGGGAGATGGAAAAAGATGCTTGGTTGGACCTCCTACTTCGAATTTGGGGCACTGCACGTGCAATCTAAGGTGCCACCAGAAATGAGAGTTGTATTAAGTTGTAATACTCATTCCTATCAGTGTAATAATACCTGTTACGTCACCTATCAGGGGACCTGTATATGGCATGGATTTTTGGAACAGGGAGATGGAAAAAGATGCTTGGTCGGACCTCCTTCTTCGAATTTGGGGCACTGAACGTGCAATCTAAGGTGCCACCAGATAGGAGACTTGTATTAAGTTGTAATACTCATTCCTATCAGTGCAATACCTGTTACTTTACCTATCAGGGGACGTGTATATGGCATGGATTTTTGGAACAGGGAGATGGAAAAAGATGCTTGGTTGGACCTCCTACTTCGAATTTGGGGCACTACACGTGCAATCTAAGGTGCCACCAGATAGGAGTGGTGTATTAAGTTGTACTACTCATTCCTATCAGTTTAATACCTGTTACGTCACCTATCAGGGGACGTGTATATGGCATGGATTTTTGGAACAGGGAGATGGAAAAAGATGCTTGGTCGGACCTCCTTCTTCGAATTTGGGGCACTGAACGTGCAATCTAAGGTGCCACCAGATAGGAGACTTGTATTAAGTTGTAATACTCATTCCTATCAGTGCAATACCTGTTACTTTACCTATCAGGGGACGTGTATATGGCATGGATTTTTGGAACAGGGAGATGGAAAAAGATGCTTGGTTGGACCTCCTACTTCGAATTTGGGGCACTGCACGTGCAATCTAAGGTGCCACCAGAAATGAGAGTTGTATTAAGTTGTAATACTCATTCCTATCAGTGTAATAATACCTGTTACGTCACCTATCAGGGGACCTGTATATGGCATGGATTTTTGGAACAGGGAGATGGAAAAAGATGCTTGGTCGGACCTCCTTCTTCGAATTTGGGGCACTGAACGTGCAATCTAAGGTGCCACCAGATAGGAGAGTTGTATTAAGTTGTAATACTCATTCCTATCAGTGTAATAATACCTGTTACGTCACCTATCAGGGGACGTGTATATGGCATGGATTTTTGGAACAGGGAGATGGAGAAAGATGCTTGGTCGGACCTCCTACTTCGAATTTGGGGCAATGCACGTGCAATCTAAAGTGCCACCAGATAGGAGTGGTGTATTAAGTTGTACTACTCATTCCTATCAGTTTAATACCTGTTACGTCACCTATCAGGGGACGTGTATATGGCATGGATTTTTGGAACAGGGAGATGGAAGAAGATGCTTGGTCGGACCTCCCACTTCGAATTTGGGGCACTGCACGTGCAATCTTAGGTGCCACCAGATAGGAGAGTTGTATTAAGTTGTAATACTCATTCCTATCAGTTTAATACCTGTTACGTCACCTATCAGGGGACGTGTATATGGCATTTATTTTTGGAACAGGGAGATGGAAAAAGATGCTTGGTCGGACCTCCTACTTCGAATTTGGGGCACTGCACGTGCAATCTAAGGTGCCACCAGATAGGAGAGTTGTATTAAGTTGTAATACTCATTCCTATCAGTTTAATACCTGTTACGTCACCTATCAGGGGACGTGTATATGGCATGGATTTTTGGAACAGGGAGATGGAAAAAGATGCTTGGTCGGACCTCCCACTTCGAATTTGGGGCACTGCACGTGCAGTCTAAGGTGCCACCAGATAGGAGAGTTGTATTAAGTTGTAATACTCATTCCTATCAGTGCAATACCTGTTACGTCACCTATCAGGGGACGTGTATATGGCATGGATTTTTGGAACAGGGAGATGGAAAAAGATGCTTGGTCGGATCTCCTACTTCGAATTTGGGGCACTGCACGTGCAAACTAAGGTGCCACCAGATAGGAGACTTGTATTAAGTTGTAATACTCATTCCTATCAGAGTAATACCTGTTATGTCACCTATCAGGGGATGTGTATATGGCATGGATTTTTGGAACAGGGAGATGGAAAAAGATGCTTGGTCGGACCTCCCACTTCGAATTTGGAGCACTGAAAGTTCAATCAAAGGTGCCACCAGATAGGAGTGGTGTATTAAGTTGTACTATTTATTCCTATCAGTTTAATACCTGTTCCGTCATCTTTCTTTCCTCCCAATAGCACATTCTATATGTCATCAACTGGCCTGTGTGTATTTAGAGAACCACACTTTAAGGCCCTTAACCTGGGACAAGGTGGCTTGGCTATCAGAATTGCATCAGAGTCTTAAAAACTCGCCAAACCCGCTAATCAGACACTCACTATCATACTGGAAATGGCCCAAGAAACACATAGGGTTTGTTCCCTGGATCCACCCAAATGACCCCAATTCTTGACCACCCTCAGGCCCGGAAACACATGAACACAACATCACAACACTGGTGGAGGTCAAGGAAACTAGATAGACTGGGAGACTGGTTAGTAAAGGGCCAGATGCTCACCTATGAGGAACTGAGGGACAAGCATGAGCTACCGCTGTCAGAACATTACAATTACTGTAGGCTGAGGCATTTCACACAATCCCTGACCCAGAAACAGGGGACACCGGTCTTAAATTGGTTCTCCAAATTTGTAAAGATAAACCTCTATCAAGGAGGATCATTGGGTCGCTTTCAAATATAAAACATTTTTTACTGGTTGAAGCGACACTGGGGGAAGGACCGGAGTGGGGGAGCCCTGGGGACCCTTCAGAAGCAACCGGCGGCAAAATCATCCCAGGAAAGGAGAGGTCGCTCACTGAAGCCTACCCTAGGGTAACCCAAGGGTGATTGCCCAGGTTAGATATTTTAAATAGTGATGTCGCAAACATCAAATTTTCGGTTCGCGAACCGCGGACGCAAATTCCATCAAATGTTCGCGAAAGGGCGAACATTGGCGAACCGCCATAGACTTCAATGGGCAGGCGAATTTAAAAAGCCAAAGGGACTCTTTCTGGCCACAATAGTGATTGGAAAGTTGTTTCAAGGGGACTAACACCTGGACTGTGGCATGCCGGAGGGGGATCCATGGCAAAACTCCCACGGAAAATTACATAGTTGATGCAGAGTCTGGTTTTAAGCCATAAAGGGCATAAATCACCTAACATTCGTAATTGTGTGGAATAACATGCTTTAAAACATCAGGTATGATGTTGTATCGATCAGGTAGTGTAAGGGTTACACCTGCTTTACAGTAACAGACCAATCTCCCCGCTTAATGCACCGCAAACAACCGCAAACAGTCCCTTTGCACAACCGCAAACTACCCAGTTGCCCAAGGTTGGATACCAAGCTAGCCAAGTCCCATTCCTTGTCCTCACTGATGTCATTGAAGGTCTCTTCCTCCACCCAGCCACCAAGGGTCCCCGAAAGGGGAGAACAAGCCCCCTGGGACGCCTACTGTGTTTGGTCTTCCACCTCCTCAAAGCCACCATCCTCCTCTGACTCCTCTTCTTCAGACTCCCAGAGTCTGGGGGCTTCCACTGCCCAGCATGGAAGATTATATACAGATCAGAATCTGGGGGCTTCCACTGCCCAGCATGGAAGATTATACACAGGTCAGAGTCTGGGGGCTTCCACTACCCAGCATGGAATATTATACACAGGTCAGAATCTGGGGGCTTCCACTGCCCAGCGTGGAATATTATACACAGGTCAGATTCTAGAAGCTTTCTGCCCAGCATGGAATATTATACAGAGGTAAGAGTCAGGGGGCTACCACTGCACAGCATGGAAGATTATAAGCGTTGCCGGCATGGATTTTTGGAACAGGGAGATGGAAAAAGATGCTTGGTCGGACCTCCTCATTCGACTTTGGGGCACTGCACGTGCAATCTAAGGTGCCACCAGATAGGAGAGTTGTATTAAGTTGTAATACTTATTCCTATCAGTGTAATAATACCTGTAACGTCACCTATCAGGGGACGTGTATATGGCATGGATTTTTGGAACAGGGAGATGGAGAAAGATGCTTGGTCGGACCTCCTACTTCGAATTTGGGGCACTGTACGTGCAATCTAAGGTGCCACCAGATAGGAGTGGTGTATTAAGTTGTACTACTCATTCCTATCAGTTTAATACCTGTTACGTCACCTATCAGGGGACGTGTATATGGCATGGATTTTTGGAACAGGGAGATGGAAAAAGATGCTTGGTCGGACCTCCCACTTCGAATTTGGGGCACTGCACGTGCAATGTAATGTGCCACCAGATAGGAGTGGTGTATTAAGTTGTACTATTTATTCCTATCAGTTTAATACCTGTTCCGTCACCTTTCTTTCCTCCCAATAGAACATTCTATATGTCATCAACCGGCCTGTGTGTATTTAGAGAACAACACTTTAAGGCCCTTAACCTGGGACAAGGTGGCTTGGCTATCAGAATTGCCTCAGAGCCTTAAAAACTCGCCAAACCCCCTAATCAGACACTCACTATCATACTGGAAATGGGCCAAGAAACACACAGGTTTGTTCCCTGGATCCACCCAAATGACCCCAATTCTTGACCACCCTCAGGCCCCGAAACACATGAGCACAACATCACAACACTGGTGGAGGTCAAGGAAACTAGATAGACTGGGAGACTGGTTAGTAAAGGGCCAGATGCTCACCTATGAGGAAATGAGGGACAAGCATGAGCTACCGCTGTCAGAACATTACAATTACTGTAGGCTGCAGGTATTTCGATCAGGTAGTGTAAGGGTTACATCCGCTTCACAGTAACAGACCAATCTCCCCGTTTAATGCACCGCAAACAACCGCAAACAGTCCCTTTGCACAACCGCAAACTCCCCATTTGCACAAGGTTGGATACCAAGCTAGCCATGTCCCTTTCCTTGTCCTCACTGATGTCATTGAAGGTCTCTTCCTCCACCCAGCCACCAAGGGTCCCCGAAAGGAGACAACAAGCCCCCTGGGACGCCTGCTGTGTTTGGTCTTCCACCTCCTCAAAGCCACCTTCCTCCTCTGACTCCTCTTCTTCAGACTCCCAGAGTCTGGGGGCTTCCACTGCCCAGCATGGAAGATTATACACAGGTCAGAGTCTGGGGGCTTCCACTTCCCAGCATGGAAGATTATACACAGGTCAGAGTCTGGGGGCTTCCACTGCCCAGCATGGAATATTATACACAGGTCAGAGTCTGGGGGCTTCCACTGCCCAGCATGGAATATTATACACAGGTCAGAGTCTGGGGGCTTCCACTGCCCAGCATGGAATATTATACACAGGTCAGAGTCAGGGGGCTTCCACTGCCCAGCATGGAATATTATACAGAGGTCAGAGTCTGGGGGCTTCCACTGCATAGCATGGAAGATTATACGCGTTGCCTCTGTCTGCGTTATTATAAGATGTGTACTGTTAAGTAGTACTATTCCTATTTGTTTAATCCTTGTTACGTCCATTATTTGGGGACGTGTATATGGCATGGATTTTTGGAACAGGGAGATGGAAAAAGATGCTTGGTCGGACCTCCTACTTCGAATTTGGGTCCATCCCTCATTCATCTTAATAAAGGTGAGGTAATCTAGACTTTTTTGACCTAGGCGACTTCTCCTATCAGTGACAAAACCTCCAGCTGCACTGAAGGTCCTTTCTGACAGGACACTTGAAGCGGGGCAGGACAGAAGTACTATGGCAAATTGGGATAACTCAGGTCACAGGGCAAGCGTGCACACCCAGTAGTCAAGGGGTTCATCGCTTCTCAAAGTGTCGATATCTGTAGTTATAGCGAGGTAGTCTGTTACCTGACAATCGAGTCGTTCTCTGAGGGTGGACCCCGAAGGGCTGTGGTGATGCATAGGACTTAAAAAATCTGCATGTCCTCCATTACAAACACGTCTGTAAAGCGTCCTCTCCTTGCTGGCGTGGTCGTGGGAGGAGGAGGATTATGTTCACCTCTTCCGCTGATAGACTGCCTTTGTGCTGTGACATCCCCCTTAAACGCTGTGTAAAGCATACTTTTTAATTTATTTTGGTAGTGCTGCATCCTTTCCGACTTGTGTTAATTCGGCAACATTTCAGGCACTTTCTGCTTATACCGGGGGTCTAGTAGCGTGGACACCCAGTACAGGTCGTTCTCCTTCATCCTTTTTATACGAGGGTCCCTCAACAGGCACGACAGCATGAAAGACCCCATTTGCACAAGGTTGGATGCCGAGCTAGTCATGTCCCGTTCCTCGTCCTCAGTGATCTCACTGAAGGTATGTTCTTCCCCCCAGCCACGTACAACACCACTGGTACCAGATAGGTGACAACGAGCACCCTGGGATGCCTGTTGGGGTTGGTCTTCCGCCCCCCCCTTTCTCAAAGCCACATTCCTCCTCTGACTCCTCTTCCTCACAATCCTCTTCCAGCATTGCTGCAGGTCCAGCAAGCGATGCTGATAAGGCTGTTTCTGGTGGTGATGGTGACCACAACTCTTCCTCTTCACGCTCATCTATGGCCTGATCCAGCACTCTTCGCAGGGCACGCTCCAGGAAGAAAACAAATGGTATGATGTCGCTGATAGTGCCCTGGGTGCGACTGACCAGGTTTGTCACCTCCTCAAATGGACGCAGAAGCTTACAGGCATTGCGCATGAGCGTCCAGTAACGTGGCAAAAAAATCCCCAGCACCGCAGAGGCTGTCCTAGCACCCCGGTCATACAAATACTCTTTTACGTCCATGTGTGTAATGCTGCCTGACTGGGACATATCCCTGTTATCTACATCCTCTGGCACTAATGTTTGTGCATCACTCATTTCTTCCAACGGATCTGTAAATAACTCTGCTGACGGATCAAGTGAAGCGGCTGTGGTGCTAGTGTTGGTGGTGGCGGCAGGCGGGCGAGTGGTAACTGGAGAGGTGCCCGGAGCTAAGCTGGAGGAGGATGGTGCGTCTAGGTTCCGAGCGGAAGCTGTAGAAGATTCAGTGTCCTGTGTTAGCCAGTCAACCATGTCCTCAGAACTGTTCAAGTTCAGGGTATGTTGCCTCTTAAAACTGGACATTATTCTAGGGCCAAAGGGAATCACAGCACCACGACCACGACGGCCCCTGCGTGGTGGCCTGCCTCTGCCTGTCATTTTTATTACGATTAGTGGTACTATGCGTGCAAGCTACTGTGACACCAGATATGAGTGTCACTGGGCACTGGCAAAAGTTAACAGACTAGATGCAATAGGCCTCACACACACGCCTTTAGGCAGGCAACTGATATTTATATGGTTACAGTAAAAAAAGGGTTGTTTTATTTCACTGCACACTACGGTGGCTCTAGATATGAGTGTCACTGGGCACTGGCAAAAGTAAGCAGACTAGATGCAATAGGCCTCACACACACGCCTTTAGGCAGGCTACTGATATTCGATCTATTACAGAAAAAAAAGGGTTGTTTTATTTCACTGCACACTACGGTGGCACTAGATATGAGTGTCACTGGGCACTGGCAAAAGTTGACAGACTAGATGCAATAGGCCTCACACACACGCCTGTAGGCAGGCTACTGATATTCAATCGATTACAGTAAAAAAAGGGTTGTTTGATTTCACTGCACGCAACGGTGGCACTAGATATGAGTGTCACTGGGCAGTGGCAAAAGTTGACAGACTAGATGCAACAGGCCTCACACACACGCCTGTAGGCAGGCAACTGATATTCAATCGATTACAGTAAAAAAAGGGTTGTTTTATTTCACTGCAAGCTACTGTGACACCAGATATGAGTGTCACTGCACACTGACAAAAGTTGGCAGACTAGATGCAATAGGCCTCACACACACGCCTGTAGGCAGGCTACTGATATTCAATCGATTACAGTAAAAAAAGGGTTGTTTTATTTCACTGAACACTACGGTTGCACTAGATATGAGTGTCACTGGGCACTGGCAAAAGTTGGCAGACTAGATGCAATAGGCCTCACACACACACCTGTAGGCAGGCTACTGATATTCAATCGATTACAGTAAAAAAAAGGGTTGTTTTATTTCACTGCACGCTACGGTGGCACTAGATATGAGTGTCACTGGGCACTGGCAAAAGTTGGCAGACTAGATGCAATAGGCCTCACACACACACCTGTAGGCAGGCTACTGATATTCAATCGATTACAGTAAAAAAAGGGTTGTTTAATTTCACTGCACACTATGGTTGCACTAGATATGAGTGTCACTGGGCACTGGCAAAAGTTGGCAAACTAGATGCATTAGGCCTCACACACACGCCTGTAGACAGGCTACTGATATTTAATCGATTACAGTAAAAAAAGGGTTGTTTTATTTCACTGCACACTACGGTTGCACTAGATATGAGTGTCACTGTGCACTGGCAAACGTTGGCAGACTAGATGCAATAGACTTTACACACACGCCTGTAGGCAGGCTACTGATATTCAATCGATTACAGTAAAAAAAGGGTTGTTTTATTTCACTGCACACTACGGTTGCACTACATATGAGTGTCACTGCGCACTGGCAAAAGTTGGCAGACTAGATGCAATAGGCCTCACACACACACCTGTAGGCAGGCTACTGATATTCAATCGATTACAGTAAAAAAAGGGTTGTTTGATTTCACTGCACGCAACGGTGGCACTAGATATGAGTGTCACTGGGCAGTGGCAAAAGTTGACAGACTAGATGCAACAGGCCTTACACACACGCCTGTAGGCAAGCAACTGATATTCAATCGATTACAGTAAAAAAAGGGTTGTTTTATTTCACTGCAAGCTACTGTGACACCAGATATGAGTGTCACTGCACACTGACAAAAGTTGGCAGACTAGATGCAATAGGCCTCACACACACGCCTGTAGGCAGGCTACTGATATTCAATCGATTACAGTAAAAAAAGGGTTGTTTTATTTCACTGAACACTACGGTTGCACTAGATATGAGTGTCACTGGGCACTGGCAAAAGTTGGCAGACTAGATGCAATAGGCCTCACACACACGCCTGTAGACAGGCTACTGATATTCAATCGATTACAGTAAAAAAAAGGGTTGTTTTATTTCACTGCACGCTACGGTGGCACTAGATATGAGTGTCACTGTGCACTGGCAAACGTTGGCAGACTAGATGCAATAGACTTTACACACACGCCTGTAGGGAGGCTACTGATATTCAATCGATTACAGTAAAAAAAGGGTTGTTTTATTTCACTGCACACTACGGTTGCACTAGATATGAGTGTCACTGGGCACTGGCAAAAGTTGGCAGTAGAGATGTCGCGAATAGTTCGCCGGCGGACTGTTCCCGGCGAACATAGTATGTTCGCGTTCGCGGTGAACATCGAACATATGCGATATTCGACCCACCCCCTATACTTTATCATTGAACAAACTTTGACCCTGCAACTCACAGTCAGCAGACACATTCCAGCCAATCAGCAGCACACACTCCCTTCCAGAGCTTTCTACCTCATGGACAGCAGCCATTTTGGAATCATAACTAACTTGCAGTCTTACTGAGAGGAGGCTGAGTGTAGGTGATGCTGATTGAATAGGGAAATCAATAGATAGGCAAGTTTATTCAGTATCTAGTGCAGTGCTGAAGGACTCATCAGATCTCTGCTATAAACACAGCACCCCAAAAAGCCATTTTTAGGGCTATAACATCATTTTTTTTTTTTCTCTGTCTAATCTAACTTAATTTGCCTGTCTCCCTGCTAGCCCCTGCTAGCAAGTGTGTGTGTCAGGCTCACAGCTTATTCTGTGTGTGCACAGTGCAACCAATACAATCTTGTTTACTAGTTGTCTACTTTAAAAAAAAAAAAAACTTTTATTTTGTTAAATCTTAGTTCATTTGCCTGACCGCCAATCTAAGTTTTTTTGCCTGACGGATAGCCAGTGTGTGTGTCATGCTTACAAGTACTGTGCCAAGTTCAACCAATCCAATCTAGTTGGTGTACCAGCAGTTTACATGTAAAAAAACAATAATTGTATTTTCTTAAATCTAAGTTCATTTGCCTGACCGCAAATCTAAGTTAATTTGCCTGACCGCTAGCCAGTGTGTGTGTCAGGCTTACAAGTATTGTGCCAAGTTCAACCAATCCAATCTAGTTGGGATACCAGCAGTTTACATGTAAAAAACAATAATTTTATTTTCTTAAATCTAAGTTCATTTGCCTGACCACCAATCGAAGTTCATTTGCCTGACAACTAGCCAGTGTGTGTGTCAGGCTTACAAGCACTGTGCCAAGTTCAACCAATCCAATTTAGTTGGGGTACCAGTAGTCTACATGTAAAAAAACTATAATTTTATTTTCTTAAATCTAAGTTCATTTGCCTGACCGCCAATCTAAGTTCATTTGCCTGACCGCTAGCCTGTGTGTGTGTCCTGCTTACAAGTACTGTGCAAGAGAGCATGTTGTGTGCATGCTTGAGCTCCAAACAAAAGGCTTTTTAGGGTCTTAGTCCCTCAAATACAAGTTTTATTTTAACACCTTTCTGTTTATAAGCACTTTGTGCACGGTGTTGTTAATTTTTGGGAGTTTTTGTGGTATTTTTCTTAGTTTAATTTAAGTTTTAGTTTTCTGGGAGCCAGGCTCAGCCCTCTATCCCAGGAGAGTGAGCTGTCTCCTGGATACTTTGCCACACCCCTCCCTTAGCACTACACCTTCACTCCTGGAGCTTTGTTACTTTGACTTTTTTTCTTTTAAAAAGTTTATTAGGTTTTGTTGAAGTTTTGTTTGTTTGGTGTTGGGTTTTATGTTTTGGGGGAGAGAAGACAAGTAACATCTTTGTAGGCAGTGGGGGGGAAAACAATTAGAATTTTTGTTGAAAAGGCTTTTTTTTTTAACATCTGACACAGAGACACAGAGGGGTTAAAAAGCCTCTGTGTTCTCTGTGTTGTTGCAATTAGACACCTTGCAACAGGCCATTAACCCTTCCACTGCCAAGCATCACCTCTCTCTCTCCCTTAGTTTTGTCTTCCTTAGTTTTGTCTTTTTGTTTCTTTTTCCCACTTTTATATTTAAAAAAAAAAAAGCAAACAGTAAAAAATCATAAAACACAAAATAAAAATAAATAAAACAAATAAACTAAAAAAAAAAGGGTCTAAACATGAGGGATAAGACCACTTAGAAGCCTCAGGGGTCAAAAGGGGGAATAATGGCCCCTGAAAATCCTAGCTGCAGCACTGCACAGCATAGGCCCCAGGCAGATAAGGCAGCCCCAGCTCCTGGTGGTTCTGCCAGCAGACCTACCCCTGTGGCTAATACCTGGTCACAGGTGGTTTCTGCTGGCCCCAGTAATACCACCGCTGGGGCTGAGGGGCAGATCACTAGGAAGCATGGGGTTAAATGTCAGATGTCTGGGGTCTACAGCATTGATATCTATCTGCGTGCTGCAGCTAACGTCATCAGCCCCTCTGTTATAGTAGCAGCCAGCAAAATGTACGGGAAAGCAGATTTCTTTACCCGTACGCTGGCTGCGGCTCACATTCTTGTACAGAGAGGCATCACAGTGGGGGGATTATATGTCCCAATAGAAGCCCTGGAAGGGTTGGGCACAAAAGTAACACTCTCTAATGTGCCCCCCTTCCTACTAGACTCCCTCCTGCGACCCCACCTGCTAACCCTAGGGGAAGTAAAAACACCATTTGTTAAAATTCCCCTGGGGTGCAGAGAGAGAGCACTTCGTCATGTGCTCTCTTTCAAGAGGCAGGTACAAATGTGCCTGCCTCAGGGCGCAGAAAACATAGAGGGGTCTTTTGGGGTTCCATTTGAGGGGGTGCTGTACAGGATTTTTTACAGCACTACGGAGGTGCAGTGCTATCATTGCAAGGGGTTGGGGCATACACGTAGGAATTGTCCTAATGTAAAGCATCATGCCCCAGCCCCAGCAAATGGCACCTCCGTCAGTACGGCACCCATCCCCGCTGAGCCCATAACAGCGGGGACCTCAAGGGTCATAGCCCCCCCACAGAGCTCAGGAAAGGAGGCCGTTCCTCAAGCCACCACCACGGCCTCCAAACCCCCTTCTTCCCCAAAAAAGCCATCTGTGTCTGTGGTCTCCAGCAAGACTGCAGACACGGGGAAAAAGGGGAAGAATGTCACCGGTCCTCCCAGTGTCACAGCTGCATCTCCCAAGTCCCAATCTGCCCCCATCATAATTACATCAGTTAGTGTGGGGGCACAGTGTAAGCAGAGGGATAATAAGCCCTCTGCAGGGGAGGCAGCTAGTGGCAGCTCCTCTTCCAGGAGTGACGTCCCCAGGAAGAGGAAGCATAAAACCAACAGGGAGGTTGCTGATAAGTGGGAAGTGCTCTATAGTGGAGCACCTCCCTCTAAAAGCAAGAAGAGGAACAAAACATCTCCTCCTCATCCGGTGACATTGTCTGGCCCGGTTATTAAGCTCAGCCAGCCGGTGCCAGACCACACATCTCTCTCTCCAGACCCTATAGGGGTTAATGTGGTAAAGGGTCTGGAGGAAAAGCAGGGGCAAGAGGGTCTCCCAAGTGAGGCAGGGGTAGACAAGAAAGATCAGGTTCTGCCTCTGGCTTTTGAGGGGGGTCCCAACAAAGCCCCTGCTGAATGGGTAGTCAGTGTCCCTGAGGTGCTGAGCTTCAAGGGCACCAGTCAGTCTCCTCCTCCAGTGTCACTCTCTAGTGACGTACCTCGGGCTTTGTTAGAGCCCCAGGCCGAGTCACTACTGGAGGGGGGGAATATAGGCATGACCCCCATTCAGGACCCCATGGATTTGTCTGTCAGGGGGGATGTGGCACAAGGGGAAGTGGAAATGGGGGAGGGTGATAAAACAGGTTTTCCTGTTAACATCATGGGAGAGCCTGTCTACCCTCCTCAGCCGTCCACTGACCCTAACATCGGTGCCATCCAAGCTGAGCAAGTAGCGGTGGAACTGGCAGAGGAGGCATATAAAGCCTCCAAGGCTTCCATTAAGGAAGCCATGCCAGCCACTGCTGTCCAGCCAGCTACCCCTGAATGCACTCCTGAAGCTACAGGGGTGCAGCAGCAATCCAAGGGTCCATTATTTACCTTGAAGGGTGCTAAAGGGACTCCTTCTGTATCATCTAAGAGGGGGTCCCTGAGAATAAAGCTGAGGAAACTGACTCCAGCCGGGGAGGATGGAGTAAAAGCCCTCAGCCAAGAGGAGCCCAGGGGTGACCCACTAGAAGGAACATCAGATTCTGGGTGGGTTATCCCTGTCAAGGAAATAGATCTATTCCTTGAGAGCACCCTTCATGGACAAAAGAAAAGGAAGGTGCTGCTGGCCTTGGAGAGGTGGAAGAATATGTTGTTTATTCTCCACTCTCTCCAGCAATATCTAGTGGTCAGCACTAGGGCCAAGAATTCTGGGACTGCGGAGCATCTCCGCGTCCGGAAATTCTATAAAATGTGCGTGTCCTATCAGCAGTCTCAAGGGTCTGAGGAACGCACAATTCCTGACACGCAGTAATGGCTTTGCACATCAGCACGCTAAATACCAATGGCTGTCAAGACAGTTTCCGCAGGTTCCAGGTACTCTCCTATTTATATCAGGGAGGGTACTCTGTGAGCTTCCTGCAGGAAACTCACACCACTCCAGAGGCTGAGGCCTCGTGGCAACTGGAGTGGAGAGGCAGGGTCTTCTTCAGCCACTTCACATCGGCGTCATGTGGAGTGGTGACCCTGTTCTCAGAGTCTTTTCAGCCAGAGCTGCTGCTTGTCAAAGCTGTTATCCCAGGCCGTCTAATCCACCTCCGGGTCCGAGAGCAGGGTAGCATCATTAACCTAGTTAATATATATGCCCCTGCTGGAGGGCCCGAGAGAGTGAGGTTCCTCGCCAGACTGTCCCAGTTTTTGGAGACGGTTGACGCAGATGAGTGTTTGGCACTCGGGGGTGATTTCAACTTCACCCTCGACGCTCTGGACCGGAATAGTCCAGAGCCATACCCGCCTTCTGCGTCAGCCCTGCGGGAGATCATCGCCCGCTTCTCCCTGGAGGACATCTGGCGAGAGCAGAACCCAGGGGCATCAGACGGTTTCACCTACGTCAGTGTGAGAGCCGGTCTGGTGTCCCACTCCCGGATCGACAGACTATATATATCTAGTCACTATATGTAACGAGTCGGTTCTTGTGCCATTAGGCTGGCTCGGTTCACAGACCACAACTGTGTGTCTGTGACGGTGGCGCTAACGCCAACAGCGCCACGAGCCGCCTATTGGCACTTCAACAATGCTTTGTTGAAGGACCAGGGGCTCGTGACATTGATCCGGGAGTTTTGGACGGACTGGAGGGGTTGCAAGGGAGACTTTGCCACGTTAAAACTGTGGTGGGACGTGGGCAAGGTTCATTTGCGACTTCTGTGTCAGGAATATACCAAGAGTGCGAGTGGGCAGCGCGAAGCTGAGTTGGAGTCACTCCGGGGGGAGGTACTCCATCTGGAGCAGAGGCTGTTCACTTGTAGGGACCAATCCCTGCAGAGCGAGTATGTAGAGAGGAAGGGTGTCCTCTGTGACCTGGAATGGCACCAGGCCAAGGGGGCATACGTGCGCAGCCGCTTAGGTTTTCTCAAAGATCTAGACCGCGGCTCGCGCCTCTTCTACTCACTGGAGAAAAAGGGGGGGTAACAGTAGGCACATCATCTGTCTTTTAGATGAAGACAGTGCCCCCCTTACAGATCTGGAGAGTATCCGGGATAGAGCCCGGAACTTTTATAAAGATCTTTACTCTCAGGATCCCATTTCTCCAGACGCCTGCAGGGTGCTATGGGAGGGGCTCCCCACAGTCAGTGCGGGTGTAAGAGAGTGGCTTGATATACCACTATCTTTTCAAGAGCTCTCTGAAGCCCTCCGTGCCATGTCCTGTGAGAAGTCTCCAGGACTGGACGGACTGACTGTAGAGTTTTTCCAATTTTTCTGGGAGACTCTGGGACCTGATTTTCATCTGGTCCTTGGGGAAGCCCTGGAGACCGGGGAGATGCCCCTGTCTTGTCGCAGGGCAGTACTTGCCCTGCTGCCCAAAAAGGGGGATCTCCGGCTTATTAAGAACTGGCGACCGGTCTCTCTGCTCAGCACAGACTACAAGATTGTAGCTAAAGCCATCTCGCTTAGACTTGGGTCTGTGCTGGCAGAATTGGTTCACCCTGACCAGTCCTATGCGATCCCGGGCCGGACTATCTTTGATAGTATCTTTCTGGTCCGGGATCTATTGCATTATTCTCGCAGGACTGGTCTGTCACTCGCCTTTCTCTCTTTAGATCAAGAGAAGGCGTTTGACAGGGTGGACCATGGTTACCTCATAGCCACTCTGCAAGCGTACAGCAGTTATATGCACTGGCCATCTTGCCTTTCCTCTGCCTACTGAGGAAAAGGCTCACAGGGCTGGTGCTAAAAGATCCAGACATGCGGATTGTCCTTTCAGCTTATGCTGACGATGTGCTCCTCGTGGCCCAGGATCCAGTTGATCTTGAGCTGGCAAAACAGTGCCAGGAGGTATATTCAGCTGCCTCCTCCGCTCAGATCAACTGGTCCAAATGCACAGGCCTTTTAGAGGGTAATTTACAGGTAGACTCTTTGCCTCCCACGTTTCGTGACATCACGTGGGAGGTAGATGTCATTAAATATCTGGGGGTCTACCTGTCCGCTGCGGACGCTTCCGTCCCAGACAACTGGAGGGAGTTAGAGGGCAGTGTCCTCTCTCGTCTGGGACGATGGAGGGGTCTAGCAAAAATGCTTTCCCTTAGGGGGCGGACTCTAGTGGTGAATCAGCTGGTGGCTTCTCAGATCTGGCACCGGCTGATTTGTCTGAGTCCGACCCCCGAGTTTGTCACCAATATCCAGAGGATTTTTTTAGATTTCCTCTGGATGGGAAGGCATTGGGTCTCTGCAGGGGTGGCAAGTCTGCCTTTGGTGGAGGGTGGACAGGGAGTAGTTTGTGTGTGCTCCCAGTTGTCCACCTTCCGCCTTCAGTACCTGCAGAGATACCTATATGCAGATCCCTCTCCGCAGTGGTGCGCACTGGCATCCAGGTTTTATTGGCAGTTGCGCAACCTGGGGTATGACCGGCAATTATTTCTGATCAGGCCCGAGGGGTTTGGGAGAGACCTCTCGGTGTTGCCGGCATACTACCAGGAAACCCTCAAGGCGTGGAGCATGGTCTCCGTGACCAGGCAGGGCGTGCCTTTGGGGGATGAAATATTCACGGAGCCCCTGCTATTTAATGCAGCAGTGGGGGCTCCAATGTTACAGTCCCCCAGTATCTTCCTCCGCCTTAGTCATGCACGGATGACCCGAGTCGGGGATCTCCTGGAATACGGGCGTTCTGATTGGGTGTCACCCCAGGAGCTTGCGCTCCGTTTGGGATATGTGACGCCCAAAGTCTCAGGGCGCTTGCTCCAGGAGATTAGGGATGCCATCTCCCCCGACTCGCGCACCTTCCTTCGCAGGGTTTTGCAGGCCTGAGTGCCACATGCACCTTTCAACACCCCTGCTCCGGCTGTTTGCATTGGACACAAGCCCCGTGTTTCCCCTCAGGCTCCTCCTGTCCCCAACCTCTCGAGGTTGAGGGACATACCCTCGGCATGCTTTCGCGGCATGCCGAGGAAGAGCTTATATTCTCTCGTGCTCCATACAGTGCACTTCCTTGCCCTCGTGACCCGTCCCGATACCATCTGGAGGTGGGTCCTACCAGCTGACGAGGGCAAGAGGCCCCGGTGGAGGGAACTTTATTCTGATTTAGTTCCACGACCCGCCGGGTACTTGAGTTGGAGAGTGCTCCATGGTGCACTGAGCACGGGAGAGTACTTAGCTAAATTCATGGACTCTCCCTCCACTTGTCCATTCTGTGGCAAGGCGAGTGTCCGTGTATTATTATTTTAGTTGCGCCAGACTGCAGCCCCTCTTGTCACTCTTGAGGGGCCTCCTCCTGCAGTTCTGGCTGCATTTCTCCCCTCACATTTTTTATTTTTGGGCGCCCAGTGTCCCGGGTCAATAAGGCTAGGGACCTCCTCGTCGACCTGCTCCTGGCATTAGCCAAGTTGACTATATAAAAGTCCAGGAAGCAGTGTTTGATAAGGGGGGATCCGTTGTCACCTGAGGCCATGTTCCGGGTGCTGGTGCGCTCCCGTATCTGGGCAGAGTACCACCTGGCTTTGTCCACTGGGGGAATGGATGAGTTTGTCTCCCAGTGGGCTGTAGATGGTGTGCTCTGCTCGGTATCCCCCCATCCGGTTTCTTTTTGTCTCAACCTCCTAATATGATTTTTATTTAGGTTACAGAACATGTCTTTCATAATGTTTAAAATATACTGTGCCAAGTTCAACCAATCCAATCTAGTTGGGGTACCAGCAGTTTACATGTAAAAAAACAATAATTTTATTTTCTGAAATCTAAGTTCATTTGCCTGACCGCCAATCTAAGTTCATTTGCCTGACCGCTAGCCAGTGTGTGTGTCAGGCTTACAAGTATTGTGCCAAGTTCAACCAATCCAATCTAGTTGGGGTACCAGCAGTCTACATGTAAAAAAACAATAATTTTATTTTCTTAAATCTAAGTTCATTTGCCTGACCGCAAATCTAAGTTCATTTGCCTGATCGCTAGCCAGTGTGTGTGTCAGGCTTACAAGTATTGTGCCAAGTACAACCAATCCAATCACAGTAGCTTGCACGCATAGTACCACTAATCGGAAAAAATATGACAGGCAGAGGCAGGACACCCCACAGGGGCCGTCGTGGTCGTGGTGCTGTGATTCCCTTTGGCCCTACAATAATGCCCAGTGTTCAGAGGCCAGTTACCCTGAAATTGAAAAGTTCAGAGGACGTAGTTGACTGGCTAACACAGGACACCCAATCTTCTACAGCTTCCGCTTGGAACATTGACGCACCATCCTCCTCCAGCTTAGCTTCGGGCACCTCTCAAGTTACCACTCGCCCGCCTGCCGCCACCACCAACACTAGTACCACAGCCGATTCAATTGATCAGTCAGAAGAGTTATTTACACATCAGTTTGAAGAAATGAGTGATGCGCAACCATTATTGCCAGAGGATGTAGATAACAGGGATATGTCTCAGTCAGGCAGCAGTACACACATGTACGTACGATGTGATGGTGAGGATGTACCCGCTGTTGCTTACTTTGTTGAGTTGTCAGATACAAGTGAGGCAGGTGATGATGATGACGATGCGTCCGTGGATGTCACGTGGGTTCCCGCTAGAAGAGAAGAAGAACAGGGGGAAAGTTCAGATGGGGAGACAGAGAGGAGGAGGAGACGAGTTGGAAGGAGAGGGGGGTCATCGCAACGAGTTAGTGGCACAGTCAGACAGCATGGCTCAGCACCCGGGGTCAGCCAGACAGCACGCTAATCAACGCATGCTGTTGCCACCACCAGAATGCCGTCACCGCAGAGCTCAGCAGTGTAGTATTTTTTTGTTGTGTCTGCCTCTGACAACAGCGATGCCATTTGCAACCTGTGCCAAAAGAAACTGAGTCGTGGGAAGTCCAACACCCACCTAGGTACAACTGCTTTGCGAAGGCACATGATGTCACATCACAAACGCTAATGGGATCAACACATGAGTACAAGCAGCACACAAACTCAAAGCCGCCATCCTCCTCCTGGCCCAGCATCTTCATCAACGTCAACCACTGCTGTCCTCCTTGCCCCCTCTCAACCATCCGCCACTCAGTCTCTCGCCTCTTGCTGTTCCTGCTCATCTCCCCACATTCAGGTGTCTGTCAAGGGCATGTTTGAGCGTAAGAAGCCAATGCCACAAAGTCACCCCCTTGCCCGGCGTCTGACAGCTGGCTTGTCTGAACTCTTAGCCCACCAGCTTTTACCATACAAGCTGATGGAGTCTAAAGGCGTTCAAAACATTTTTAGCAATTGTGATACAGCAGTGGAAGGTACCCGGCCGAAATTTCTTTGCCCAAAAGGCAATCCCCAACCTGTACTCGATTGTTCAAAAGGAAGTAATGGCATCTCTGGCACACAGTGTTGGGGCAAGGGTCCATCTGACCACTGATACCTGGTCTGCAAAGCATGGTCAGGGCAGGTATATCACCTACACTGCGCATTGGGTAAACCTGCTGACGCCTGCCAAGCATGGAATGCGTGGCTCTGCAGAGGAGTTGGTGACACCGCCACGACTTGCAGGCAGGCCTGCTGCCACCTCCTCTACTCCTTCTACTCCATCCTCTTCCATAACCTCCTCAGCTGAGTCCTCTTCTGCTGCTGCGTCTTGCTCCACATCAACGGTACCCCCCAGCTCCCCAGATACTATTCCACATCCCGGATACGGCAGTGTCATGCCGTCTTGGGGTTGACTTGCCTGAAAGCAGAGAGTCACACCGGGCCAGCACTCCTGTCCACCCTGAACGTACAGGTGGATCAATGGCTGACTCCGCACCAACTGGAGATTGGCAAAGTGGTTTGTGATAACGGAAGAAATTTGTTGGCGGTATTGAATTTGGGCAAGTTGACACATGTGCCGTGCATGGCACATGTGTGTAATCTGATCGTACAACGCATTGTCCATAAGTATCCAGGCTTACAGGACGTCCTGAAGCAGGCCAGAAAGGTGTGTGGCCATTGCAGGCATTCCTACACGGCCATGGTGCACTTTTCAGATATCCAGCGGCGAAACAACATTCCAGTGAGGCGCTTGATTTGTGACAGCCCCACACGTTCTAATTCAACACTCCTAATGTTCGACCGCCTGCTCCAACAAGAAAAAGCCATTAACGAGTATTTGTATGACCGGGGTGCTAGGACAGCCTCTGCGGAGCTGGGGATTTTTTTGCCACGTTACTGGACGCTCATGCGCAATGCCTGTAGGCTCATGCGTCCTTTTGAGGAGGTGACAAACCTTGTCAGTCGCAACGAAGGCACCATCAGCGACATCATACCATTTGTTTTCTTCCTGGAGCGTGCCTTGCGAAGAGTGCTGGATCAGGCCATAAATGGGCGTGACGAGGAAGAGTTGTGGTCACCATCACCACCAGAAACAGCCTTATCAGCACTGCTTGCTGGACCTGCGGCAACGCTGGAAGAGGATTGTGAGGAAGAGGAGTCAGAGGAGGAATGTGGCTTTGAGGGGGAGGAGGAAGACCAATCACAACAGGCATCCCAGGGTGCTCGTTGTCACCTATCTGGTACCCGTGGTGTTGTATGTGGCTGGGGGGAAGAACATATCTTCAGCGAGATCACTGAGGACGAGGAATGGGACATGGGTAGCTCGGCATCCAACCTTGTGCAAATGGGGTCTTTCATGCTGTTGTGCCTGTCGCAGGACCCTCGTATAAAAAGGCTGAAGGGGAATGACCTGTACTGGTTGTGCACGCTACTAGACCCCCGGTATAAGCAGAAAGTGCCTGATTTGTTACCAAATTACCGCAAGTCAGAAAGGATGCAGCAGGTCCAAAACAAATTAACAGGTATGCTTTACACAGCATATAAGAGTGATATCTCAGCACAAGGGCAATATAACAGGGAAAGAGGTGAAAATAATACTCCTCCCACGACCACGCCGGCAAGGACAGGACGTTTAAAAGACGTGTTGTTGATGGAGGACATGCGGACCTTTTTCAGTCCTACGCATCGCAACAGCCCTTCGGGATCCACCCTCAGAGAACGACTTGACCGACAGGTAGCAGACTACCTCGCCTTAACTGCAGATATCGACACTCTGAGGAGCGATGAAACCCTTGACTACTGGGTATGCAGGCTAGACCTGTGGCCTGAGCTATCCCAATTTGCAATTGAACTTCTGGCCTGCCCTGCTTCAAGTGTCCTGTCAGAAAGGACCTTCAGTGCAGCAGGATGTTTTGTCACCGAGAAGAGAAGTCGCCTAGGGCAAACAAGTCTAGATTTCCTCACCTTTATAAAGATGAATGAGGGATGGATCCCGAAGGGACTGACACTGGGCGATACATTCGACTGAAAAAGGCCTGATGAGATGAGCTGCCTTCAGCTAAAACTGGTCCACACGCTGCTGTATGTTATCTGTGAATGCCGGATGACTTGCGTGACTTATCCGCCAACTAGGGTTCAAGAACATGCAATGTTTTATGGCACTTTCTGCCTGGGGAACAAAGGTCAATTTTTCTGGCCGCTGCAACAGCAGCGGCTGCAACAATACCTAATTTTTTAATTGAAATGTTTATGTCAGAAGGCATATGGCATGTAATGAAAAAGAAAGCATATTGAACAGTCTTGCATAACACAACAGTTGTGCAAAAATACATATTTACAATGAAGACATTTTGTTAAAAATAGCTGGCTAGGCCTTCTTATTTTTACTTTTTTGGTTAATAAATTTTCTTTTTTTTTACTGTGATTGCAATTTTTAAGAGAAACCTAATACATGGTAAAACAGACAATAGTAAAGAGTATATCAGCAGTTAACACCAAAGTCCTAGTATTTATCATCACTCCAGCAGTAGCTTATTATTTACAATATCTAACCTGCTCAATCACCCTTGGGTTACCCTAGGGCAGGCTTCAGTAGGCGACCTCTCCTTTCCTCAGAGGATTTTGCCGCCGGTTGCTTCTGAAGGGTTTCCTCCAGGGCTCCCCCACTTCGGTCCTTCCCCCAGAGTCGCTTCAACCATTAACAAATGTTTTATTATATTAGGGGGGCACTAAATGGGGATGTTATCCAGGGATCCCAAATTGTCTGGAAATGGGTGATTCTATCCAAGACTACATGGTTTAATCTCTCGTTGAGCAGTAAATAGTTGATTTTTTTAATTAATTCCTGAAAGTTTTAATTTGGGGTTTTCCAACTACTAGCTATGTGTATTTTTTCTTTCAAAAAATATTTTATTAGGTCAGGTAATATATCATATTCAAACAACCATTTTCATGTTACTTATATATCCATACATGTTAATACATCACTGAGTTACCTTATCTCTATTAATACTCAGTTTACCCCTTTCCATTCCATAATCTTGGAGCTTATACCATATCCAGGGCTAGTATGTTATCTGGATTTGGTTGTACCTGTAGCCTAAAAATATATATATTTTTTTACTTTTCAGTTATTAATATAGCTTTAATTCAGTTTGTTTTAAGTTGATTCCCTTTAAGTATTGAATCCGACTATAATTGGGAAAAAAAATAACTAGTTTTAACATTTAACATGTTGGGAAAGGGAAAGGTCCACAAACATCCTCCTTTTTTACATAAATATGATGTAAAATATAGCACTTACCTCCGTCCTCTGCCCCTCTAAGGATCCACACACACCTCCATCCATCCCGTTCTCTTGAGAATATCCTCTCCCATTTAGGGGAGCCCCTATTCCGGACCTAAATTTCTTTAATTGTCTCCAGATGATATGCTATCCCTTAATTGCAGCCACGGAGACCATATATCTCAAAATGTATCTATGGAGTTGTCTACTAAATGGGTAAGGCGTTCATTTATAAGGATAAAGTTTAATTTATTTTTAACCACCTGAAAGTGTAGGGTATCCGATTTCCATTGTCTGGCTATATGGTTCTTTGTGGCTAACATGATGAACTTTAATAGCCTATATTGAGCGGGCAAGAGACAGACATGCGGAACACCCAGCATGCAGTTTTCTATATTAGCAGAAATCTGAATCTTAAACATTTTAGAAGCTACTAAGCATGTTTCTTTCCATAGTCTTATGACTGCCGAACACTCCCACCAGACATGAATAAATGTATCCTCATTACCACTGTTCCTAAAACATGAGCTGCTCCGTTTTGGATCCCATTTATTTAGCTTAAAAGGAGTAATATATGTCCTGTGTAGGACCTTTATTGAAGTCTCAAGCAGACTATAATTTAAAGATCCCCTACTTAAGCCTCGCCAACTTATATCCCATGTGCTGTCTGCCAACTCGGTGCCCAAATCCCTCTCCCAGGCTTTGGTATAGTCTGGTTTGTTTGCCCATGAGTTTTCATTAAATAGTTCATACATGAGGCTAATAATACCAGGCTGAAAGGGGGAATCCCTACATGTTTTGAGTAGCCAGGTGTTTCTTTGGGGGGTTCCCCTACCACTTATCGTATATATAAAATGATGTATCCTGCAAAAATTATAGTGATCAGCCAGGGGTAAATTGTATCTATCTCTCACCCGCTCAAAGGTCATTATTTTGTCGTCATGCCACCATGGACCAACCCTTAGTAGGTTCTGAGACTTCCACCAACTGAGAGAGCTTTCCGGAAGATGTATCTTAAAGTGGGAATTGGGTACGATAGGGGTAAAATCTGATACCCGAGTGTCCAGTTTTTTTGTCCAGTTCATCTCCGCCCATATTTTTAATGAGTGCTTAATCAACGGGTTTTTCAAGTTTCTCAAAAAAGTATACAGGCCTGGAATCCATATTACTGTATCCCATGTATAAGGTGACATGCTTACATTTTCCATAAATACCCAGAGCGGCTGATGTGTGGAAGAATGCGCCAGAGGAATGAAAGCCAGCTGCGCTGCCTTGTAATACAGTTTGAGATTCGGGCACGATAGGCCCCCTTTCCCTTTTGGTCTATACATATTATTTTTTGAGATCCTCGAGGCTTTATGATTCCAAATAAATCTAAAAATTTGTTTTTTCTCCTTTGACTCTTTATGTGTTGTAAGCGATCTCCCGGGAGTTTTAATCTGGCTGATGGGGATTTGTAGTATGTATCTATCAAGTTCATAAATTAAGGCCATTCCAACGTATCAAAGGCCTTTTCTATATCTAACGCCAAAAGGCATGTGGGTATTTGATGTAGGGATGACCATGAGATTAAATTTTGTGTCCGTCTGATATTCTCCCCCGTTTGTCTATGGGGGATAAAGCCTGTTTGGTCTTTATGGATTATGAAGGGGAGAAATCGTGAAATCCTGTTTGCCATTAATTTGGCCAATATTTTTATATCCCCGTTTAGGAGTGATATGGGGCAGTCATTTTAAAGTTCTAATGGGTCTCGTTCTTTCGGGAAACATATCATATTTGCATGGTTTAGTTCTTGTGGCATGGGAAAGCCTTCTAAAATTTGATTGAAAAGTGTGGCTAAGTGGGGTAATAACAAGTCTATAAAAGTTTGGTAATAGAGATTTGTAAATCCATCCATGCCCGGGTAGCTATGTGTATTTAGAATGCTAAAGCCATTAATTGGAATAGCTTGTTCTAGGATTGAGATACATTTTTTTTATGTGTATCCCCAGTAAGCAGGATTCCATTGAAAGAGAAATATCATTTTGCAAGGATTGGAGGCCCGAGATTTAGCTGAAGTCTTTTATAGTGGACATGAGTGCTGGTATAGAGAGAAGGGGCTTGGTCAGGGTGCAAAGCATATCGTCCGCAAAAAGTGAACACTTAAACTGATGGTGTCCTACTTGAACCCCCTGGATGGCATGGTTGGTTCTGATTGCATGCGCTAGGGGTTTAATGGCAAGAGCAAAGAGCAGTCGGGAGAGAGGGCATCCACGCCTGGTCCCTCTCTGTACTTGGATTTTGGCCTTATGGTCCCCTGGTATCTTTAAGTTAGCTACTGGTGAGTCGTAGTACCTTCTGAGCAGGTTGAGAAAGCGTCCCTCAAAATCAAACTTATCTAGCATTTTGTACATATATGACCATTCCACCGTATCAAACGCCTTCTCTATGTCTAGGGCTAGAGGGCAAACTGGGTTGTTATAGTTTTGAGTTAAGAACTGGGGGTTCAGAACCCTCCTAACATTATCTCCTGCCTCTCTGAAAGGAATGAACCCCGTTTGGTCCTTGTGTATTTAGTCCAGTAAAAAGTTAGATATTCGTTTGGCCATAATTTTAGCTAGGATCTTGACATCCACATTTATCAGGGGTATGGGGCGATAATTTTTAACCTCTAAAGGGTGCCTACCCTCTTTTGGAAAGACTATGAGGTCGGCCTGATTCAATTAAGGGGGCATAGGTTCTCCATTTAATATAGCGTTAAACAAAGATGTTAGGTGCGGGGGTAAGCAAGGGCTCAAATTTCTTATATTACAGATGAGTAAAACCGTCTGGCCCTGGGGACTTGCCAAATTTAAGATCTTGGATTGTAGATTTAACTTCCTCTTGGGATATGTC
>CM050169.1:77919757-78022257 GCA_027410445.1 Discoglossus pictus
TGTATGCTCACAACTATATATGTGATATATATAATTCCTTTTTAAAAATATAATTTGAATCTGCAGTTGCCACCATCCTTGCTAGAGAAATCCACAGATTAACCACCCTTACTGTGGAAACCCTTTTCTTCTTTAAGGTGGAATCTTTTTACTTCGAACATCAAAGGATGTCCTCTTGTCACTGAAAACCTCTAGGCACAAAAGAGCTCACTTGACAAAGCCTTGTATTGACCCTGAATATATTTATATAATTTAATCATATCCCCTCTTAACCTTTTTTTTCTAGAGAAAATAAGTGTAATTTGGTTAGTCTTTCTTCATAACTTAGCCCCTCCATTCCCCTTATTCATTTTGTTACCCTTCTATGTACTTTTCCAGCTCTAAAATGTCCTTTTATGAAGTGGTGCCCAAAATTGTGCTCCATATTCCAAATGAGGGCATACTATGGATTTGTATAGTGGCAGAATATAGCTTCCCTGGCTTCTATACCCTTCTTAACACATGCTAATATTTTACTTACCTTTGCAGATGCTGCTTGGCAATGAGCACTGTTACCTAGGTGATTGTCCACAAGCACTCCCAAATCCTTTCAATATCCGATACCCCTAGATTTGCTCCATTAAGTTTATTAATTGCATGGCTATTTTTTCTTCCTAAATGCATAACATTTATTCAAATTATTTTCTCACCTGCAATTTAATTGCAACATTTCTCTAATTTATGCAAATACTTCTATCTGGTAGCTTATTAACTTTATGGCTCTGAGCCAGAGAGTGTATGCCTAGGGACCATATACATTTTTGTAAAAAAAGTAACCATTTTGTCCCACAAGTGAATGAAGTAACTTTATATAATAATAGCATATCCTAGGGGCCCTCCTGAACATGACAGTAATATGTTATTAAATTATATTATTATTATTATTACTTATAATTGTAATGAGTCAACATATTCTGTAGCGATATACAGGGGTTATGAACAAGTCAAAAGTAATAACAATATTAACACAATGTAAGAACCTGTCTTTGAGATTAAAATCAAAAGTTTGCAGTGATTTCCCTAAAGCACCTAAAAAGATTGAAAACTCTCAAACTTGCAAACTAAAGTTTAAGGGTGAGGTATAGAATGATAATAGATGAATTCTTTAAACATATGTGTTTTAATGAGGTTTTAAAGGTTTGAGACAGGAGGATAATTTAGTGGAGTGAGCAAGGAGTTCCAAAGAATAGGGGCAGCACGTGAAAAGTCCTGAATATAGAGAAGAGGTGATAAGCAAGATGGAGGAAAAAAGAAACGTCATTAGCAGAGTGAAGAGGGTGGTTTCTAGTATTTATAGACAACAGCAGAGATATAAAGGAGTGCCTTATTGTTGAGGGCTTTATCAGTTAGGGTAATGTTTTTAATTGTATTCTTGAGGGTATGGGAAGCCAGTGGAGTGACTGACAGAGAGGTTCTGCAGACATTGAGCGATGAGTATGGAGATGAGTCTAGTGATCAATTCCTTATGGATTGGAGTGGAGAGATATGAGTGATGGGAAGGCCTGCAAGAGAGAGTTGCAGTAGTCAAGGTGAGAAATAATGAGAGAATGGATTCAAATTTTAGTTGTGTCTTGTGCACGATAGTGACACATTTTGCAATGCTTTTTTGGTGAAAATACAAGAATTTTTGAGTGATTGTATGTGAGAAATAAAAGAGAGACAGGGTCCATTATAACCCCAAGACAACGGGCCTGAGAGATGGGCATGCTGATGGCATTGTCAACATTGGGAGATATATGTGGAGTGGTAGAGGGTAAGAAGATTAGGAGCTCAGCCTTTGAGATGTTTAATTGAGATGACGGGCGGACATGCAGGAAATATGCTAGAGCAGTTGGCCACTTGTGATAGTATGGAGGGGGATACATCTGGTGCTGAGAGGTAGATTTGAGTGTCATAAGCATAAATGATAATGAAATCCAAAATTTTATCAGGGTTATTGTGTCCATGTGAACTTGTATATGTCTGGTTTAATCCTGAAATGCAGGATTCTTCCCTTGGTTGTATAAAATAAGTTATGTGGGGCTTACAGAACCTTCACTATACACTGGGTAGGTCCAAAGCAGATACTGGGCAAGCTCAATTGAAGAAGGGAATCATGACAACTGTCAAAGTGGTGTTACTTTGTATAACCCCGCCAAATGTTTACATACGGTATTAAAAAATATATTTTTTTCTATGTTTTAAGTTCATCTAATAAAAGTAACTGTGCATTGGCATTTGCAAAAGACAATTTTATTTTTAAATGTTCTGCTACAAGGTTCTCTTCAATCTGAACAGCATATAGTACAGTAGTATAGAAACTAGGGAAGTCTCACTTGAGAGTGCATTCATTTTTAATCTTGGTTCAGTAAATGGTTAATATATACTGCAACATGCAATTAATATGTAAATGCAAACTAAGTATGTGGAGTATTGAACTCCACATCTACATATTTAACAGAAATAAAATAAATATTTTATATTTCATACACTAAAAGAAAGATGGGCATTGTGCCACTAAAATGTGGACTATAAAACTCGGTGAACATTATAATATAAAATATTAACAGTATTAAAATCCAATATGGCTAGATAAAATAC
This sequence comes from Discoglossus pictus, assembly GCA_027410445.1. Lineage (NCBI taxonomy): Eukaryota > Metazoa > Chordata > Amphibia > Anura > Alytidae > Discoglossus > Discoglossus pictus. The sequence continues at coordinate 77,922,377 of CM050169.1, forward strand.
CTTTCTGTATCAATAATTTTACTTGGTTCTTCAAGGTTAAGCATATGAAGCAAGAAAGGCAGAACCGTATAAACCGTATAACACTTTTGTATTGACTATAAATGCATATTGTAAGTACAATTCAGGAGCTTTCATGCTCATATTTATGCATGTATTGTGGTAGAATATGTATACAATCTCTCATTCAATATTTGAATTCTAAACTTTCTTTCAAAATATTTATTTTATTGGATCCCAAAAAGTATGTATATATATATATATATATATATATATATATATATATATATACATACGTACAACACAATTAATATATGTTGTTGGTTAGTCATTCAGTCGGACCAGGCATGGCACTATCGTTATATCTCTGGTTGTGTCTAATCAAAACATTTTCTTGGTAAATATACTGGAGTTCCTCCTTTAATGAACCGCAATTTGTCTGACCTCTCTACTATGATCCGCCCTTGGGTGACCCTTTATAGTATAGATCATAGCTTTATTGCTATATACAAGACCCTTTCACCATAACAAGGTTCCGATTTAGAAGGGGATTATTATATATCCCTACAACCCTATGTAAAACACCGCCAAGCACATACGCATTTTACACAGACCCGTACGACCTACTAAATACACTATTAGGAAGGACGCTAAATACTCTACACCCGCCTAACACATACAAAATCGCAGCCATTTTACAACACTGCAAACTAATAACATTACCATTACAAAATGTGGAACTACACAGCTAAACAAGCGGTTTAACCTTGCGCACACAGTCTATTTACACTACACCCTCACACATTGCTGACACATACACCTCAGCTCACCAACAGTGAAAATCTATATTGTATGCTGCAGGAACATCAAAACAGATTGTTAGCTCTTCAGCATATTGCTTCCTGCATATATTAATTACAAATAGGTAAAGTATATTAATTTATAACTTTCCAAATTAATTAATTAACATTACAAAAACATAGAGAGAGAAAAAAAACGAAATCACAAATCACAAACTAAAGACGCCCAGCGCTCGCCTCACAAGGAGAACCAACGGTGTTTAGAGGACCACAACTATACCAGGGGAGAGGCTCACAATGCGAGACAAAAGGCCATCATTGCAAATCTTGCAATGAGCGCCAAAGGAGCTCCCATAACCAAATATACACCAACCAAGAGACTCACAATGAGCGCCGAAGGTACTCACACAACCAAAATACTTAGTTTGTGTACCAAACAGCATTACCTGGCTTACAATTCTATTGCCGTCATTTTTTGACGGGCAAGTCGCTAGTCACATATATAGTTCTCAGCAATACGGGTTGTTGCTAACGCTTACGGGCTCGCATAGAGAGCCTGCCGCAACTGTGGACCTTGCAAAGCAGTTGCTGGCAAATGGTGCGAAAGACGCTCCTTGAGCTGATGGAGATGAGCACCATAGGCCCTCATCCCTACGACCCCGTACGACATAGGCAGTGAGCGCTGAAGGCGCTCACTGCGCTGGTGGAGATGAGCACCATAGGCGCTCATCCCTTTGACCCCATACGACTTAGGCAGGGAGTGCCAAAGGCGCTTACTGCGCTGGTGAAGATGAGCGCCGCAGGACTACAGTTCAACCGAAACCTTCATTATCCAATTCACACTGCGAGACCTGTAGCAGTTTGAAAAAAAAAATAGAGTTTGAAAAGTAAAAGTTTAAAAAAAGTAACACTTTACAAAGGAAAGCGCCAGGAAAGCAGGACTTAGAAAAATAAAAATACAACCCACGGGACTTAGAAAAAAAAATACGATTTAGATTTAAAAAAAAATACAAACCACAGGAAAATAAAGATGCATGGTTGAAAAAATACAAAGTTAATGGCCGAATCGCACACATTGAAAAACACAAAAAACACCCAAAAACAAAGTGTAAAAAAAATCACACACACCACGGGGGGACATCCAGGACTGTCTGTCAGTGAGGTTGCTTGCGAATTTAAGTCGCATTTCACCAGTTTCGAGATTAAAAAATCGACTAAGCAAAAGAAAAAATGGCGGCCGAAAAAAACGAAAGCGAGGCTAAGCACCGAAAATAAAAACACGTACTCGGAACACTTACCCAAACTCAGTAACACTTCATGCAGCACATAACACACATCTTGCGGCATGTAGTACATACAAAATCGCTGCCATTTTCTATGCAAGAAGTAACTACCTTGAGCAAAATGGCAGCTGGAAAGTAAATTGACAGCTGGAACTCAAATAGCGCATGCGGATTACGTTCTAACGGTTTCTACTTGAGCTCAAACTCTATAAATACTGCAAACATTCCAGAAATTTCAACATTTCTCCTCAGGTGATGAACAGTGTGACTGGACATTTCACTGGTGGCGTTACTTCTGAAGCAACTTCATTAACACTTTAGAAGTTTAAAATCTGCAAATTACAGCAAATAGGTAAGCTAAAATTAATTAATTAATTAATAATTTAAACAAAACCCCCCAAAAAGGATTGCAATGAGATGTGTATGTTTGTAAAGTTGTTTAGTTATTAATATACGTATTTGACACTTGTAAGGTTTTAGTTTTGTGGAAATAAGTACAATTGTGATATTAAACATGTTTATTTTTGTTTTTCTTTTGTTCAAGAGTAACTGTTAAAGCGTTTTGTAGTAAAAGTATTAACATTTGAATGTAAGAATAGTTGAACTTTAGATTAATCAGTATTGTAAACATGAGGTAATAGTTTTTTAACATGCAAGTGCTATCTCAAGAACTGGTAACTTAAATATACATTGAATCCAGAGGAAGGCAAACAGTAAAAACCCTCTTTGAAACATAACCAATTGATTCAAAGCGGGGGGAAATTAATTCCTTCCTGACCCCATTTACTCCCTGGATTAATGTTTAACATAAAATACAACATTTACATTGTGCCTCAAAACGTGCTTGTGCTCTTAACACGAATTTTGTACTATCTCTAAGTAAAGAACTTGAAAGTATATTTTTTGAAACTTGAACTTTCTTATCTCTCTAAGTAAGGAACTTGAAATGTTTGTTTTCAAACTTGTAACATTAGAAACAGTAACATAGTTAATTAACAATTGAACAAAATTTGTCAAAATAATGCAAGGCAAGTGTTTTGTGGGGCTAATCATACATAAACAGTACTTCCATAAATTATGACTGAATTCTTTATTGATTGGTAGTTTTCAATGGTTGAAGTTTGTTTGTTGGTGTAGTAATTGTTTTAAATGGCACATAGAGTTTCCTCTGTGGAAAAGTGTTTCTCTAAAAAGAGAACGCAAGACCTTAAAGTTGTTTTGCGATGTGTAACCACTGTTCTGTATGTGTTTTTCAATTTCATGTAGTTTAATGGGAAAATATTGTTGATGTAAACCTCATTTCTGTGGCGTAATAATGAACTTTTGAAGCAAACGTACAGTTGTGTGTACTTTTAAAAAAAGAATTAGTAGTTTTATTGGGGTTTTTAATTTTTTTGCGTTTGGTTTTAAATTGGTTTTGCATGTCTTTTGTTTGTTTGATGGAAAGTTACAGTACTTCAAATTAGACAATGTTTTTAGTAAAAATACATCCATCCTCTAATAAATCACCTTGACTTTTATTGTTTTCAATGTAAACTTTATTAGCCTGTGTATTTTTGCACTGTGATAAGGCAATGTATAATTGGCCATATGCAAATACTGATTGTTCTAAGAAAATACCCACAGATTTGAAAGTTTGTCCTTGTGATTTATTAATGGTCATGGCAAATGCCATAATGATGGGAAATTGTCTTCTTTGAAGTATAAAAGGGAAACTACTTTCACTTGGTGCTAAATCTATTCTTGGTATGAAAACTCTCTCTCCTTTAGTTCTGAATATTCCTGGTTATTTATGGTACCTTCAAATATAGCCAATATAATATCTTGGTGACAAATCATATGAGGTGGGATGTGCACAGTGTCATCAGGTAAATTTGGTATTTTTTCTGTTCTGCCTTCTCCAATTTTAATAAGCCAAACATTGAAATCATTTTGGCCTTCTGATGTCATATTTTGTTACAGTTGAAGATGGGTAAAATGTTTCCATAGTGTACTTGACTTTATACATGTTTCGATAATGTCAGTTCGATTTCCATGTACAACGACAGGTAATGTTTGTCTAAAATCACCACCTAACAATATTACATTTCCACCAAATGGAAAAGTATTATCCATGACTTCACGAAGCAAACGGTCAATACATTGGAGGGCATAGCATGACATCATTGTGGCCTCATCTATTATAATTAATTTACTTTTTTTCAGTTTCTTTGCTTGTAATGATGTCATGCGAATATATGACACTGAGGTTTCTAAAATAGACACTGGCCGTTTAAACCCACTATGTACAGTTGTACCAACTTCTAACAAAAGTGCAGCAATTCCAGTTGTGGCAAATGCGAGTGCTATTTGACCTTGTGCTGGTACAAAACTCATTAATAAATTATATAGATATGTTTTTCCTGATCCGCCAGGCCCATTAAGATAGAAATAACGCTCTTTGACCATGTCATCATCTAGTGCATTTTTGATGGCATTAAATGCTTGCAATTGTAATGTATTTAAAGTTGCAAGTCTCTCTTATGTCCTTTGAACTCAAAGTTTATGTCATCTATAAGACCTTGATCAGGCAGATGAAAACTTGCGCAACTTAATCCATGAGTTACAAATACTTCTTGGATTTCCATTAATTCTTTTAAGTGTGCAATAGGTTCATTGTATCGTTGAATAAAGTCTTCAGCCATATTACTTTTAAATGTGTCCCACAAAGCTAATGCATTTGGAGCATTTCAGAAGATACAAACGAATGCAAATTGTTCCCTCATCTGCCGTGGCATTTGACATAGTGCTGATTCTTCTAGACATCTTTTCCATTCTATATCATCAGCTAGTAAGTTTCTATGTCTTGCAGCTAAATGGAAGGATTCAGATAGTATGTCATTAACAGTTCTTAAGTGTTCAAAACGTTATGCTCCGGGAACATTTAAAAGTAGTAGTCGTAAGCAGAAACGATCAAGGTCTCTTAGACTGACCGTGTAAATTCTTGGGATTATTTTTTTTCCTGGGCTTTTTCTTGGTCTCCATAATGCATTCACAAAAACATAGTGATATGGAATTTCAATATATAAGAATTGTCTTGCTTGTGAATCAGTAGAATTTAATTCAAACCATGCAGTTAGTGTAGTGTGACGATGCTCACTTTGGGCCAATGCATTACTTTCATTTCCAGCATGGAAATACACTAAATGTCTTTGTGGCAAATGTACTGCTAATCTATATACTGCATGTGATCTATCATGCATTTCAAATTTTAAAAGGCACCAAATAGCTTCTGGTGCACTTACATAGTGACCATCTACATGAGATGCAAATTCATCATGTACTAACTTACTGCTTTCTGTGTTGTCTGCACTTTTGACGACTACAGTAGCTGCATCATAGCCTTTCTAAATATATTTGTAGACATATTTAATGGATTTGATGGAAGTGCAGGCTTTAACGTTAAGGTGTGCATTATACTTCATGAGTAAATGTGGATTATAGGATACTACATATCTATTGTCAGCCTTTTTTCCACGAATAATGGCACTATCTCCTTCTCTTCTTCTATAAAGTGGATAGCCATCACAATTGGCATAAGTTTTGTCTCTATAACCTTTTGGAAATTCTTTGGAACATTTATTATGTTCCATACATGGTGATTGTGGATTAAGCACGCCACAGGGTCCATGAATCATGCGATGAATTTACAATCTCATATAGTCTACCATACAGTTCTGGATCTGGTAGTTCAACAACAATGACTGAATCCACTTTGTCACCAGTATCTAATTTATCTTTTTCTTGCAGGATTATGAGAAGATGTGCATGTGGAAGGCCTCTTTTTTGAAATTCAAATGTATATACATAAGCAAGACATTTGCCAAATAAGTGACTTATAGTGATGTCACGTATTAATTAATTTAATTTAATTTTGAAAACTCTGGCTACTAAATCTGGTCTATCGGAAGCAGTTTGGGCAAGAAGTACATTTTGTGTAATTTCTGGCCATTGGGGATTACATGTAAATTTAATAAATAAATCGGGTTTTCCAAATTTGGTGATAATAGCCATGGCATCATTGTATCTTTCTCTCATATTTCGAGGAGATCCCTGGAAAGAAGATGGTAAAAAGATGGCTTTGCCAGCTGTCAAGTATCTGCTTGTAGCCACCTCAGCAACATAGTCCATTAATCCACAATATTGTTCTACACATAGTTTATCTTGTTGATAATTGATGAAGTTTAAATTATTGGCCTCAACTTGAAAATAGGAATCAATAATCCATTGTTGTGTTAGGATTCCACCACATAAAATTGGATTAAATGTATTTCGAATAGCAATTTGAGCTACTTTAAATTCAAGCATGGAAACAATATTTCGGAATTCTGGCTTTAGCATTTGGGTAACTGGGAAGGATTAAATTTGGTTGCCAACCTGCTTCACCGTGTGGTAAAAAAATGGGATATGTCATTGGATCTAAATTTGGACTTAAGATACTTATATTAATGAATGGTTGCTCCTCATTTCTGGGATATATTCTAATGTCTCTTTGAAAGGGTGGTTCTCCTTCATCACTTTGAAACACCATTGCAGCCTCATTTGATGTTGGCAAGTTATAACAACGTTTATCAGTATGTCTATCTCTTTTAAGCACCATATTGACCTTTGGGATTGGTAATTGATGTCTTTCTGTATGAAGTTGTTGTTCATTTTCTACTTCTGCCAATTGTTTATAAGCTTTAGTGTAGGGGTTATTGGCCATAATGTTATCTAGCTCTATAAAAACAGTGGTTAAGCATTTTTTATTTTCTTGCAGCTGCATACATTGGTCAACAGCTTCCATTGTATCTAGTACATATAGTTGAGCAAATTTTCTTTGCTCTCCTTCCTCTGGATGTAAATGGGAAGTACGATGGTAAATTTTGCCTTGGACTTTAAAGCAGTAAGGACCATGTCCTGGTACATTCACATCTAATGTTGCCTCCATAGATGCAAAGGATATGACACTATTGTAGGATCTTATGTTTGTCTTGAAATTTTTGTAGTTTGGAAAAGTAGGTTCAGTCATAATGTTTTGTAAATCTATTGGGAATTGTTTTCTTTCTGGAAGTTTGACCTTGCCTTTTTGACAGCAACTAATGAATTGGCCATCGCTGGGTCTTTCCTGTTTAAAATGATAAGCCTCACAAAACTGACATTGAGTATTCATGTCACCACAAGTATTAACCTCTACTGTTAAAGACTTCAGTAAAGGACAATTTGAAGAGCATATATCAGTTTCAGTTTGTAATTCATCATTTGAAATGTCATGTGATGTTTCAGGAACAGGTTCTAAATGCTTTTGTTTTTTTAATGGCTTTTTTTGGTGTATCTTTTATTTTTGCAGGTGCTAGTCTTTTGCTTGCAAGTCTTTTGCGTTCTTTTGCGTTCAAATTTCCTTCTGCTCCGACATCTGCTGGTTTGCCCATCTTTGTTGTCGTTCTCTAGCTTCACGTCTTATCTTTTCTTGCTTGGTCTCGTTAACAGCCATCTTAATTTGTAAAAGAAAATAATGTATCATTAGTTTAGTTTGAGATGTTAAGTTGGTTTATCACATCTTTTAGTTGTAACACTGTTGCGATTGTAAATTAAGTTTGTTTGTATGTGATTGAAGTTCATTGAAGATGAACTTTCTTTCTATTGTTAAATACGTTTGTTTTCTTTTCTTGCTTTTACTTTATCTCTTGTAGGTTGTAATGTTTGGCTTAGATGCATAGCACACCCAATGTAATTGCATTATAGCTTATTGTAGATGTAGTAGGTTTATAGTGTTAACTGATTTTCTTTGTTGATTGTTTTTTATCTTGTAGGTTTGGCTTAGAGGCATATTAGAGGACGAAAAATTGTAGTAATATATTGCTCTTTCTAATTTCTCCTGCAGGGGATTGTTGTAATACTATTCTTCTATTTCACTTAAAGGCTTATAGGTTGTAGCTGTGAAAATAAGGTTTGTATTGTTGTTTGTTAGGTATTAGTAGTATTTGTTGTAGTATTCTATTTTATGTGTCTAGTTAGGTTTTGTGCTTAACATTGTACGTTAGGGCTGTGAATTGAGAATTGAAAATTTAATTTTTTATGTGTTTTCACTATTTATTGTACTATGCTGTTTTATCTTGGTCTTTTTTTTTTTGGATAGACTGAAGTCTGGGTTTACTGTTAAACGTTGTAGGTAAAAGGTAATTAGTAGGTAAATGACAAATGTGTCAGTAATATTTTGTTAAAGCAGTTAATTAGTTGTGCTTATTGTTCTTAGTTTATTTTGTTTTTTTCTCTTGACATGGATGCAGAGCAAACGTGTTTATTTTGTTTTCTCTTTTTTTACTTGTTATACTGTACCTTGTTTGAAGTGTGATTTCCAACAGAATATTTCTTGATCCGCTTCGTGTGATGGTCTTGACGTAGTGTATGTTGTAAAAGAAAAAGCAAAATGTTATTTGATTGGAATGTATTTCTCATGAATAGCATGGTTAATTTATTTTTGTCTACTCTATCTGTTATCGTGAATTCTTCTGCTATGCTGTTTTTTGTACAGCACTTTAAAATACTTTCATTTTATTTGTATATTACAGTTATCCTTTTTTTTTACTGTAATTGTTCACATGTTGTTGACATTTAGTATATGTTAGCAATGTTTGTTGGACTATCCTGTTTTGTGTCCACCACTTTTTGGATCATGTATTTTGGCTTGTGGATGACAGTTAAAGGTTGTTGTAGAGTGAAGCTGACTGTGAATGATCTTTTATCTATGTTTCTAACTATTAACATTAGGATCCTGTTTAGCGTCCGCCACTGTTGGTATGCTTATTTAGGCTTCTTTGTAACGTTTCTAGGTTGTTAAACAGTAAAGAGGAATGTTAACTTATTTTTCTATCTGTTTGTGTCATTTTTTCTACAATCTTGTTTTGTGTCTACCACATTTTGCATGCTCCTTTTGCTTAATTAGTCTTGTTTGTGAGGGTTACATGTTGTTGGACAGTAAAAAGGAATGTTAATTGCCTTTTCTATATGTTGTTGCGCTTTTTTGTACTATCCTGTTTTGTGTTCACCACTTTTCGGATGCTGCATTTGGCTTGTGGGTGATGGTTGGAGGTTGTTGTACAGTAAAGAGGAGGAATACTTTTGTTTTCTGTATGTTGCTAATGTTTGGTATGCTATTCTGTTTTGTATCCACAACTTGTTTTTTTCGTCTGCAACTGTCTTTATTTGGAAATTGTATAGGTCTTTGTGAAGTTTGTTGAACTGTGGTGTTTTTGTCTTGCTTGAATTTGTATTGAGGCTTGTATTTTTTCGTTTGAATTCTCATATTTTTGGCCATTAAACATTGGAATTTTTTTTTTTAACTTGTTATACTATACCTTGATTGAAGTCTTGTTCTTGTCCGAATGACAGAGGGTCCCCTCCTGTCAACCTTAATCCGCCAGTCTTCTTGTAGTGTCTGTTTGAAAAAGGAAGTTAAATGGTTAATTGTATATTTCTTCATTTTGATTTAGCAAAGCATGGTCTTTTTCAGCATGTAATGTATTTTTCTATCTTACCTCTTCTTCTTTCTTTGTGTTCTTTAAAAGTGATCCTCTTTCACAGTCCACACTGCAAATTTTTGAGTGACACTGTTGATGCAGAGTCTGTTTGAATAGTGAAAAAATGTGAAAGATTGTGCTGCAGGTTACATATGTATTAGTGTCATATTTTTTTTAGCTATGAGTTGCTGTAAATTAATGTCAGTTGAATATACTTCTTTCATTAGTTTGAGTTAAGATTAGGTTGTTGTAGGGCCTATACACATATATGTGCGTGTCACCTTTGGCGCTCCATGCCAGCAACTGCGGACCTCGCTTCGCATGCTCACAACTATATATGTGATATTTTACAACATAATTTATGCTTTTACCAAAAAAAAAAAACATATAGATATATATTTACACTGCATTTCAATATTTCCATTTTTTTTGTCATTTTCAACAGACTCTGCATGGACTGTCAAATATGCAGCAATTTACAGACAACAAATTAAACCTAACAGGTAATATACAAAAATAAATTTGCTTAACAAAAATACTATGATCTTAGTCACACAAAAAAAGTTATTACAACGTTTGCATTTCTGTCTATCTTTTTAACAGACACTGCCTGAAGAGTGTCGCAGGAAGATTGGCAGCAGGGGACCCTCTGTCATTTATACACAATTAATAATTCAACACAACAGGTACAGTATAACAAGTAAAAAAAGAAAATAAAGATCTATCCTGTTTCGTGTTCTCCATTGTCAAAATGCACTGCAACATAACTTACCCTCTAAGCATAACCCCATAACCTACAACCCTAATGGCGACAGTGCCGCACACAAAAGATAATATCACAAAAAAAAAAAATCATAAGCCCCTTATGCCAACAGTGGCACACACAAAACAGGATACTACAATAAATGTTATTAATAGATATAAAATAGAAAAATGTATTCTGTTTTCTGTGCCACAACCTATAAGCCTAACCCCATAACCAAAACATATCATGTCAACAGTGGCGTTCACAAAACAGGATACTACATCAAATGTTCTTAACACATATAAAATGGAAAAATATATGCGGTTTTCTGTGCACCAAACTCAAAGCCTAACCCCATAACCTAAACCTCTAATGCCAACAGTGGTGCACACAAAACAGGATACTACAACAAATGTTGTTAACACATATAAAATGCAAGAATATATCCTGTTTTCTGGGCCCCAATATATAAGCGTAACACTGTAACCTAAACATCTAATACCAACAGTGGTGTACACAAAACAGCATACTTCAAAAGATGTTGGTAACACATACTAAATGAAAAAATATATACTGTTTTGTGTGCGCAAAAAATAAGAAATCTATCATGTTTTATAAGCACCACTCTCTAAGCCTAACCCCATAAGCAAAACCTCTCTGAATATATACAAAATGGAAGAATATATCCTGTTTTATATGCTCTTAGTACAAAAACACATTGATTTAAATGTTATTTTAACATTTGCATCTCTCTCTTTAATTCTCACCTTACACTGCCTGAAGACTCTCACCATCTCTACAGCAATTTCTACACAACAAAATTCAAGAAAAGAGGTACAGTAATACAAGTAAAATAAAAAATAAAAATACATCAAGTACTGCTGTCTACACATATAAAATGGAAGGACCTATCCTGTTTTGTGTCTGCTTTTGTGGAAACTAATTGCAACCTAACTAACACTCTAAGCCTAATCCCAGAACCGTAAACCCCTAATGACAACATTGGGCACATGCAAAACAGGATAGCAACCACATAAAAATGGGGTACCCTAACCCCTAATGCCAACAGTGGTGCACACAAAACAGAAAAGGACAATGCTGTTAACATATACAAAATGGAAGGATATATAGTATTTTTGGTGCGCAACCCTCTAAGCCCAACTCCATACCCTAGACACCTAATGACAACAGTAGCACACAAAAAACTAAACTAAAGTCATAATGACAACACTGCAACACACAAACAGGATAACACAAGAAATGCTGTTAACACATATAAAATATGAGGAACTATCATGTTTGGTGTGCGCCTTTCACAAAATAGACTGCAACCTAACTAATATGCTAAGTCCAACCTCATAAAGCTAACCTCCTAATGCAAAAAGTGGTGCACACAAAACAGGATAGGAGAAAAAAAAAAAATAACAAAATGTTCAGTTAAAACAAATAAATATACAAAGGAGCAAAAGTACTAATGTACTACTTTTATTTACAGATTAATATGGCAAATACTGACAAGAAACATGAAAAGAAAAGACGTTGAACTAGACTACGTCAAAAAACATGGGCAGATCATCAGACACCTGAGCAGAAGGAAATTCAACGAAAAAAAGAAGGGGAGAGACTCCCAAGCAAAAGATTAGCTGCTGACAAACTAACATCCAAGCTCAAGAAGGCTACTAAAAAACAAAAGCATTTAGAAAATGTTGCAGAACAATCAGATAAGAATTCTGATGATGATATAGAGAGTCACATCGATATATGTTCTTAGAATTGTCCTTTACTTACATTTTTAGCAGTAGAGACTCATAATTGTGGTATTATGAAAATTGTCTGTCAGTTTTGTGGGGCTTATCATTTCAAACAAGAAAGACCCAGAGATGGCAAGTTCGTTAGTTGCTGTCAAACAGGCAATGTAAAACTTCCACAAAGACAACAATTCCAAAAGTATTTAGAAAGCATTATGACTGAGCCTACTTCCCTTAATTACCGAAATTTCATATTAAACATAAGATCTTTTAATAGTGCCATATCTTTTGCATCTATGGATGCAACATTAGCTGCTAATGTGCCAGGACATGGCCCTTACTGCTCCAAAGTACAAGGACATATTTACCATCCTACTTCTCATTTACATCCAAAGGAAGGGAAGCAAAGAAAATTTGCTCAACTACATGTCCTAGACACTACAGAAGCTGTTGAACAATGTATGCAGCTTCCAGAAAATAAAAAAATGCTTACCCATTGTTTTTATGAAGAACAACGCAATCATGCAGAATAACATCAATTAACAATCCCAAAAGTCAATATGGTTCTTAAAGGAGATCGCCATACTGATAAACGCAGTTATAACTTGCCAACATCAAATGAATTTGCAATGGTCTTTCAAAATAACAAGGGAGAACCACCATTTCAGAGGGATATCAGAATATATCCCAGAAATGATGAGCATCCTTTCATTAACATAAGTATATTAAGTACTAATTTGGATCCAATGACATATCCCATATTTTTTTCCACATGGGGAAGCAGGTTGGCAACCCAAATTAACCCTTGAGAGTTACCCAAATTCGAAAGTACGTGTGAGAAATAATATTTCCATGCTTGAATTTAAACTGGCTCAAACTGCCATTCGAGATGGATTCAATCCCATTTTATGTGGAGGAAAACTGACACAACAATGGATCATTAATTCATATTTGCAAGCTGAGGCAAATAATTTAATCTTCATAAAATATCAACAAGATAAACTACGTGTAGAACAGTATTGTGGACTGATGGATTATGTCACTGAGGTGGCAAAGCCATTATTTTATCTTCTTCTTTCCAAGGATCTCCTCGCAATATGCGAGAAAGAGAGAAAGATACAATTATGCCATGGCTATTGTAACTAAATATGGAAAACAGATTTATTAATTACATTTAAATGTAATCCACAATGGTCAGAGATTGGAGAGAATCTGCTAATTGGACAAACTGCTACCGATAGACCAGATTTATTGGCAGGAGTCTTCAAAATCAAATTAACGGAATTAATACGTAACATAACCATAACTCAGTTATTTGGCAAATGTCTGGCTTATGTTTATGTGGCCTTCCACATGCACATATTCTTATAATCCTTCAAGAGAAAGATAAATTGGATACTGGTGACAAAGTGGATTCAGTGATTATTGCTGAACTACCAGATCCAGAAATACTTGGTAGACTATATGAGATTGTAACTCATTGTATGATTCATGGACCGGGTACATAGTTACATAGTTACTTTGGGCCTCATTCTATTAACGGCCGTAAAATAGGGGCAAAGCTGCGATTCCTTGCGGCCATCTTACGGCTGCGTGTAGAGCTACTGCTACCCTGCTATTCAAATGGGATGGTGCCGCAAGGATCTCCCCCTTACGGCCAGCTGCACATCATGCAAACGGCTGCAAGCGTTTCTCCCGCGCCCGTAAATCTTGTTTTCCGGCAGCAAATTCAGAAAACTGTAAATGCAAATATAAATTCAAGATAGCCACTGTAAAGCTCTGTAAATGCTAGGCATCATAATGGGGGACATTGAGGATTAATAGGAACACCCTCTCAAGCTTGCACATCACCCAAATCCGATATTTTATTTCTGGTTTATTTTCCATCCAAGTCCCGCGGGCTCGTCCTTGTTAAAACCCCGTACTGGTTCGGAGGTTGAAGGCCGCAAACTGAAAGCATTGTAAAAGGCAATATATATTCAATCCAGCACTACAAAGCACTGTAAATGATAGGGAACATAATGGGGGCATGAGGATTAATAGTAAAACATCTCAAGCTTGCACATCGCCAAATTGTACTTTGATTTTAAAATCCGTCCAAGTACCACAGACTTCAATGATCAAAGCCCGTAGCTGGTTATTCAAGCCCGTACGTGCTTGGAGGTTGAAGGTATCCATTTTGTTACGGTTTTTGCAGTCTGCATGGTTTAAGCCTGAAACCCTAAAATGGAGGCCCAAGCATTACAGCCTCCAAATTAACCATTGTTAAAATTAGTTTAATATTTCTTATATGTTTGATTGGTCAACACACATACAGGTTCCATTGTAGCCTCTAAAACAGCCCTATAATAGAATATGTCACCCCAACATTGGCGCGCACAGCAAATGTGTTTTGACAACATGTAGCTGACATGAGCGGGCCCACATCATTGCACAGTTCTAAGGTCTTGGACTATTGCTTGTCGATGAAAGGGCACAAGTGATATGACGTAATGCCATGAACCCTTCTAACCCTTGTAGCCGCAGCCTAATCCTAACCCTTACACCCCCCAGCCTAATCCTAATCATTAGATCAGCTAGCCTCCTGTCGGGCCTGCTGTTGTTGATGCGCGCATGTGTCGCCACGCAGATGACAGCGCACATTCGATTGCAAGCTATATAGTTGATCAACGATAGAATACACATCTCGCTCATCACATCCACATTAGAGAACACAAATAGTGGCCAAATGAGACCGCCACTTGGCATATATCAAGTACCAGGGGAATATTTCAATATATGGGGTTAAGTTCTTCAGTTGTGTCTGACTCTCTGTGACCCTATGGACTGCAGCACATTCAGCTAGGTCTCTGCCTGTGCTGTTCTCCGAAGTTTGAATGCCAAAGAGATTGGAGTGGGTTGTCAGTTCCTCCTTTAGTGGATTGGGATTTGTCTGATCTCTCTGCTATGACTGCCCACCTACAGTAGCTCACAGCTTCATTCAGGTACACAAGCTGCTTCACCACCACCACTTAGCAACCCTCACCCATGTAAATTGATAAATAGCAGAACAGATTGGAAGTTCACCAAATGGGAATGGCTAGACACCTGGCACATGGCTCCCACCAGGATGGGCGTAGCAGAGATTATGCCTGATGGCGGTGAGTTTGCTGTCGATCCCAGAGCCTCTGGACAGTCTCTCTTTGTGCTTGCGGCCCTTCCTGATGGGTCAGAGTAGATATGTGTGATGTATGTTCCCCTGGTCCCCTTCAGCATTGCTAAGTGGTGTGAAGGAGCTTGTTTACCTAAATGAAGCTGTGAGCTATAACATGTAGGGCCACTGTAGGTGGGCACGTCATAGCAGAGAGATCAGACAAGGGCCAATCCACTTCAGAAGGAACTGACAAACCACACCAGTATATTTAGCATGCAAACCGTGGATAACAGCACAGGCAGAGACCTAGCTGAATGTGCTGCAGCACATAGGGTCACAGAGTCGAACACAACTGAAGAACGGAACAACATACATTAAAATGTTTACTGCTACTTGATATATGCCATGTGGCTGTGTAATTAGCAAAATATTTGTGTTACCAAATGTAGATGTGATGAGCGAGATGTATATGCAATTAGATAGAGATTTCAGGGATCACAATAGAGCTCATGTGCGTGGCAAAGGGTTCATATGACCTGACTCATGTTTTACTCTTGCTAATGAATTAAGTAGTGTGGCTTTAATCATATTATGCATGTTGCAGCATGGTTTGTCATATTGGCATGTGCATGACCATTACAACAAATGATAACCAAAGGATATTTAGCCAATGCGTGTTCATTATTGGGCAACTAACTCTATTCACACATATGCTAAGTGGTGTTGGTGAAGGGGTTTGTGTACTTCAATGAAGCTGTGAGCAATACTATGTAGGGCCAGTGTAGGTGGGTACGTCTTAGCAGAGAGGTCAGACTAATCCCAATCAACTAGAGAAGGAACTGGAAAACCACTCCAGTGTCATCTGTCCTATTCATTGTAGGCCCTCAGGGTATTGTTCCTACTCCACAGTATCGCTAATCGGACTTGTCATGGGTATTAACCCTATATTAGTAGTAGATCTGATATTTGGGATCATATTATATCTAAATCTATTCTGACTCAACAGTTTTATATGTATTGATCTATTGCATGTTAACTAGGGCTCATCAGTTTACATTTATAGGAATGTGACACTAATGTAATGCATGTGGATGTCACAGAACCCAAAATATTCATAACACACGGACGCAGTCAGAACGGTCTAAAAAAGCATTATTTTTTACACAGACCACAATCAGCAGTGGTCAAATTAGGCCATTCACATAACGGTATAACAAAGCTTTATTTGCTAGACAGACCACAATCAGCAGTGGTCAAGATTGTGCATTCACATAACAGTATACCAAAGATTTATTTGCTAGACAGACCACAATCAGCAGTGGTCAAAATTGCATTAATATCATGGGTGTGGTGTGGGCAGGTCCTCGGAGAGCAAGAGGCTGGAAAAAAAGGGGAAACCTAAAGGGGTCAATCTAATAGTCTAGAATAAGCATGATGCATAGCACCTACCTCACATGCGGTCACTAAACCGCTGCAACCGGAATCTGATGAAAAAAAGGATCATCACAAATCTCTCCATTTAAATTAAGAAAGCATTTATGTGCATAGCACTTACAACTTGTAACTAGATCTGCTGTGTACTGTGTAATCCAATCGAGTTTCACACATACAGTGTGTTGACCAAACAAAAATCTGAAATAAGTGGTCAAATAAAAAAAAGGGGAGGAGGATCCCAAAAAAAAAAAAGAATCACAATGTATGTACAGTACATATAATGAATAGTCCCCATGTGCAGTGGGTCAGGAATGTCTATCCCTACCACCACCTAGGAGATGTATATATATATTTTTATTATTAGTTGCTACACATTTATAAAGTAGAGTCTTATTTGTCTCCTAGGTGGTGGTAGGGATAGACATTCCTGACCCACTGCACATGGGGACTATTCATTATATTCATTATATTCATTATATATTCTATTTACTCTATTGCATTTAGAGATTAGTTGCTACCTTTTTATTTTCCGTATGTACAGTACAGTTCTAAATACTGCACCAATATACCAACTCACCTGATTCCCATCTGCAACCATTACTAACTATACGCTAGGTCTGTGGATAATCAGTAATATGGGCAAATAGCAATTAATACGGAGAGGACACAAAGGTCAGCAGCCAGATTCACTGTTACTTACATCAGACCCAAAGATCTGTTCTCAGACTGATATTGAGGTCAGGATCACATGCTTCACTAGTGCATATAGTATTGCTATCTGTCATTAACATGCCATTGTGAGACTTTGCAAGTTCACCGCCATAGCGATATTAGTCTACATTTAAGCTAACAACAATCATGTCAGAGATATCTGGCAATATGATAGCTTTACGATTGTGGGAGCTACATGTTAAGGAGGCTGCCATTGAAGGCATGTCTACCTGAGAGGCACTGGGAAAACCTTACACCTCATATAATTCCTCTACAATGCTTGCAGATGCAGGAGATGCCTTCACGGACCTGAAAAAAACAAAAAGAAAGAAGCAAAAAAAGACAAAACCTACAAAATAAGGCCTGAAAACATCATAGTGCCTGCAGCATCTCTTCTCAACAGCACTCCTTATTGACAATTTATTGGTCACACTACTAACTGAATCTAGCCCAGCTCCAGATTTTTTGATCTTGGCGTATGTGATGGTATATTTCGGGCCTGATTCTATTGCAATTTGGCGAGTTGGATATAAGCACAGAGCATCATTTTTACAGAAGTTTTTAGCTAGTGAAGACCTTGCTTTTGGATATACGTTCACTAACTAAAAACTTTGTTTAAAAATATATGCTCTGTGCTTATAAAGAGCCCTATTCAATTGACCAAATCACATTTTAATGAGGCCCGTTTTGTTCTGTTTAACCTGTCACCAATTGATGGTCACTGAGGAGTGCTGTTGAGAAGGCAAAAACATGTCTGCAGACCCTATGGCGATTTGGCCAATTGAAAAGGGCTCTATATAAGCACAGAGCATATATTTAGTTACAGACGTTTGTAGTTAGTGAAGAGCTTGCTTTTGAATAGAAGTTCACTAACTACAAACATCTGTTAACAATATTCTCTGTGCTAATATTGAGCCCTAAGCAATCGGCCACATTGCAATTGAATGAGGCCCTATGTCTTCTTCCACTTGGGCCCAGGACCCACATCACCTGTGCCCATCCTCCGTCTCCCCACTAATGGTGCTGGTGGGGGGGGGGGGTGCAAGGCAGTGGTGGTATGGCTGGTGGCGGACACATGGGACGAGAGGAGAGGCCATGCTGCTCCCCATTGATGGTGGGCTGGGGACCATCTCCTGCCTGAGCAGCCTGACCTGAAGGTGTTCCGATGTCATATGGTGCCTCCTCACCTCCCTGGCCAGGCTGTGCGTCACATGGGAATGAAGGCCAGAGATGCTGGCCTCCATCCGGAGCTGGCTGGCCGTCATCTCCTGCATGCTGGCCGTCATCTCCTGCATGCTGGCCTCCACCCTCTGCATGCTGGCCAGCTGCTCCTGCATAACAGCGAGCATTTCCACTTGCACAGCCTGGCTCTGTGGCGATGACACTCCTGGGTGGGCCTGGTGAGGTGTAGTGGGGAGGGTCTGGTCCACAGCTGGGGCCTGGGATGACATTAATGTGCCCAGTGGCGACCAGGCCAGCACACTGTGTGGGGAAGGAGGTGTCGTCCCAAGGGCGTGGGAGGGCCCCAGAGCCAGTGAAAGTCTTTGGAGGATGGGCATAGTCACAGGGCTTGTGGCAGGTGAGTCTCCAAGGTCAATGACCTACCCATCCTCCGACCCAGGGCCCTCCGATCTTCCTTCTTCCTCCCCCTGTTCTGGAAGATCCTGGTATGGGGCTGATGGCGCCGCCGCCTCTGGAAGGTCACAAGACCCAGATCTCCTCCGGGATGCTGAGAGATAGAGAAGAAAGGTACATGTCATTAGTATGTTGATTAGCGCATTGATATGTGTTCATTTCTAATTATCTGAAATCTAGCCTTCAATATGGATGATTCTCCTCTTTGCAACTCTGATTAGCTATCTTATACTAGCTGATATCTATTTTAACGGTTTCTGTTCTTGATGGTTCTTGGCTCACAACGCTATCTGTATTACGGCTGCATAGCCTGCGTGGGCACACCAACACATGGGGCCTCATTCAATTGCGATTTGGCGAATTGAATAGGGTTCTAAATAAGCACATAGAATATTTTTGTTAAATAAGTTTTTAGTAAGTAAACATCCATCCAAAAGCAAGATTTTCACTAACTAAAAACATATTTAAAAACATATGTTATGTGTTTATTTAGAGCCCTATTCCATTGGCCAAATTGCAATTGAATGTGGGCCATGGACTCTCTATTACAGGGGTGTCCAAACTCTGTCCTGGATTGGAAGTTATCCTTTCTGTGCACAGGTGAGTCAATCAGGATGACTGAAGAAGCGATCGACTCATCTGTGCGCAGCAGGGTTATCATCAAATCCAGGCATGTGTGTGGCCCTCCAGGACCGAGTTTGGACACCCCTGCTCCATTGCTTGATTACTGTTGTGGTGACCAGGAATGACAGTGATTTGTCAGCTTCATGAATTTAATGATGCATCCATCTATACCTTGTTAATTTCATGGAGCTCACATGTCAGTGTCATCATGTACATGTGTAGTGTGTGTGATGCACATTTGGTAGCATGTTGCTGTATGTCATATTCACCTGCCATGGAGGCTGGGTCCTGCTGGTCTACCGGGCCTGAAGCTCCAGCTGTGGCGGAGGGTGCAAGTATGGCACTTGCGATATGTTCATGCCCCAGGTACTTGACCCTCCGCCCCTAGTCCTCCTGGGCCATCTTTCTCCTCACCACAGCTCTGATGTTGTCGAAACTGTGCTTTATGGACCGCAGACTCCGTCCACGGCCCGCCACACCATTGACCAAATTGACCACCTGCTGTCAAGCCTCCGCCCTGGGCCCAGCCTTAACTTCCCTACCCCCCGAGGTGTTGACGGGGCGGGCACAGATTGCCTCCAGGAGGACCATATTTTCCTCCCGGCTATAGTTATGGGTCCTGGACCTGCCGCCAGCCTCTTGATCTCCAGACTGGGGTTGAGGACCCTCTCCACTCTCCTCCTCCCTCTTCTCCACCCTCCTCCTCCTCTCCACCCTCCTCTCCCTACTCCTTCCTCCTACTCTCCTCTCCCTCCTCCCTCCTCCTACTCTCCTCTCCTCCCTCCTTCCTCCTACTCTCCTCTTCTCTCTCCTCCTCCTCCTCTTCTCCCTCCTCCTCCTCCTCTTTTCCCTCCTCCTCCTCCTCTTCTCCCTCCGCCTCCTCCTCCTCGCCTACTACCTCTTCCTCCTTGCCTACTACCTCCTCACTCCTCCCCTCCTCTTCCCCACCTCAACACCCCGGGATGGCCTGCCACTCCTCTCCCCTCTGCTCCTCTCCCTTCATCACCACCTGAAAAGAAAGAGAAATTAAGAAATGTTTTAGTGGGTTTGCCTGCTCCCCCATCGTCCCCCTTTCTGATCGCCTATAACACTCTTTCTGCTTGGATATCAATGTTGTAACTAACTGTAGTAATCCACCCTAAGTGGACAGATCCTGTGACAGAGCAGTGGGAGGGGTGTACAGCACCTCTCACTCTGGACCTGAGTGGCGCTGATGAAATACGCTAGATCAATACTTTCCTAAACAATGTGGAAGAGTCAGTTACAGTTTGCATATATACAAGGTATATACTGTGTGCTTCTATCATGTGTGGGGAGTGGCCCATGTCTGAGGCCACTAATATCCTATCTGCATTATACTCTGCACATATTCCTGGGCGTGGTATCTATCCTGAAGCCATCTTCTGTACCAGAGGTAGTAGGAACTACATGGTCCTGCTGGGCTAGGCTGGAGATAGGTTCTTGTTAAGCCCCATTGAAGAAGCAGTTTGGAACACCTATGTGTATTGCAAATATGTGTAATCTGGAAATATGTGTAGGTCTTAAGTGTAGAAACGTATATATATAACGAGATAGAATACGAAACATAAAAAAAACAAAAAAACAACTTACCTTCCTCCACCAAACTCCTCTCCCCACAAAAAAACCCTCTCCAAACCTATAAGCCAACAAAAAAAACACAATTGTACTTCTCTCCAGTGTATTCAGTAAATGTAGGAATTGTCAAAACATAAAAATAAAATAAAATACAGCTTGGTAGAATGAAAAGCATGTACAATGCAATTTACCTCCCTCCAAACTACTTCCTGCTGGACAAAATACTACAACACTCCAAAAACCTATAAACAAGAAAAAAACACAATTGTACTTCTATCCAGTGTATTCAGTAAATGTAGGAATTGTCAAAACATAAAAATAAAATTAAATACAGCTTGATAGGATGAAAAGCATGTACAATGCAACTTACCTCCCTCCAAAGCAAATCCTTGCTGGACCAAATACCACAGCAAACTCCAAAAACCTATAAACAATAAAAAGAACGCAATTTTACTTCTTTACATTGTACTCCGTAAATGTTGTAACGTATATTCGTAAAAAGAACATAAAATGCAACTTGATAATAAAGCAACTTACCTCCTCTAACCCACCAAGCTCCGGGAACTGAGTGCAAAATTGCACACAGTCGAGGCGTGGGCGCGTGTCATTCATATTTATTCACTCCCACTGTCAATCAAATGGTCTATCCCGTAAGTGATTGGCTGTGAGACCTGTAGCGCGTGATTCCGCTATGGGAGGGTTCGTGCCGGGTGCGGCTAGTCCGTCCCCCTTCCAGCTTGCGATTGCGCCTGAACGTCACGGCCTTACTACAGTCTCAAGGCTGTGAACGGCCTTGAATCTCAAGGCCGTGATTCGCGCCTGGCTATATTAAATTTAAGGCCGCGATTCGCGTCTGGCTATATTAAATTTACGGCCGCATCCGTTGAGGTTCACACGATGCACTTACGTTATTGGAATGAAACAGGGCTCCAAGGGCCCTAAAAGTAAAAATGAAGCATCATGGATAGCAGCAACCTGAGTACGGTGTATAGGTATGTGAGAAGAGAGCAGCGTCGTAGGAATGGATATTTGTTTCGAATGTTGCAGAGTGGAAACCCGGTTGTCAGGCGTGCGACTGAAGAGTGGCTGAGGCGTGACAGAGAGGGGCGGCTGGGAGAGAATGTGGGTGAGCATGCTGATGCAATCCATGGTGGTCGTGAACCAAGGCAGGCAAGTGGCTCATCACAGGATATGCCTAGTGTCATGGTGGGGGGTCAGTTAGGGGAGAGAGCTCCAGTGGCACAGGGATAGGGGGATATAAGGGCACCTGCAGACAGGGAGGGGGACCTTGATGTGGGTGATCAGCTGTTGGGGGGCAGCTGAAAGACCCCTAGAGGGTGTGGCACATCAAGTAGGGGGTCTTGCACAGCCAGCCCCACGGGGGGCTGGGGGAGCAGGCCCAGAAGCCTGCCAGGAGGCTTCGTGCACCCAGGGTGTACAGGGAGAGAGTCACATTAGAGGGACTAAATGATGTGGAAGTGTATGAGAGTTTTAGGCTAACCCATGCCAACCTGGAGGAGCTCTATGCTGTCTTGAGGGAGGATCTGGAGCCTTCCTCATGGACCAATAGAGCCATCCAAGGCATGACACGGATGTTAGCTGCCATACACATCCTATCATCTGGTAGTTTTCAGACCACTACTAGCATAGTAGGAGGAATGTCTCAGGCAAGCCTTTCAAGGTGCCTGAGTACATTCCTCCATGCTATTGTTCCGAAAGCTGCCAGATACATCAGTTACCGCCACACTGTGGAAGAGATCTTGAAGGTCAAAGCGGATTTCTTTAGAATAGGAGGTATCCAGAATTTGATCCGTGATATAGATTGTACACATTGATACCTTCTAGAGATCAGGAAACGCTGTTCAGAAATCGCAAACACTATCATTCCATTAATGTACAGGTTGTTTGTGATGCAGACATGCGCTTACAAAATGTGCTTGCAGGATCCCAGGAAGTACTCATGATGCCCATATCCTGCGTCAGTCATACACTCATCACTATTTTGAGTCCGGACAAGCTCCACCTGGGTGGCTACTGGATGAGTACCCATAACCGATCGCAGGCAAGCATATGTTACCAAGAGTGAATCAGCCGACATATACATCATGTTCCACTGTAATGCAATGACGTTGGTGCAGGAAAAATGCGCGACGAGGCATGCGCCACAAAAAAAAATCACGTCCGTCAATAGCGCACCCGACATCTGCACGCAGGAGTTAAGATAAGGACTTAAGGGTGGACTTAGGGGTTTTAGGGTTAGGGGTCTTTGGGCTAATGCTTTGGGTTCTAAGTGTTAGTGTTAGGCATGTGGTCTAAGTGGTTCGGGTTAGGTATGGGGTCTGAGGGCTCGGGTTAGAGGGTTTTGGCCCGTTAGGCGATAGATTCTACAACTTGCACTCTTTGGTCGACGCACATTTTGCCACCCAATTTTCAACAGTGCGCTACTGTCGCCGGCTTCTGTCAGCGCCGTATTGTCCGCGCTCATTTGCCCTGCGCCCTAAAGAAGGTGTGCCGACAGAGCCATTGCATCGTAGCTTGTTTCTGTGCCTAACCCGATGTGACCTGGTCATAGGAGTAGGAAGTTCCAACCCAGAGATCCCTAAACTAACGTCACATTAATCATTGTGTATATTTACAGATGCTTTAACGAGCATCACAACATCACATTCATATCTACATCTCCCATTTTTGTTTCCTTCAGGTGATGCAGGATATGGGTGTTTGCCGTGGTTGTTGACTTCTGTGAGCAATCCACACACAGAGGGGGAGGAGAGGTACAATGCGGCCTATGCCATAACCCGGAATGTAATAGAGCGCACCTTTGGCCTCCTGAAGATGCGCTTCAGATGTTTACATTCCACTGGCGGGACGCTACAGTATAAACCAGTGAAGGTTTGTCACATCATCATGGCCTGCTGTTGTCTGCACAATATAGCAGTACAGGCCAACTGTCTGGGGAAAATTCATGATGCTCCGCTTGAACCGGCGGAGCGTCCAGTACCAGCCCCTGGTGAGGATAACGTTCAGGGGTCACGACTACGTGCCCACTTCATTCGGGAGTACTTCCCATGTAAGTCTGAAACCAATAGCAACCAACTATAATGTACCTTGATTATGGTTACTAATACATCTCTTTTCTCCTTCCCCATTGTCATACAGAATATCCAACAGTCCACAGTAGAGGATAGTGTTGTGATCTAACATATGTCTCGTGACGCATTCTTAACACCGGATCAAATACAGCCTGCTCTGATCTCCGTTAATGGTAAGTATGCGCATATTCCCATACACATCATATATATTGATATCTGTAAACCTCCAGAAAGTAAGCTAAATGGATGGTATGATATATTCAACAATGTCAATGGATATAGGCCTCACAATCGTATTTGAAAACATCTTCACAGAACAGTAATGTTCCCATTGTCTGATCATGCTATTCCACATCCCATGGAGGTCAATGCAATTCATAGCAATCTGGGAATATGAACATACCAGCATATTGTAAACCATAATACATTTTCCTCATGGGATGCAAAGAGGGGATCTGTCCTGTTCAGCGAATGCTGGTAAAAGCATTCTCAGTCAGATAACAGGAATGGTCTCAAGGATGTGTTAACTAGGAATCATTGTACAATATATCATATGGATTGTGTGACTCATATTATCATCATATTGCCATTACAGAACTGCTGCCATGTGTCAACACATTGTTTACCCACACAGACATGGGAAACGACCTGTACAGCAACAGAACATCAGCTACATCAATGTCGTCTACATTGTAAGTGAGTATTTGCGGGAAACATGTGCATGTATGCATGAGAGGAAATAACTCCATTAATGTAGGCCTAACTTTCATTTCCCCAAGACATCCCCTATGTATTGCTGAAGTGGTCAGAATAGTTTATCTGACCATGTAGACGTGTCCTGGGGGAACAGATCTCCTCGTTGAATACTCCACTTGATCCATCCAAGGTAAAGATCCACATGTGGATGTACGAACATGCATCAATGTGTGATAGTTGTGATCTTCCATTTCTATTACAGGCTGCACTGGTCCCTCTCTCTCTGTCTGTCTGTCTCTCACTGTCTCTCTCTGTCTCTCGCTGTCTCTCTCTCTCTCTCCTCATCCCACCCACCCCTGTTTAGCCTTAATTTAATGAGTAACACAAGTCTTCGACACCTGAACGATTAGCAACTTCTGCTAAATATCCCGATTAAACCTTTACACTATGTTTTCTCTTGCCTTCTTCCTCACATCGACTGCCATTTCCTCAAACTTTTCTTTACTTCTCCCCTTTTTGTCTCCAACCTTTTAATTTCACCTCTCATGCCACCTCTCCCCTTTTATTCGCCCATCAGCTAATCTTACTCAAGCTGTGGTTAAACTATGTGTCTCCTGACTGTCCCATATGCAAAATAAATTATCTGTCCACATGGGGCAGATACCTTATTACATAATAGTGCATCGCACTTTACATCTGATCCCTTTCCTCTCCAACTAATGCAACTAATTCATTTCTACTTGACACTACTTCCTTCCTATGTATCTCTCACTTACTTATTAATCTTGCTATTACTTATCTTCTCTTCCCCATGTCCATTACCTTTAGCTTGGAAGTGGCGAGTTTCTAATCTTGTGGGGGCCTTTGGGAAGAAATCAGTTTTCACAAGACTTTACGCTCAAAACAGGGCCCTCCATTTTCTGGCATTGTTAATATTACATACTGTATATTTTCGTGTTCTTCTCCCCTGTACAGCGCCACGGAATATGTTTGCACAATACAAATTAAAGATAATTATTAATCATAATATTCCCACATCAGGACAAATTAGTCTTGGTCATCATTATCATCTGACAGATGGTTAGCTTGTATGAGATCCCAATGCATAACATGTTAACATGTGTGCCGACATACCTGCATCTGTTGGTGGCTGCTCATATGGCATATGTAAGGTTTCCACTAATATATTATTTGTGTGTTTGTATTCCAGATCATGTTCAGAACAAGGCATGAAGATAAACATCCTGACATTCCATGGACATGTCAATGTCCTCATGTATGTGCATGT
Organism: Discoglossus pictus; assembly: GCA_027410445.1. NCBI lineage: Eukaryota > Metazoa > Chordata > Amphibia > Anura > Alytidae > Discoglossus > Discoglossus pictus. Next base: position 77,948,697 of record CM050169.1, read on the forward strand.
GTCCATTTCATTGCTTTGTTGTTGATATCTGATTACCTTGACTGAATAGCCGATATGTGTCACGAGACAATTTCACTATACAATGCAGATGTGATGTGACATCTGTCAGCTGATGTTCCTTGAATATCCACAGCATGTGTATGCTCACATAGTCTACCTTGATTCATATGTACCTATTGCTTTAGACATTCTATCCTCTCTTCTACTTGGACTGTTGTGAAGCCTGCAGTACAAACCCTTCCAGATCTCTTCTTCAGTGCTGATGTGACCCTCCCTGTGCATATGGGGAAGAGTAAATCCAGGCTTGGGACTTAACAGTTAATGAGGTTACGTTAATCTTCAGTTATGCATATGCAACAACAGTGAGTATAGATGCTCAATCAGAGAACAAACTACCCTTCATATTGCCTGGTTTGTTGGGAGTTCTCTGGAATAAGTAACATCTGATTGATATGGACCTGGTCAGGTCCCCATCTTTTTGATTAAGGTTATCTATGTAGGAGCTGCTTATTGTTGCATGAGAACTGACCTAATGGGCTCATAGCATTCACTGATTGAGCACTTATACTTCTGATGTTGCATTAGAGTGTCCGTTTAACACACAAGCATACATTTTGCTCTCCCCATATGTATATCACCTTATTCTGGATTATTGTGGTCTTTCCTTATTGACTGTTATTTATGTAGTAACAATAATGATATAAATTATATTGCCTAATGTTGGGTGATACACTGTAAATCCCATGATCATCTATATCAATGTAATTCCCCCTGCCTGCATTCTGCTCTCATATCCCTATTTCCCTGTGTTACTTGGACTTTGTATCCTACCCCCCTCCTTCATGATCCTTTGCATACCTGTGATGATTAGAGAACCTGTGACTTTGTGGCAAGCTTGCTTTGTTAATTTCTGTAAATAGTAAATATGATTTATCCGAGGTGTTGTTTGTGTCTGCCTCGTCAATGTTGATACCATAGCATTGCTGTAACATCAATGAAAGGACCTCTGCACCATCAGTTAGGGGTGTCAATAGAATTCTCACAGTGTGTTTGCATTACAGATTTCAACCATTAGGGAAGGTTGGTATTGACAATCTATATGACACAAAGCCAGACAAATGAGACAGCTGTCTGTAAGTGGCTCACATTCTAATAGTGAACATACAGTATCTAACAAAAGTGAGTACACCCATAACATTGTTGTTAATATTTTAGTATATCTTTTCATGTGACAACACTGAAGAAATGACACTCTGCTACAATGTAAAGTAAGTTTGCTGACCCATCAATAACTCAACACACAGCCATTAATGTCTAAACTATTGGCAACAATTGAGTAAACTCCAAATTTGAAATGTCCAAATAGGCACTAAATGTCAATTTTGTGTGGCCACCATTATTTGCCAGAACTGCCTTAACCCTCATGGGCAGGGAGTTCACCAGAGCTTCCCAGGTTGCCACTGGAGTCCTCTTCCACTCCTTAATGATACATCACAGAGCTGGTTGATGCTAGAGACCTTGCACTCCCCCACCTTCTGTTTAAGTATGCCCCACAGATGCTTAATATGGTTTAGGTCTGGTGACAAGCTTGGCCAGTCCATCACCTTGTGAGGAAATGACTCTGCTGGGATTCGAACCCTGGTTTGCATGTTGCTAAACCTCTTCCCTACCGGTACACCAGCCTGCCTCTTGCAGATTTGCCTGAGATCTGATACCTTGACTCTAAAAGCAATTAAATCAGTGACAACTCTCTTTAGCTGTGTCTGGTCAGCTTTCTGGTTCTTGGCCTATACAAGGCACTTCCTGTTTCTGTATCCTTGCCAGATTATTGTGTGGTTCCTGATCACTTCAATAAAGCTTGTTCCTGTTTCCCCTACAAGTTGCTGAACTGGATTATTGCTGACCTTGGCTGCTGGTCTCCACAACCCTGTGATTCCTATATCATTACACACCTTTACCTTCTTTAGCAAGGCAGTGTCGTCTTGGCGGTGTGTTTGGGGTCGTTATGTTATACTGCCCTGCAGCCCAGTCTCCCAAGGGAGGGGATCATGTTATGCTTCAGTATGTCACAGTACATGTTGGTATTCATAGTTCCCTCAATGAACTGTAGCTCCCCAGTGCCGGCAGCAGTCATGCAGGCCCCGACCATGACACTCCCACCACCAAAAGTATACACCTATACTGAGCAAAAGTAGTTGAAATAATTCCTGAATTACAGATAAATGGATAAGTCACAACGAACACAAAAACATTGATATGAGATGAAACCCTCATTTTGAACATAAACAGCGATGCAGAGATAGGGGAGGCAGCATCTGACATTATTCGGTAAATGCATATAGGGGGAATCCACACAACATATTATATAAAACATACATAGACGTGCACATATGTTTTGTCTTGGCCTGCATGCTTGCTGCCAGCACTGGGGAGCTACAGTTCTTTGAGGGAACCCATGAATGCCAACATGTACTGTGACATACTGAAGCAGAGCACGATCCCCTCCCTTCAGAGACTGGGCCGCATGCCAGTATTCCAAAATGATAATGACCCCAAACACACCTCCAAGCCGACCACTGCCTGGCTAAAGAAGCTGAAGGTAAAAAGTTGATTGACTGGCCAAGAAGGTCACCAGACATAAACCCTATCGAGCATCTGTGGGGGCATCCTCAAATGGAAGGTGGGGAGTGCAAGGTCTCTAACATCCACCAGCTCCATGATATGATCATGAAGGAGTGGAAGAGGACTCCAGTGGCAACCTGTGAAACTCTGGTGAACTCCATCCCCATGAGGGTTAAGTCAGTGCATGAAAATAATGGTGGCCCCACAAAATATTTACACTTTCACTCAGGGGTGTACTCACTTTTGATATTTACCCTGAATGAATATCTCCATGTGTCAGAAACACTAATATCATGCATAGCCGTTACTGGAATCAAACTCAGGAATATTACCTCCACCCTCAGCTGCACTAGTGGCTGTTACCCCAACCCTACATTTACACAGGGCTGGTATATTGAAGGAAGATGTATGTACTAATACAATAATGTTGTTTTGTAGCATTCATCTGGTGTTTAACAATCATGGTACAGTACAAACGAAAACAAACAATGATAATGTGAGCTATACATAATATTTATTCTTATGTGTGCAAATTATAGAACCAAAAAATTAAAATTTGAGGCAACCACTCCGTCGATTTGAACCTAAAGAGATAAGAACAAGACATCAATTAGAACAATATATGCATTGACTGCAACACCTCAACGTCAATAGGTCTTGGACATCAATTGCTTCTATATGCAACATGAACATGTTCTCACCTATTTATGCTTTCGCTTGTGTGGGTCCTGACACTTCTGGCCTTTGGCAACCTTGGTCCTAGGCCGGCCACGACTTCTTTGAAGGGTGGCCGGCTCTTCTGCCCTGGACGCTGGGGGTAAGGTCTGGGAGGTTGAGGAGGTAGCCTGCGGTGGCATCACTGTATCCACCTGGACAGCAATAGATCTGACCTGTGCGGCCTGTTCAGGTGGCTGGCCTTCTCGGGCCATTTTGGCCCTTTGAGCATAATCCTCCATCACTTGGTGATGCCTCCTCAACTCCTCAAATACCTGCTTATTGTGTCGTCTCATCTCCAGCATGAATTCTTGGTTTTGCTCCCGCTCATGCTGGAGATGAGCAAGAAAATCATGGCACTATGCCGTTGACAGCGCCGGACTCCCTGGCGCGTACCCAGACCATTGAGTCCTCTGGGTGGAGGCATGGCTGAGCGGAGTTGCCTGCGGGGTCGGAGTGGCCTGCCGGGCCGGAGTGGCCTGCCGGGTCGAAGTGGCCTGCCGGGCCAGAGTGGCCTGCTGGGTCGGAGTGGCCTGCCGGGTCAGAGTGGCCTGTGGCCAGCTCACATTGACTGGGACCCAGGCGCCATAATCATCCTGGCTAAAGGGGGCATTGTTAGAGCTGATGGCTGCCATCTTGTTGAGGGCCCAGGTGGACTTTTCACAAGTGGTCCTGCTGCAGGTGGTCCTGCCTCTTGGCAAGGTGCAGGGCCCTGTATTTCTGGTCCCTGAGATGGCAGGGTACGCCTGGCTGGTACTGAAATGAGACAAGATTTGTTTTTGAGTATTGTTGTTCTGAAAATTCATTGATGTGTGTTTCCATATCCCTGAGATCATAGTGATAATTGGCTGTGAATGTTTTTGATGCAAATAAAGATTGATCTGCATCATTAGTATTGTGGATCCTGACTGGGATCTTTCCTGTTATGTGACAGCGACTGCTGGCAGCAGCAGTTGAACCAAGGGGCTGATAGATGGCGCTGCCGCTGTTATATACATCATTTTCACCTTACACACAAGCCCAAAAGCCCTAGCCCTCACCCTAATCCGAAACCTTTACCTTAACCCCACTAAATATGCATGATTATATAATCTCCAGTAAAATGCTGTGTCATGAAGAGGCTGCTCACTGCTGCTACCAGATGTCACGGTCAGATAACAGAAAAGGTCCCATGGCTCATATTAATATATGTAATGCTGTTGCGGTGTGCCAACTGCAGTTCATTAGGACACGTGCTCATCTGAATCTGTTGGCCAGTGTGTGAGACAGACCAATCTGTGACCAATCCTCAGCAATGTGTGTTAACATGCTAATGTAACATGGTCCAGATTAGACTGGTACACGACACACCCTTGCACTCCATCAGAGTCTGTATCCGCATATGCTGCAGAGTGCACATCCATACACGTAGTGTCATGAGGATGTATAATCAATCGGGATCTACAGCTATACCGGACATATCCTGTTGTATGTGCGCATCTCTGGAAGCGCGCCGCCACCGACTCTAGCTACGCCAGCCCAGCAGGCCGGGTAACTGGTTATGGGTTTCGGGTTATGGCTACGGTTAGGGGGTATGGGTTAGAGTTAGAAAGTGGGGTTTAGGGGGTGAGGGTTAGAGGGTTAGGGGCTTTGGGTGTACCAACTATTTTTGACGGTTACATGGGGATGCAAGCGCACCCGCATCCCTGGAGTCGACTGCAGCACTCTTCCATTGCATACTGAAATGCCCACATAAAACAGGATATATCCGCTATATCTAGTTTCAAGATGTACATGGGTTCTAAGCAGTAGGAGTGTTAAGCCAAACCGCTATGAATGGGCCAGTTTAACATGGAGTACAGTGTGACAGGGGAACTCATGACAATAAACAAACAATTGCAATGGAGTTGTCATGTATGCTTTATATGCACTCTGAACCAACAGCAAACATAACAGTAACATCAATAGATTTGCAAAACAGTATCACAATCAGTTGTGGGTGGAGGTATTGGACATATATTTCATTGCTAACAATTCTGACAAGTATATTTCTTCACACTGGATTTACATGATTTTTGCTGCCTCATATATCTGTAGTCACAACCAGATATCTTACAGTGCAATTCAACGTCAGTTATCTATCTGTTTGGGGTACATGTGCGTGCATATGAGGGTGTAAAGGTGTATACGGTACACACATTGCAGGCTTTCGGACCCACCCGAGTCCACCAGGCCAAGGTTTCCCACGGCTGCCGCTGGCTGGATCATTTCTTCCACTGTGGCCTCCCAACCGGGTAGGTAAACGTTTCAGGAGGCCCACCACCGGTTCCACTGGCCGCATTGGCCTCGGCCGCCATCTTCTTTTTGATTTGCGTGCAGCAGTCCTGGTACCGGTGCTGGACAGACTTCCAGGTCCGGTTTGCATGCCCCAGTGAAGAGACTTCAGCAGCAATTGCCTTCCAGGCATCTGTCCTTTGCCTGGGCTTCACCTCACTCCCCCCGGTTAATATGGAGTGGTGGGCACATACTCCTCTTAGGAGCATCTCAATCTCCTGCGGATTAAAGTTTGCTGCTCCTTTTTTTTGAAGCAGCAGCTTGCTGGCCAGCCTGTGTCTGGGGTCCCTGTTCTCCCTGGCCTCTCACTGCCCTGCCTTCTCTCTCTCCCTCCATCTCTCCTCCTCTCCTCACTCTCTGTCTTTCTCAATCACTATCTATCTCCCTCTCTCTCACACTTTCTATTTCTCTCGCTCTCGCACTCTAACACGCACTCTCTTGCACTCTAACACGCACTCTCACACACTAACTCACTATTTCTCTCTCTCCGCCTCGATCTATCACTCTCTCTCTGTCTCTTTCAATCAATCGCTCTCGCTCGCTCTCTCTCTTTCCCTTTCTCTCTCTTCAAAATCCCTCCAACTCCAAGACCTGTGTGTCCACTTGCACAGTATACAACACAGTATACAATTTCCCGCACTTTTAAACTATTTGCGGCCTTGATTGGCGTCTTCCTATTGGTTAATTGATTTCAGTTGGCGCCAGGAAAACCAGGTTTACAGAATTGAGACTTCTGGCTGTAACTCACAACCGTAGCTCCTTGCTGAAGCCCGTACGGGTTTGGCGAATGATTGACCTCCAAGCCCGTAGCTCATTATTCAAACCCGTGCAGGCTTGCATGATAGATAAAACACGAAGATTGAACATAAAGTTAAATTTCTTTATTTGCAGATTTGAGTGTAGGGGAATGTTGAGCTATAAATTCTAAGACCAAACATAATTTTCACTTTTAATAAAAGTACAGGATGGCTTTTCTATGCTACGACTTGTAAGTAAGCCCTTTACGACCCGTGGGTCTATTTTACCCATTTACGAACTTGACGGAGGCTAATCCTGCAGCCTTTGTGGGTCTGATGTGCTCCAAGCCCGTGGGACTTTGTACACAGACATTTTACATGAATTAAACTAAAAATGATTTTCAGATTTGAGTGTAGGGGAATGTTGTGCTATGAATGCTAACACCTCCAATCACTTTAACATCTCATCAAAGTGCAGGATGGCTTTATTATGTGCTTAATTGGTGCTTGCGGGACCTTTTTGGTGGAGGTAAGCTGCGGCTAGGTTTTAGCTAATTACGACCTTGACGAGAGGGTTTACGTAGCATTTGAATAGCAACCGTGGCTTTCTTGCGGCCCAAACTCTTGTGGCCGTGTAAGATCTGATTTGCGTGCGGCAGTCCTGGTACCGGTGCTGGACAGACTTCCAGGTCCGGTTTGCATGCCCCAGTGAAGAGACTTTAGCAGCAATTGCCTTCCAGGCATCTGTCCTTTGCCTGGGCTTCACCTCACTCCCCCCGGTTAATATGGAGTTGTGGGCACATACTCCTCTTAGGAGCATCTCAATCTCCTGCGGATTAAAGTTTGCTGCTCCTTTTTTTTGAAGCAGCAGCTTGCTGGCCAGCATGTGTCTGGGGTCCCTGTTCTCCCTGGCCTCTCACTGCCCTGCCTTCTCTCTCTCCCTCCATCTCTCCTCCTCTCCTCACTCTCTGTCTTTCTCAATCACCCATCTATCTCCCTCTCTCTCACACTTTCTATTTCTCTCGCTCTCGCACTCTAACACGCACTCTCTTGCACTCTAACACGCACTCTCACAAACTAACTCACTATCTCTCTCCGCCTCGATCTATCACTCTCTCTCTGTCTCTTTCAATCAATCGCTCTCGCTCGCTCTCTCTCTTTCCCTTTCTCTCTCTTCAAAATCCCTCCAACTCCAAGACCTGTGTGTCTACTTGCACAGTATACAACACAGTCACAGATTTACGAATTTCCCGCACTTTTAAACTATTTGCGGCCTTGATTCGCGTCTTCCTATTGGTTAATTGATTTCAATTGGCGCCAGGAAAACCAGGTTTACAGAATTGAGACTTCTGGCTGTAACTCACGACCGTAGCTCCTTGCTGAAGCCCGTACGCGTTTGGCGGATGATTGACCTCCAAGCCCGTAGCTCATTATTCAAACCCGTGCGGGCTTGCATGATAGATAAAACACGAAGATTGAACATGAAGTTAAATTTCTTTATTTGCAGATTTGAATGTAGGGGAATGTTGAGCTATAAATTCTAAGACCAAACATCATTTTCACTTTTAATAAAAGTACAGGATGGCTTTTCTATGCTACGACTTGTAAGTAAGCCCTTTACGACCCGTGGGTCTATTTTACCCATTTACGAACTTGACGGAGGCTAATCCTGCAGCCTTTGTGGGTCTGATGTGCTCCAAGCCCGTGGGACTTTGTACACAGACATTTTACATGAATTAAACTAAAAATGATTTTCAGATTTGAGTGTAGGGGAATGTTGTGCTATGAATGCTAACACCTCCAATCACTTTAACATCTCATCAAAGTGCAGGATGGCTTTATTATGTGCTTAATTGGTGCTTGCGGGACCTTTTTGGTGGAGGTAAGCTGCGGCTAGGTTTTAGCTAATTACGACCTTGACGAGAGGGTTTACGTAGCATTTGAATAGCAACCGTGGCTTTCTTGCGGCCAAAACTCTTGTGGCCGTGTAAGATCAAAGGCTTTCCTGCTGCGCGTGCGTCCGCAAGGGATAATAGGGCGCTGGTCGCAAGCCTGCCAGAGCCATCGGCCACAAGGGAATAGAATAGGCACGTAGCCTGCGGCCGGTCATTGCGTCCACGGCCTTTAATAGAATGAGGCCCATAGTATTTAAGGTTGAAAAAAGACTTTCAGTCCATCAAGTTCAACCTTTTAAGATCTCCTCTGATCTGCAAAACGCGGATAAACTATTAATTAATTAGCTGTTAATTAATTATTAATCAATCATTTATTTAAATATATATATATTTTTAATTATTAATAAATCCAGAGGAAGGCAAACAGGAAAAAAAAAAACAAGCGAGACTTAAAAATAATTCCTTCCTGACCCCAGATACTGGCGATCGGACTTCTCCCTGGATCAATACTGTCTCTCTAATTATCCATGATAACCCTGAATTCCCATTTTAATTAGAAATAAATCTAGTCCCCTTTTAATATGGATTCTATTAAATCCGCTGTCATCACCTCCTCTGGTAGAGAATTCCACAGATTAACCACCTTTACTGTGAAGAACCCTTTTCTTTCTTTAAGGTGGAATCTTTTTACTTCTAACCTCAAGGGATGTCCTCTTGTCAGTTGAAAACCTCTTGGCACAAAAAACTCCCTTGACAAATCTTTATACTGACCCAGGATGTATTTATATAAGGTAATCATATCTCCTCTTAGACACCTTTTTTTAGAGAAAATAAGTTTAATTTGGTTAGTCTTTCATTCCCCTTATTAGTTTTGTTGCCCTCCTCTGTACCTTTTCCAGCTCTAAAATGTCCTTTTATGAAGTGGTGCCCAAAATTGTACTCCATATTCCAAATGAGGGTGTACTAAAGATATGTATAGTGGCAGAATTGTATTTGCTTCCCTGGCTTCTATACCCTTCTTAATACATGCTAATATTTTACTTGCCTTTGCAGATGCTGCTTAGCATTGCACACTGTTGTCCACACGCACTCCCAAATCCCTTTCAATATCTGATACACCTAGATTTGCTCCATTAGGATTTTATATATTGCATGGCTATTTTTCCTTCCCAGGTGCATAACTTTACATTTATTCGTATTAAATCTCATTTGCCATTTAGATGCCCATTCCTCAATTTTATGTAAATTCCTTTGGAGGGAAAGCACATCATTATCTGATTTAATTACCTTGCACAACTTTGTGTCATCAGCGAAAATGGAGACACCACACTCCAATCCTACCTCTAACTCATTAATAAATATGTTAAAAAGGAGAGGACCTAATAATGAAACCTGAGGAACCCCACTTACCACATTAGTCCAATCAGAGTATGTTCCATTTACAACAACCCTTTGCTTCCTGTCTTTTAACCAGCTCTCAATCCATGAGCAGATATTTACTGCAATTCCTGTATCTCTTAGTTTGCACAATAGTCTCCCATGTGGCACTGTATCAAAAGCCTTTGCAAAATCCAAAAAGACTACATCCACTGAGTTGCCTTGATCCAGGTTCCTCCTCATAGAAACTAATTAGATTTGTTTGACATGATCTATCCCTCATAAATGCATGTTGACTCCTACTTATAATCCTGTACAAATAGATATATTCTGGTGTATTATACCTTCTTAAACCTTCTAAAAGCTTCCCCACTACAGAAGCGAGGCTCACTGGTCTATAATTCCCTGGATTTGCTCTTGCTCCCTTTTCAAATATATGTATCACATCAGCTTTTCTCCAGTCATCCGTTAGAGACGCTGTGTTGAGTAAATCTTGAAAAATGAAAAATAAAGGGTTTGGCTATTACATATCCCAGTTCCCTAAGTACTCGTGGATGTATTGCATCAGGACCCGGGGCTTTATTAACATTTATTTTTTCCAATCTCTTTTGGATTACTTCCTGTGTTAACCAATTATTTGGCAAAGGTTGTGTAGCCCTATTATGTTGCGATGTCCCAACCACTAGTACCTCCCTTTTGTATACCGAAAAAAAGAACCTATTTAGCTCATCTGCCTTTTCCTGGTCAGTAATTATCAGAAGACCTGTGTAACATTCTAATGTTTCTATAGCTTCCTTCCTGGCCTTCTTCCCATTAATATACTTTAAAAATATTTTAGTGTTAGTCTTACGCTCTTTTGCAATTAATTTTTCATTTTCTATTTTAGCCAGTCTAATAGCCCTTTTGCAAGCCTTGTTGATTTCCTTGTAATCCCGTAAAGCAGTCTCTGTCCCCTCTTGTTTGTATAATTTAAATTCCTGTTTTTTTACTCAGCATCTTGATCTTTAAATCATTGTTAAGCCACATTGGATGGGATTTACTCCTTTTACTTTTATTCCCACACGGTATATGCCGATGTGTATGTATATTTAGTAAGGATTTAAATGTTGTCCAATTATGTTTAGTGTTTTTACCTATCAGTTCTCTGTCCCAGTCTATACTTTGCATTGCTGCCCTTAGACCGTTAAAATCTGCCCTTTTAAAATTAAGAGTTTTTGTTGGCTTTTAAAATTTTGTTTTTTTAATTTAATCTCAAATGAGACTGTGTTGTGATCACTGTTTCCCAAAGGTTGCTCTATTCCAACATTTGATACTATATAAATATTATTTCTGATGATTAAATCTAAGATAGCCTCATTTTTAGTGGGCTCTTGTATAACCTGGGCCAGATAATGATCCCTGAGTGTACTCAAGAACCTGCTCTCCTCAGTTGAACTGCTGGTCTCATTTATCCAGTTTATTTCAGGGTAATTAAAATCTCCCATTATTAGAACTTGCCCATGCTTAGCTGTATTTCCAATCTGTAACAATTATTATATTTCCTCACTTTCAGCTATATTTAGGGGTTTATAGCATACTCCTACTAATATTCTTTTGGAATTTGCTGCTCCGCTATTTAACTCTACCCACAAACATTCAACTTTATCACTAGGTGCACCATAAATATCATCTCTGACTATAGGCTTAAATTCAGGCTTAACATACAGAAAAATCCCTCCCCCTCATTTATCATTGCCTCTATCTTTCCTAAATAGGCTATAACCATCCAGATTAACAGTCCAGTCATGAGATTCATCCCATCACGTTTCAGTAATGCCTATTAAATCCCATTTTTCATTAATTGCTAATAATTCTAACTCTCCCATTTTTTCCTGGCAAGCTTCTGGCATTAGCTAGCAGGGTAGAGATGATAATCCACAGTCACCATGTATGAAAAATAAGAAATATACTAAAGAATTTCCAAAAGATTATAGAGACAAAACTTATGCTAATTGTGATGGCTATCCATTATATAGAAGAAGAGAAGGCCAAAATACCATTATTCGTGGAAAAAGGTAGATAACAGATATGTGCTACCATACAATCCTCATTTACTCATGAAGTATAATGCAAAAATTAATGTGGAAACTTGCACTTCTATAAAATCCATTAAATATTTCTACAAATATATTTACAAAGGCTATGATGCAGCTACTGTAGTGGTCAAAAGTGCAGACAATACAGAACAAAGTGAGTTATTACATGATGAACTTGCATCTCATGTAGATGCTCGATATGTAGTATATCGATTAGCTGTATATTTGCCCCAAAGAAACTCAGTTTATTTCAATGTTGAAAATGAAAAAAATGCTTTGGCACAAAGTGAGCATCGAAAAACTACACTAATTGTGTGGTTTCAATTAAATTGTAACAACTTGGAGGCAAGGGAATTGTTATTTATTGACATTCCCTACCATTATGTTTTTGTTAATGAATTATTGGCGAATACAAAAAGCCGTGGAAATAAAATAATACCAAGAATTTACATTGGCCCTCATTCAATTGCGATTTGGCCAATTGAATACAGCTCTAAATAAGCACATAGCATATTTTTTTATAAGAAGTTTTTAGTTAATGAAAACCTTGCTTTTGGATAGATGCTTACAAACTAAAAACTTCTTTAAAAAAAAAAACTTATGTGCTTATTTAGAACCCTATTCAATTGGCCAAATTGCAATTGAATGAGGGCCATTGTAATTCCAAAAGACCTCGAACATTTCTGCTTACATTTACTCCTTCTAAATGTTCCTGGTGCACAAAGTTTTGAACACTTGAGAACTGGTAATGACATAGTTTATGAAACATTTCATTTAGCTGCGCGACACAGAAAATTCCTAGCTTATGATACAGAATGGGAAAGATGTCTAGAAGAAGCAGCACTATGTAAAATGCAACGGCAGATGAGGGAACACTTTGCATTCATTTGCATCTTCTCAAATGCTCCAAATGCATTAGGTTTGTGGGACAAATTTAAAACAAATATGTCTGAAGACTTTTGCAACAATACAATGAACCTATTGCAGAATTAAAAACTTTACTTGAAATTCAAGAGGTCTTTCTTTCTCATGTATTAAGTTGTGCAAGTTTTAATCTGCCAGATCTAGGACTCATAGATGACATAAACTTTGAAGACTATGACACTGAGCTTTAAAAACAAAGAACAGAAGAAAGACTGTCAACTTTTAATACATTACAATTGCAAGCATTTAATGCCATAAAAAATGCCCTAGATGTTGAAATGCTCGAACAGCGTTATTTCTATCTAGATGGACCTGGCGGATCAGGAAAAAAGTATCTGTATAATTTATTGATGAGTTTTGTTCGAGCACAAGGTCAAATAGCACTGTCATTTGCAACCAATTGTCGCACTTTTGTTAGAAGGTGGAAGAACTGTGCATAGTGTATTTAAACTGCCAGTTCCCATTCTGGAAACATCAGTGTCGGATATTCAAATTACATTATTACAAGCAAAAATAAAATAAAAGAGTAAATTAATTATAATAGATGAAGCTACAATGATGTCATGCCATGCCCTACAATGTATTGACCGTTTGCTAAGTGAAGTCATGGATAATGATTTGCCATTTGGTGCAAAGGTAATGTTGTTAGGTGGAGATTTTAGACAAACATTACCTGTCATTGTACCTGGAAATCAAACAGACATGGTCGAAACATGTATAAAGTCAAGTACACTATAGAAACTATTTACCCATCTTCAATTACAACAAAATATGAGATCAGAAGGAGAAAATTAATTTAATGATTGGCTCATTAAAATTGGAGAAGGAAAAACAGAGTGAATACAAACTTTCGCTGATGATACCGTGGAGACATCTTATATGATTTGTAAACAGGATCTCATATCAGCTATATTCCAAAATACAATAAATAATGAGGATTATGCAGAGATTGCAAACAAAGTAATACTAGCATGCAAAAATAAGGATGCATTGTTTCTCAATAATCAAATATTTAATAAAAAAAAATGCACCACAAAAAATATATCACAGTGCTGATTCTGTACTTGGTGATGACCACTTTTCAACTGAATTCATTAATTCATTAATTCCCTCTGGAATGCCACTGCATATTTTGCAGCTAAAGAAAGGTGCAATTGTCATTTTACTGCAAAATATGAACCCTAAAAAAGGACTATGTAATAGAACCAGATTCATTTTTCAAGAATTAAAGGACCATTTCATAGATGCTGAAATTCTAAGAGGTACCCATAAAAGAGAGAGCGTTTTCATAATAAAAATAGATTTGGTACCAAGTGAAAGTAGCCTCCCTTTTGTACTTCAAAAGAGACAATTTCCCATCATCATGGCATTTGCCATGACCATTAATAAATCACAAGGACAAACTTTCAAATCTGTGGGTATCTTCTTAGAAGAACCAGTATTTGCACATGGCCAACTGTATGTTGCATTTCAAGATGCAAGAATCCAGAGGCTATTAAAGTTTACATTGAAAAAAGTCAGGGTGATTTATTAGATGATGGCCGCATTTTTACAAAAACATTGTCTACTTTGAGGTACTACAAATTAATTTAAACAAGGATAACAATACAAGACATGTAAAAAAAAAACAAGAAAAACGCTTTCACCTCAAGGACAAATTAACAAGAAAAAAAAAAATATAGAGAATAGTAGTTTTATTTCGACGACGAACTTTTATGTCACTCGGAATCTTTTTAGAGGACCACTATTTCACTAAGAAACTCTATAAAATGGCAAAAACCATAGAAAACAGTGGTTTTACTTCCAGGACAAACTTAGATGTCTCTGGGACACTTTTAAGAGGACCACTATTTTACATAGGAAACTCTATGTGCCATTTTCCAACAATGCTTTCATCTCAAGAACAAATTTACAACAAAAAAACAAACAAATATAGAGAGCATTGGATTTATTTAGAGGACCAAATTTTATGTTACTCTGGCTCTTTTTAGAGGACCACTACTACAATAAGAAACTCTATAAAATTGCAAAAACCATAGAGAACAGTGGTTATACCACGCGGACAAACTTTTATGCCTGGCGGTCTCTTTACAGAGGATCACAATTTCACATGTGCCATTTTTAAGAATTTCAACAAAAACTAAAATAAGTGAACCTAAAAAAATACAACAAATACAAAGAGACATTTTGAAATTTCTTTGAAGTGGCCTTTTAGAATGATTAGCCCCACAAAACACTTTGGTTGCATTTTATAACAATTCAAGTTTAAATGTTACTATTTTTGGAAAAAGTGTGCTAAGTTGTTTCATTGTATATATTTAAAGTTTCATGTTAAGAGGAGGAGGAGCTTTTGTTGTACAATTTAAATGTATAATTCAATGGAGAATATTAATCCATGGAGTGATCTGATCGCCAGTTAATGGGATCAGGAAGGAATTTTTTTTTCCCTTTTTGATACAATTGGCTAAGTTTCAATGGAGATTTTTACTGTTTGCCTTCCTCTGGATTCAATACCTATGTAGTTTAACAGTTGTTGATCTACAAGTTGTATGTTACAAACCATTATGTAATGTTTACAAAACTCATTAATACAGCGTTGACCTATTCTTACATTAAAAAATTATTATTGTTAAAAAAAGATGGTTTACCAGTTGGTCACCTTCAAATTGCATGTTAAAACAATAAACACATTTAATATAATTGTTGTACTTTTTTATGGATAATAAAAAGGTCAAAGTGTTAAACACTGCAAAACAGAATTCAAAGCACACACATTTAATTGCCGTCATTTTTAAACGGGCAAGTCACAAGTTATATATATAGCGACGTGCCCGTCAAAAATGACGGCAATGAAAAGTGAATCCTGACAATGCTGTTTGCCTGGCAATGCTGTTTGCCACACAATGGGAGTCTCTCCCCCTCTACTTTACTGGCCTCACCATGAGTGCCTTTAGCGCTCATCACGGGCCTCGCAATGAGAGCCTTTGGTGATCACTGCGAGTCTTTCCCCCTCTCTACTTCCTCCCTTGTGTCTCATTTCCCCCCTCCTCTCCCTCCCTTGTGTCTCCTCCCCCTCCTCTCCCTCCCTTGTGTCTCCTTCCCCCCTGTGATTTTACCCCCTCTCCCTCCCGTGTCTCTAAACCCCTCCCTGTGTCTCTTTCCCTCCTGTGTCTCTTTCCCCCTCTCCCTCCCCTGTGTCTGTTCCCCCTCCCTTGTGTCTCTTTCCCCCCTGCCCCCTTCCCCTGTGTCTTCCCCGATTTCAATCCCCTGTATATCTTCCCCCCCTCTCCCTCCCCTGTGTCTCTTCCCCCTCCTCTCACACCCTGTCTCCTCCTCCCTCCTCTCCCTCCCCATGTCTCTTTTGCTCCTGTGTCTCTTACCCACCTCTCCCTCCCCTGTGTCTCTTTCTCCCCCTCTCCCTCCTCTGTGGTTCTTCCCCCTCCCCATATGCGCGCCCTGATCGGCTTTGTGATCGGATCGTTGTCAAACTGCGATTTGTTGCAAAGCGTGACGACGAATCACAGTTTGACAATTATAATATGTGATATGTGATATATATATATATATATATATATATACATATATATATATACACACACACTAATATATATATATGCTAGCGACTTGCCCGTCAAAATATTACGGCAATGAAATTGTAAGGTAGCTAATGGTGTTTTGTGTCTACTTCTGAAATATATAATATAATTAATAAATTAATATACTTTACCTATTTTGAAGCATTGTGTTGAAGAGCTGGCAATCTGTTTTGATGTTGGTGTTGAACTGCTGTGTAAGCGTGATGAATGTGTGCAGTGTAATAGTGTGCGTGCGCAAGACGTAACCGTTAGCGTAGTTGTGTACTTCCGCATTGGCGTAAAATGGCGGGTAATGTGTGATATGCGTCAGCGGAATATCCGTAGGTGATTTGTGGTGTTTTGCGAGTTTCTTGTGGTGTTTTGCGTGTTAAGAGTGCTGTAGCCTCGTTTTCGTTTTGTTCAGTGGCCATTTCTTCTCTCGCTTAGCAAATTTTTTAGTGTCTAAACTCTTTTATTTTTAGTTAAATGAAGGTGTAAGTTGTTTTTTTGAGGTCCTGGGTGTTTCCTCTTGCTGTAGGTAAGCTTTTTATGTATGTGCTGTGTGTATTTGTTGTGTTTTTAATTTTGTCATGTTCGCGAGTTGCGGACGATTTTTGCGAGGTCGTAATGTGTGGTAACGTGTCTCGTATGTTTATTGCGTTGCGACGTAAAGTTTGCGAGGGTCGCAGTTGCTGTCAAGGAGCGCCTTTGGCGCTCCATGCCAGCAACTGAGGCCCTCGCCCGCGAGCCCGCAAGCGTGAGCAACAACTCGTACGCTCACAACTATATATGTGATATATATATATATGTGATATATATATATATATATGTATATATATATATATAGAGAGAGAGAGAGAGAGAGAGAGAGAGAGAGAAAGAGAGACAGAAGGAGACGGAAACGCATCTTATTGGACAAAAGACAAATGTATATAAATAAATGTAGAACATGGACAAAGTTAGAGTAAAAAAAAAAAAGTGACAGCTCATACAATGTTTGGCTGGCTCGCATGACACAAAAATAACAACTCAAAAGTGATATAGTTTGTATTATGAGAGTCATCTGTAAACAAATGTAATATTTGCATTCAGAAGTAACATTGTCTTGTACCCAGAAGATATTGTTCTCACACAGGTAGTGATATACCCTGCCATCAGGGCCCCCGATACCGATCATTTGTATACTGAGGCATGCCCCTCGCAATGCACCATCAGCAGAGACCCCAACAAAGCAGTGTAATTACAGGGGTAACCAAACCAACCCTCGCTGTGAGGTGCTTCCCATCACACGGACTATTATGCAAAAGTGTCCCGCAAAGCAGAATATTATTGTAGTTCCTGGATAAGGATGGTGGCTGTGGCCTCGGCTGGTCCTGAAGCCTCAAGTGCGGAGCCACTTTCCGGGCGGGCCGTGGGTAGAAAGGAGTGGGAGCCGAGCGGAGAAGAGCCGGGTGACCTTATATGGAGGAGGGGGAGCGGGACCGGACGGATCCGACCCAAGCCCGCTCTGGATATAGGGGCTGCGGATCAACATGAAGTGCCTGAAGAGGGCCTGCGGAGGGGAAAGTGACAGCATGGAGGTGAGAGGAGATAGTGACTGGGGAACCAGGGAGTGTGGGGATAGAAAGGAAGGACAGAGCGGTGTGTATGGAGGAGGCCTGGGGGGCAGTGACAGCCCTGAGGTGAGAGAGGAGATAGGTACTGGGGAAGGAGAGAGCGGGGTGTATGGAGGAGGAGAAGGCTTGCAGAGGGACAGGGATAATACAGAGGAGAGAGGGAGTGTGTAGGGATAGGAGGGAAGGACAGAGTAGTGTGTATGGAGAAGAAGGCCTGGCGGGCACTGACAGCACCGAGGTGAGAGAGGAGATAGGTACTGGGGAAGGAGAGAGCGGGGTGTATGGAGGAGGAGAAGGCTTGCAGAGGGACAGGGATAATACAGAGGAGAGAGGGAGTGTGTAGGGATAGGAGGGAAGGACAGAGTAGTGTGTATGGAGAAGAAGGCCTGGCGGGCACTGACAGCACCGAGGTGAGAGAGGAGATAGTGGCTGGGAATGCAGTCAGTGTGTGGGGACGCCGCACAAAGCGCATTTGAGCGCCCCTGATCGGCTTTGCGATCAGATCGTTGTCACACTGCAATTTGTCGCGAAGTGTGTCGATTAGTGATGTCGCGAACATCAAATTTTCGGTTCGCGAACAGCGGACGTGAACTTCCATCAAATGTTCGCGAACGGGCAAACCCGGCGAACCGCCATAGACTTCAATGGGCAGGTGAATTTCAAAACCCACAGGGACCATTCAAGGGGACTAACACCTGGACTGTGGCATGCCGGAGGGGGATCCATGGCAAAACTCCCACGGAAAATTATATAGTTGATGCAGAGTCTGGTTTTAAGCCATAATGGGCATAAATCACCTAACATTCCTAAATTGTTTGGAATAACATGCTTTAAAACATCAGGTATGATGTTGTATTGATCAGGTAGTGTAAGGGTTACACCCGCTTCACAGTAACAGACCAATCTCCCTGTTTAATGCACCGCAAACAACCGCAAACAGTCCCTTTGCACAACCCCGAACTCCCCATTTGCACAAGGTTGGATACAAAGCTAGCCATGTCCCGTTCCTTGTCCTCACTGATGTCATTGAAGGTCTCTTCCTCCACCCAGCCACCAAGGGTCCCCGAAAGGTGACAACAAGCCCCCTGGGACACCTGCTGTGTTTGTTCTTCCACCTCCTCAAAGCCACCTTCCTCCTCTGACTCCTCTTCTTCAGACCCCTCTCTCTGCGTTGCCTCTGTCTGCGTTATTATAAGGTGTGTACTGTTAAGTAGTACTATTACTATCAGTTTAATCCCTGTTACGTCCACTATTAGGGGACGTGTATATGGCATTTATTTTTGGAACAGGGAGATGGAAAAAGATGCTTGGTCGGACCTCCTACTTCAAATTTGGGGCACTGTGCATGCAATCTAAGGTGCCACCAGATATGAGTGTCACTGTGCACTGGCAAAAGTTGGCAGAGTAGGCTCTGTAGGCCTCACACACACCCCTGTAGGCAGGCAACTGATATTCAATCGATTACAGTCAAAAAAGTGTTGTTTTATGTCACTGTACACTACGATTGCACCAGATATGACGTATCACTGTGCACTGGCAAAAGTTGGCAGAGTAGATGCAATGGCTTCACACACACGCCTGTAGGCAGGCAATTGCTATTCCATCTATTACAGTCAAAAAAGTGTTGTTTTATGTCACTGTACACTACGGTTGCACCAGATATGACAGATCACTGTGCACTGGCAAAAGTTGGCAGAGTAGATGCAATAGGCTTCACACACACGCATGTAGGCAGGCAATTTCTATTCAATCTATTACAGTCAAAAAAGTGTTGTTTTATTTCACTGAGCACAATATAAGCTGTGAGCCTGACACAGGCAGGCAACTGATTGGCTGGAATGTGTCTGCTGACTGTGAGGTGCAGGGTCAAAGTTTCCTTAATGATAAAGTATAGGGGGCGAACCGAAAAGCGCATGTGTTCGCCGTCCGCTGCGAACGCGAACATGCCAAAATCGCAGCGAATAGTCCGTGGGCGAACTGTTTGCGACATCTCTAGTGACAATAAATTACAGTTTGACAATTATAATATGTAATGTCCGGTTTATACCTGGAGTGTTGGTGGGGGGGCATTCTACCTCACAAATAACAATCTGACAGGGGAACGTGTATATTTATATATATATACACGTTCCCATCAGATTGTTATTTGTGAGGTAGAATGCTCCTCCCAACACTCCAGGTATAAACCTGACATTATACATATATATATAAATATATTATATATATACTGTATATATATATATATATATATATATATATATATATATATATATATATATGTTACTGTGAATGTCCGAAATTCGGAGAATGTCGACATTCACCGGTGAATGTCGACATTCACCTAGCCGTTTGGTGTATGTCTGAAATATTTGCTAAATACCCTTATTTCTGACTTACACCAGTGAATGTCGACATTCACCATGCGCTAATGGTGAATGTCGAACACTTCGGAGATTGATACGCGATTCCCATCTTATTTATCGCAACAACTTCAACTGTTATGACACTTTGAATTGCATGAGAGTCCCTTGCTTTTCCAACTGCATTTATTTGAGGAACGCTTCCTTTATAGCCTCTTAGGTTTGCTGCGTTTCATTTGACACCGTTCGCATAAATTGAAATACAACGTTACAACTTCGTATGCAATATTTTGGGGTATTTAACTTGCAACTCTTTAAGCATACGCGTTCTCCCTCCGTGGCCTATTCTGCCACGAGTTTCGTCTAGTATACCAAACGATTCTTCACCGGTAACGTAATACCGTAAAATCGTTCGCCCTGCTTTTAACGGTACAATTAATTTCTCTCCATCGTTCGTTTTTTAAAATGTAAAAAAAACGTTTTAATCATCTGTAACCCAAAGGCGTGTTGTGCTTAGTTTTTAGCAGAAACCACTTCGGAAAGTATTTTAGAGTACTTTTCTTGAGAACCCGCAATGAATGCATTGAACTTTTTTTCAAGAAAAACGATCGCGATTTACTGCGGTATCCATTTAGTATAAACGACGTCGCCCTCTCTCAGCAGAACGAAGGATTCGGCGGAAGAGAGAGCCGGTCGCCTCTTTGTCGGCTCCTCTCTTTTGGACTTCCACCAGAGCAGAGCTGTGATTGTCGACATACACCGGTAAGGGTCCGAATGTACAAAAATTGGAACGAAATATTCCGTCTTTCACCGGCGTATTTTTGGTGTCGACATTCTCCAATTTCTGACATTCACAGTAACATATATATATATGTATATATATATATATATATAATGTATATATATATATATATATATATATATATATATATAGTGGCAAACTGCTTTTCTCTTCTCTAGCTCTCACAAAACAGTCACAATGAAACCCAGCTGATCAACATGGCTGACCTCATACACGTGAAAAATGGATTAACCACAATGAGGGCCTAGGAGGTCCTCACATTATTCTAACTGATAATAAGTCTTACTACAGTAATTATGTGCATCAATTGTCCAGCTGCCCATCCAGTTGTGACAGTTATATATATATAAAATAAAAAGTATGTTTGTGTTCACATTTGAATGTCTAAAACAAGTTCAAAAACTTTTTTCCAGCTCAGAATTCAGAGAAAAAAATTATAAAACTGCATTCTGGGAAGCTGAGCTGGGACATGCAAATGTTACCACAAATGTCTCTCTCTTCAATCCTTTAACTATTTCAAACATGGCTTGCTTTAAACTTATGCCACTGCATTACACAGCTGTTATGCAAAGCCAAGGTTGGATTATAAACAAGCTGGGAATCCTACCCCGGACAGCCTTTTCAAGGTTACTGCCTATCATCAGCCTGGGGACCCCAGCTTGTGTTGTGGACCTTATGAGTAGGTGGTTTACCACAACAATCAATAATATAGTTTCAAAAGCTTGCGTAATGCCTCAGAAACTATTTGTACAGATTTCCGTACATGCTGCAGTGCGGAGGCGCAGCACCAAACACGGCCTCAGCCGCGCTGCACAGGGAACAGAGCGGGGGAAAAGGGATGGAGAGGGGGAAAGAAACAGAGAGGGAAAGGGGGAAAGAGACAGAGGGGAGGGAGGAGGGGGGAAAGAGACACGGGGAAAGGGGAAAGAGACAAAGGGGGAAGGAGACACAGGGGATGGAGAAGGGGGGAAAGAGATACAGGGGAGGGAGAGGGGGGAAGAGACATGGGGGAGTGAGATAGGGGGTAGAGACAAAGAGGAGGGAGAGGGGAGGGAGAGGGAGGAAAGAGACACAGGGAATGGAGAGGGGGAAATAGACACAGGGGAGGGGGACTGAGAAAGACAAATGTAATATTATACCGTAATTTATGACGGGTAAATGTATAGTCATTTAATATATGGTGGGCAAAAAAGTGAAAAGAGAAGCCCTCCACTGTACAGTAAATAAATAGTACATCTGTGTTTACATTTAAATGTCTAAAACTAGTTAAAAAAAAACTCTTTCCGGCTCAGAATTCTGAGAAATACAGTTATTACACTGCATTCTGGGAAGCAGAAAATTATATTTTAATTCTTATATTTTAAAAATGATATTTTAACTATTTTTCCCTGAACAGAAAAATCATTGTCTGTTGGTAGACTAGAAAGAGTTACTCATAAGATAAGGTAAATTGAAGTTTGGTATAATGCTTGCAATAACTAACAATTGTCTAAGCACCTAAAGTTTCACTTTTCTTATCCAAAACCTAAAGTAAGCAAAACAATAGTATATACTTACTAAAATAAATAGCCTGTTTCAAGCAAAACTATTTTTATGATGAAAATTAGTGTAATTGTATAACGAATGTCAATTAAAGATAAGGACAAAATATTGATTCAAATAAAAAACATAAACAAAATATAATTGCTTGACATTACTTTAACAATGTTATTTTTGTGTTATATCTAGTATACAGACAATATTGATCTCTTAATAAAAACACGATCAATCAGAATATATAATGGGTAATGGACTGTCTGAGTTTGTATTGACCCCTAAAGCTCTTTTATGTCCTACAAGAGTTTGAAGTAGCAAATGCTTTGTTATAATAATGGAGCAAATCTTTCCTCTTACTTTAGTGTTTTGTTAATGGATGTTTGTGCTTTACATGTTTGTCTTTATTAATGTCAATAGACCCCAGATGATATATAAAGTAGATTACAGACATTCAGTCTGAATTTATGCTTGACTTAAAAGTTGTATACATAGTTTAACTGTTTAGTCCCCTTTTAAAGGGGCACAGCTAAAGTTCCAATTGTTTTAGGACAATTTAGGACAGCTTTGGATTTCCTACATTTTGGTTGACACAGCTAAAGCGATCCTTAAACATGACTCGCCTTCTTAGTAATTCCTAATTAGCCTCATTATCTATGAATGGCACCCTGATAATTAATTTACTTTAATAGCCAACATCTCACTTGTAAGTCATTGAACAAACAATTTCTATTGTCATCATAATATTGATAAATATACATACATATTACCATTTACCACGTGGAAATAAAAGTAGAAGGAGTAAATCACAACCCAAGTGGCTTAATGATGACTTAAAGATGAAGATGAGGGGAAAAAACAGACATTTCAACTAAAAGGGAAACAGAGACTGCTTTACATGAGTACAAGTAAGTAAACAAGACTTGCAAAAGGGCTATTAGACTGGCTAAAATAGAAAATGAAAAGTTAGTTACAAAGGAGAGTAAGACTATCCTTAAAATATTTTTTAGATATATTAATGGGAAGAAGGCGAGGAAGGAAGCTATAGGAACATTACAAAGTGACACAGGCCATCTGACAATTAGTGACCAGGAAAAGGCAGATGAGCTAAATAGGTTATTTTCTTCGGTATACACAAGGGAGGTGCCAGTGGTTGGGTCAATGCAACATTATGGGGCTACACTACCTTCACTGAATATTTGGTTAACACAGGAAGTAATCCAAAAGAGGTTGGAAAAAATAAATGCTAATAAAGCCCCAGGTCCTGATGGAATACATCCAAGGGTACTGAGGGAACTGGGTTCTGTAATAGCCAAACCATTATATCTAACTAGCGACTTGCCCGTCAAAAATGACGGCAATAAAATTTGAAGTCTGGCAATGGTGTTTGCCACACATTGCAAGCCTCTCCCCCTCTACTTAACTGGCCTTGCGATGAGCACCTTTGGCGCTCATTGCGAGCCTCTCCCCCCTTTACCTCTCCCCCCTCTACTTGACGGTAGGCTCTCAATGAGAGCCTCTCCCCCCTCTACTTTACTGTCCTTGCGTTAAGCACCTTTGACGATCATCATGGGCCTCGGAATGAGCGGCAAAGGTGCTTATTGCGAGCATCTTCCCCCAATGTGTCTCTTCCCCCCTCTCCTTCCTCTGTGTCTCATCCCCTCTCTCCCTCCCCTGTGTCTCTTCCCCCTCTCCCTCCCATGTGTCCCCTTTTCCCTCTCTCACTCCACGGTGTCCCCTTTTCCCTCTCTCCCTTCCCTGTGTCTCTTCCCCCCATTTATTTTCCCTCCCTCTCCCTCCCATTTTTTTCCCTCCCTCTCCCTCCAGTTTCTTTTCCCTCCCTCTCCCTCCCGTTTATTTTCCCTCCTCTTCCCCATCTCCCTTTCCTGTGTCTCTTCCACCCCTCTCCCTCCCGTTTCTCTTCCCCCTCTCCCTTCCCTGTTTTTCTTCCCCCCTCTCCCTTCCCTCGTCTCTTCCACCCTGCTCTCCATTCCCTTGTCTCTTCCACCCCACTTTCCCTCCTGTCTCTTCCACTTCACTTTTCACATCTCTGTCTATCACTCCTTCCTGTCTGTCTCTCTGTCCCTTCTTCTTGTCAGTCTCTCTCTCTGTCGCTCCTTCCTGTGTATCTTTCGCCCTGTCCATCCTTCCTGTCTATCTCTCTGTCCCTCTCTCCTGTTCTCTGTCCCTCCTTCCTGTCTGTCTCTCTCTGTCTGTCCCTCATTCCTGTCTGTCTCTCTGTCCCTCCTCCCTGTCTCTCTCTCTCTTTCAATCCCTCCTGTCTCTCTGTCAATCCTTCCTGTCTGTCTTTCTCTCTGTCTATCCTTCCTGTCTGTCTCTCTCTCTCTGTCCGTCCTGTGTTTCTCTCTGTCCCTCCTCTCTCTCTATCTCTCTCTCTCTCTCTCTGTCCCACCTGTCTCTCTCTGTCCCTCCTGTCTCTGTCCCTCCCATCTCTCTCTCTATCCCTCCTGTCCCTCTCTGTCCCTCCTGTCTCTCTCTCTGTCCCTTCTGCCCCTGCTGTCTCTCTCTCTGTCCCTGCTGTCTCTCTCTGTCCATCATCTCTCTCTCTTTTCCTTGCTCTGTCCCTGCTGTCTCTCTCTCTGTGTCCCTCCTGTCTTCCTCTGTGTCCCTCCTGTCTCTCTCTGTGTCCCTCCTGTCTCTCTGTGTGTCCCTCCTGTCTTTCTCTGTGCCCCCTGTCTCTCTCTGTGTTTCCCTCCTGTCTCTCTCTCTGTGTCCCTTCTGTCTTTCTATGTCTGTGTCCCTCCTGTCTCTCTGCCTATGTCCCTCCTGTCTCTCTCTGTCTCTGTCCCTCCTGCTTCTCTCTCTCTCTCTGTGTCCCTCCTGTCTCTCTCTCTCTCTCTGTGTGTCCCTCCTGTATCTCTCTGTGTCCCTCCTGTCTCTCTCTCTTTCTGTGTCCCTCATGTCTCTCTGTCTTTGTCCCTCCTGTCTTTCTCTGTGTCCCTCATGTCTCTCTCTGTCTCTCTCCCTCCTGTCTCTCTCTATCTGTGTCCCTCCTGTGTCTCTCTATCTGTGTCCCTCCTGTCTATCTGTCCCTCTTGTCTCTCTTTCCCTCCAGGCTGTCTCTTTCACCTCAGTCCCCAGCATGTCCACAGGTCCCCCCCAGGGAGGAGTTGAGAGCAGCCTGGGGAGGAGTTGAGAGCAGCCTGGGGAGGAGTCGAGAGCACTGGGGGAGGAGTCGAGAGTGACGGGGAGGAGTTGAGACCGACAGGGGAGGAGTTAAGAGCATCAACTCGCAGCGCATTTTCCCCCCGGACCATTGATATGTGTGGGCCGCTCATGCCAGCAACCGAGGCCCACGCTTTGCGAGGGCCTCAGTTGCTGGCATGGGGCGTTCCATCCCAGCAACTGAGGCCCTTGCCTGCAGCCCTTGCTATGCGAGGGCCGTGGCTCGCGCTCCATTCCAGCAACCGAGGCCCTCGCTTTGCGAGGGCCTCAGTTGCTGGCATGGATCCCAGCAACTGAGGCCCTTGCCCACAGCCCTCGCTACGATACAGTGCCACATGGGAGACAATTGATTAAACTAAGGGATGCCGGAATTGCAGTAAATATCTGTTTATGGATTGAGAGCTGGCTAAATGACAAATAAGGGTTGTGATAAATGGAACTAATGTGGTAAGTAGGGTTCCTCAGGTGAAGTATTAGGTCCTCTCCTTTTAACATATTTATTATTGAGGATTAGTAGGATTGGAAAGTATTGTCTCCATTTTTGCTGATGACACTAAGTTGTGAAAAGGAAATAAAATCAGATAATGATGTACTTTCCCTCCAAAGGGATTTGCATACATTCAAGAAATGGGTGACCAAATGGTAGATGATATTTAATATGAATAAATGTAAAGTTATGCATCTGGGAAGGAAAAATAGCCATGCAATTTATAATATTATCTAGGGGAATCTGATACTGAAAGGGATTTGGGAGTGCTTGTGGACAACCACCTAGGTTACAGTACTTAATGCCAAGCAAAAACTGCAAAGGCAAATAAAATATTAGCATGTATTAAGAAGGGTGTAGAAGCAAGGGAAGCATATAAAATTCTGCCACTATACAAATCCCAAGTACACCCTCATTTGGAATATGGCGTACAATTTTGTGCACCACTGCATAAAAAGGACATTTTATAGCTGTAAAAAGGGCAAAAAAACTAGTAAGGGGAATGGAGTGGCTAAGTTATGAAGAAAGATTAACCAAATTAAACTTATTTTCTCTAGAAAAATATGCCTCTAAGAGGGGATATGATAGCCCTATATAAATATATCCAGGGTCAGCACAAGGCTTTGTCAATTGAGCTTTTTGTGCCAAGAGGTTTTCAACTGACAAGATGACATCCCTTGAGATTATAAGTAAAAGGTTTTAACCTTAAAGACAAAAAGTTCTTCACAGTAATGGTGGTTAATCTGGGGAATGATCTAACAAAGGAAGTGGTGACAGCGGATTCAATAGAAAACTTTAAAAAGGGAGTGGATACATTTTTAAATAAAAGTGGCATTCAGGGTTATCCTGGATAATTAAAGAGAGAGTATTTATCCAGGGAGGATCACCAGTCTCTGGGGTCAGACAGGAATTTTATATTGTTTTCCTCTTTTGAGACAATTGGCGTTTCAGAGGGATTTTTTTGTTTTTGACTTTCTCTGAATCAATTAACAATAATTAATCCTCATATTGCAGATCAGAGGTGATCTAAAAAGGTTCAGCTTGATGGACTAAAAGTCTTTTTTTTAACCTCAATTACTATGTAACTACAGTAGAATCCCGGTTAACCAGCACTCAGCTTACCGGGACTCTCAAGCATTTGGCACCGGCATCAATTCCCCATTTTAAATTTACTCCCGCTAAACCGGAATAACCGGCACTATCCAGCACTATCCGGAGTTCGAGACTGTGTGGTTAGCAAGGATTTTGTTTAATATTTAATAGTCTGTGTTTAGTTTTGAGAGATTTGGCAATATGACTGTATGAGAAGATGGATCCTACTTGTCTTTGACAATACTAGAAATGGGCAAGAAGTAACTCAATGAACCTTTGAGGTAAACTATGTAGAGTCACCCTAGATGTGCATGTGATAGTTACATATAGTTACATAGTAATTAAGGTTGAAAAAAGACTTTCAGCCCATCAAGTTCAACCTTTTAAGATCTCCTCTGATCTGCAATATGCAGATTAGTTATTAATTATTAGTTATTAATTGTTAATAATTAATAATCAACTATTTATTTATTTATATATTTTTTTTAATTATTAATTAATCCAGAGGAAGGCAAACAGAAAAAAAAACAAGTGAAACTTAGCCAATCGTCTCAAAGAGAAAACAAATTAATTCTTTCCAGACCCCAGATACTGGTGATCGGATTTCTCCCTGGATCAATACACTCTCTCTAATTATCCAGGATAATCCTGAATGCCCTTTCTATTTAAAAATATATCCAATCCCTTTTTAAAGTTATATATTGAATCTGTTTTCACCACCTCCTTTGGTAGAGAATTCAACAGATTAACTGTGAAGAACCCTTTTCTTTCTTTAAGTTGGAATCATTTACTTTTAATCTCAAATGATGTCCTCTTGTCAGTTTAAAACCTCTTGGCACAAAAAAGCTCCCTTGACAATTCTTTATACTGACCATGGATATATTGATATAATGTAAGTCATTCTTTATAACTTAGCCCCTCCATTCCCCTAATTCATTTTGTTGCCCTCCTCTGTACCTTTTCCAGCTCTAAAATTTCCTTTTTATGAAGTGGTGCCCAAAATTGTACTCCATATTCCAAATGAGGGCATAATAGAAATTTGTATAGTGGCAGAATTATATTTGATTCCCTTGCTTCTATACCCTTCTTAATACATGCTAATATTTTATTTGCATTTGCAGCTGCTGCTTGGCATTGAGCACTGTTACCTAATAGGTTGTCCACAAGTACTCCCAAATCCATTTCAATACTTCAATACCTGATACCCCTATATTTGCTCTATTAAAATTATAAATTGCATGGCTATTTTTCCTTCCCAGATCCATAACCTCACATTTATTCATATTAAATCTCATCTTCCATTTATATGCCCATTAACCAATTGTATGTAAATCCCTTTGAAGGGAAAGCACATCATTATTTGATGTAATTACCTTACAAAATTTTGTGTCATCAGTGAAAATGGAAAGGACCTAATACTGAAACCTGAGGAACTCCACTTACCACATTAGTCCAATCAGAGCATATTCCATTTACAATAACCCTTTACTTCCTGTCTTTTAGCCAGCTCTCAATCCATGAGCAGATATTTACTGCAATTCCTGTATCCCTTAGTTTGCACAATAGTCTCCCATGTGGGGAAAAAAATCCAAATAAACTACATCCACTGAGTTGCCTTGTTCCAAGTTCCTACTAACCTCCTCATAGGAAATAATTAGATTTGTTTGACATGACCTATCCCTCACAATTCCATGTTGACTCGTACTTAGAATCCTGTTCAAATAGACATATTCTTGTATATTATCCCTTATTAACCCTTCTAAAAGCTTCCCCACTACAGAAGTGAGGCTCACTGGTCTATAATACCCCTGATTTGCTCTTGCTCCCTTTTAAAATATAGGTATCACATCTGCTTTTCTCCAGTCATCTGGTAGAGACCATTGTCATGAATCACCCAGGGGCCATATTGGATTTGGCGTGAACTATGCTGGGGCCATCTTGAGACTGGCAGCAGTGGCCTATATTGGGACTGGACTGTTATATACCAATCGCCATCATCTGTATATTGTGTTATGGGGGATAATATGTTAGTGTTATATTGTATATTGTATTGGGGAGTGATAGTTATGTTTTAATTAGTCAACCCTCCCCCATTGTATAAACTCTCAGTCAGGAGTTGGCCATATGGTCTTTAGAGTAAACAAGATAAACCTCACAGGGTGTCGCCAGAACCTAAACAAAGAGATTTGCCAGACAGCCAGGCACCTAGATAACAATGGGGGGGCCTAGGAGCAAACAGGAAGTTTCCCCTGGGACCGCCTGGGTCAGAATGAGCTTGGTTGCCACGCCTGGGGTTGGCCCAGGGGAGGGGTCTGGTGGTTCCCATAGCCTCCCTCTACTACATTGGACAGAGGTAATTAGGTTACTGTAGAGGTTATCCTATTGGCCAGAGAGAGGGGGATGAGGGTTTGACTAAAGGTAGCCACTCCCTATAATGTGTTGTGCAAGGTTTTAAATATGCTGTTCTAAAATAAAACTTGGTTCATAATTTTCATCAAGACGTGGTGTGTAGATGTATTATTTACCCGGGGACATATGCTTGCAGTAAGATTCGTCAGACTTACTGTCAATATTGCTCAGTCTAAACCAAGGCCTGAGACATGGTGTTTCTGTAATCAAAACGGCTCCAAGGTCCAGAGTAACCCAAATCAAGTCAGCAGACCCCAGCCAGAGAGTGGGTCGTGATAATTGGTGGCACAGTGGTGGGGTACTCTGAGAAGGACCAGAAAATGGAGCAGATGGAAGCAGAGGACTACAGACTACTCCTGCTAAATCAATGGATGGCATTCATGCAATTATGGCATGGCCATGAGCTGGCAAGCTGGTTGGA
This sequence comes from Discoglossus pictus, assembly GCA_027410445.1. NCBI lineage: Eukaryota > Metazoa > Chordata > Amphibia > Anura > Alytidae > Discoglossus > Discoglossus pictus. The sequence goes on from CM050169.1 coordinate 77,978,835, forward strand.
GGAACTGGTAGAGAAAGAGATGGACTTGGAGGAACGGTACATTGCCAGGATAGAGTCCTTGGGTGGCCGGAGAGAGGATCTCTATTTTCGTTTGGATCTAGAATATGGGGTCGGTGAGATTCTGAATGGTGATCCGGAATGTGGCATGGGAACTGCAAGGAGGCATAATAACTTGTTTGTTGAACGCTGCCGGGGTCTGGGACTGGAAGCATGGTTCCCGGAGGCTCCTTTGCTGGAACCCCTGATTCAGCAAGAGCTGCAACTGGAGGCTGAGTATGTGGAATTGTGGGATGCGATACCCAAGAAGTATTTTTTCAACTCAGACGGTATGTACCAGAGGGAGTATGCTCACTGGAACTGGGGAGAGGCATTTCTAGACTGTAAACAAAGTGAGGAGTGGGAAGGGGTAAACACTGTTCCTTTGCCAACTCCTGGGGATGGAGAATGTTTGCCCCTAGAACATGCAGTAACTGTGTCAGGGCCTAGTCACCAGCCCCAAGAGCCAGAGACCCAGTGGAATGTTCCCTGGGTGGGGTCAGAAAATCCATGTCTGCCCCCTGATACCCCAAGAGATTTAATCCCAGAGGAAGTGGGAAATGTTCACAAGCTAGGGCCAGATAAGTTAAGTCTGCCCTCAGAAGTTCTAGGCAAAGTGTGTTGGCCAGAACTGTTAATGGAGCCAGAGGCTCGGGATGATTGTGTGATGGACGGTGGGAAGGGAGCCTTAGAGGCCAGGCTGGAAGGGAATGATGAGATTCCCCAGCCTGCATCAGATAACCACTGTCTGTACCCTGACAGTCCAGGGGAGTTGTCCCCAGAGGTGCTAGTGAAGCACAGAGCCCAGGAGGGTTGTTTAAGAGACTGTGGGGAGGGAAAAGAATTGGTTTCTGGCTACAGGGAACCTGACCTCCCACAGCAAGAGAGTGCCAGGGGCACAAAGAGCCAGGCCAGGGCAGCAAGCATGCCAGCTTTGGCAAAAGCATTATGGGTGCAGAGTGGCACCATGACAGAGGGTGTACCAAGTGGGGAGATACCCTGGATAACCATTGTCCAGGGGCCCACTGGAACAGACACCACTCCAAAGACCCAGTTCAACAGAAAGGACTGGGATAAAGTTGCTCAACCCCGGGCAATGGAGGAGTGGAAGCACAGCTTGGGTGGGAGCAGCGTAGCTCCCCAAGCAGCAACGGAAACAGCTGGACCAGAGGAAGGAAGCCAAGAGGAGCTGTCCCTTTGCAATCCCATAGGCCCAGAGACTGTATTAGAGATCCCAGCCCATCGGTGGGGACTGGCTGGGGGGAACAGAGTTGCTATGGGACAGAAACTGTGGCCCACCTGTTGTACTCTGGGATACCAGATTATTGGGGAGGTACCCTGGACTATTTGGGTGGGTGTGAATGGGAAGAGCAATTTGCTCTATACAGTGGGAGCAAGGCCAAGGGCTGGGGGAGGTTGTTACTCTGCACCTTGGGACAAACAAGAACTGGCATAGCATACAGAGGGCCAAACCAGCACATTCATGACTGATCAGCGTAGCTGGAAAAATCAGGGATGTTTCCTGCCACGCTTGGGGAGGTGTTGTCATGAATCACCCAGGGGCCATATTGGATTTGGCGTGAACTATGCTGGGGCCATCTTGAGACTGGCAGCAGTGGCCTATATTGGGACTGGACTGTTATATACCAATCGCCATCATCTGTATATTGTGTTATGGGGGATAATATGTTAGTGTTATATTGTATATTGTATTGGGGAGTGATAGTTATGTTTTAATTAGTCAACCCTCCCCCATTGTATAAACTCTCAGTCAGGAGTTGGCCATATGGTCTTTAGAGTAAACAAGATAAACCTCACAGGGTGTCGCCAGAACCTAAACAAAGAGATTTGCCAGACAGCCAGGCACCTAGATAACAATGGGGGGGCCTAGGAGCAAACAGGAAGTTTCCCCTGGGACCGCCTGGGTCAGAATGAGCTTGGTTGCCACGCCTGGGGTTGGCCCAGGGGAGGGGTCTGGTGGTTCCCATAGCCTCCCTCTACTACATTGGACAGAGGTAATTAGGTTACTGTAGAGGTTATCCTATTGGCCAGAGAGAGGGGGATGAGGGTTTGACTAAAGGTAGCCACTCCCTATAATGTGTTGTGCAAGGTTTTAAATATGCTGTTCTAAAATAAAACTTGGTTCATAATTTTCATCAAGACGTGGTGTGTAGATGTATTATTTACCCGGGGACATATGCTTGCAGTAAGATTCGTCAGACTTACTGTCAATATTGCTCAGTCTAAACCAAGGCCTGAGACATGGTGTTTCTGTAATCAAAACGGCTCCAAGGTCCAGAGTAACCCAAATCAAGTCAGCAGACCCCAGCCAGAGAGTGGGTCGTGATAACCATGTGTTAAGTGAATCTTGAAAAAATAAATATAATGGTTTGGCTATTACAGAACCCAGTTCCGACAGTACTTTTGGACCCGGGGCTTTATTAACATTTACTTTTTCCAACCTCTTTTGGATTACTTCCTGAGTTAACCAATTATTCAGCAAAGGTAGTGTAGCCCCGTTATGTTGCAGTGTCCCAACCACTGGTACCTCCCTTGTCTATACAGAAGAAAATAAGTTGATCTGCCTTTTCCTGGTCACTAATTTTAAGACGGCCTGTGTTACATTGTAATGTTCCTGTAGGGTTAGTCTTACTCTCTTTTGAAATTCATTTTTCATTTTCTATTTTAGCCAGTCTAATAGCCCCTTTGCAAGCCTTGTTGATTTCCTTCTACTCCCGTAAAGCAGTTTCTGTCCCCTCTTGATTGTATAACTGAAATACCTGTTTTTTACTCAGTATCTTGATCTTTAAATCATTATTAAGCCACATTGCATGTGATTTACTCCTTTTACTTTTATTCTCTCTTGGTATATGGTGATAAGTATGTATATTTAATAAAGATTTAAATGTTGTCCATTTATGTTTAGTATATTTACCTGCCAGTTCTTTGTCTCGGTTAATACTTTGTATTGCTGCCCTTAGACCGTTAAAATCTGCCCTTTTAAAAATTAAGAGTTTTTGTTGGCCCCTTAAAATTTTGTTTTTTTAAATTCAATCTCACATGAGACTATGTTGTGATCACTGTTTCCCAAAGGTTGCCCCACTTCAACATTCAATACTATATCGATATTATTTGTGACTAGTGACTGGGCAACAAAATTGTAATAGAGGTAATGCTGTTTGCCCCAGACAGTAAGGCCCTCATTCAATTGCGATTTGGCCAATTGAATAGTGCTCTAAATAAGCACATAACATATTTTTTTTAAATAAGTTTTTAGTTAGTGAAAACCTTGTTTTTGGATAGATGTTTACTAAGTAAAAACTTCTTTAAAAAAATATGTTATGTGCTTATTTAGACCCCTATTCAATTGGCCAAATTGCAATTGAATGAGGGCCTAAGTGTTTTGGTCGTCTGAGATACTTTGGAGCTCATTGCGAGCCTGTCGCTGAGCGCCTTTGGCAAGGAGCGCCTTCACCGTTGATTGCGATCGTGTATGGTGGCATTTTGTAAAGTGTTGTATATGTGTATGTTTTAATGATAATTAATTAGTAAATAAATTAAATGATACCATACCTATTTGTAATTAATTTATGCAGCAAGCAGTGGTCTGAAGAGCTAACAATCTGTTTTGATATTTCTGCAGCATGTAGTGTAGATTTGCAGTGTTGTTGAGCTGAGGTGTAAGTGTCAGCAATGTGTGCAGTAAGTAGTGTAAATAGGCTGCGTGCGCGAGGGGAAAGCTTCAGTGTTGGAGGGTACTTCCACATTCTGAAATGTAGTGTTGTAAACTGGCGGCTAATGTGTATGTGGTAGGCAAGTTTGGATGATGTAGCGTCCTTGCTCGAGATGTCGCGAACAGTTCGCCCGCGGACTATTCGCAGCGATTTTGGGATGTTCGCGTTCGCAGCGGGCGGCGAACACATGCGCTTTTCGGTTCGCCCCCTATACTTTATCATTGAGGAAACTTTGACCCTGCACCTCACAGTCAGCAGACACATTCCAGCCAATCAGCAGCATACACTCCCTTCCAGAGCCTTCCATCTGAAGGACAGGTTAATATTCTGTTCTGTTTCACCAGTCATAGTTGGTGTACCATACATTGAAAAGAAACAACCCTTTTTTCCTTTAATCTAATTTCAGTTGCCTGCCTGTGTCAGGCTCACATCTTATATTGTGCTCAGTGAAATAAAACAATACTTTTTTGACTGTAATAGATTGAATAGCAATTGCCTGACTACAGGCATGTGTGAAGCCTATTGCATCTATTCTGCCAACTTTTGCCAGTGCACAGTGATACGTCATATCTGGTGCAATCGTAGTGTACCGTGACATAAAACAACACTTTTTTGACTGTAATCGATTGAATATCAGTTGCCTGCCTACACGGGTGTGTGTGAGGCCTACAGCGCCTACTCTGCCAACTTTTGCCAGTGCACAGTGACACTCATATCTGGTGGCACCTTAGATTGCACGCACAGTGCCCCAAATTTGAAGTAGGAGGTCTGACCAAGCATCTTTTTCCATCTCTATGTTCCAAAAATCAATGCCATATACATGTCCCCTAATAGTGAACGTAACAGGGATTAAACCGATAGGAATAGTACTACTTAACAGTACACACCTTATATTAACGCAGACAGAGGCAACGCAGAGAGAGGAGTCTGAAGAAGAGGAGTCAGAGGAGGAAGGTGGCTTTGAGGAGGTGGAAGACCAAACACAGCAGGCGTCCCAGGGGGCTTGTTGTCACCTTTCGGGGGCCCTTGGTGGCTGGGTGGAGGAAGAGACCTTCAATGACATCAGTGAGGACAAGGAACGGGACATGGCTAGCTTGGTATCCAACCTTGTGCAAATGGGGAGTTTGCGGTTGTGCAAAAGGACTGTTTGCGGTTGTTTGCGGTGCATTAAACGGGGAGATTGGTCTGTTACTGTGAAGCGGGTGTAACCCTTACACTACCTGATCGATACAACATCATACCTGATGTTTTAAAGCATGTTATTCCAAACAATTTAGGAATGTTAGGTGATTTATGCCCTTTATGGCTTAAAACCAGACTCTGCATCAACTATGTAATTTTCCGTGGGAGTTTTACCATGGATCCCCCTCCGGCATGCCACAGTCCAGGTGTTAGTCCCCTTGAAACAACTTTCCCATCACTATTGTGGCCAGAAAGAGTCCCTGTGGGTTTTGAAATTCGCCTGCCCATTGAAGTCTATGGCGGTTTGCCGGGTTCGCCCGTTCGCGAACATTTGCTGGAAGTTCGCGTCCGCTGTTCGCAAACCGAAAATTTGATGTTCGCGACATCACTAGTCCTTGCTAATGGTGTATGTTGTAGGTCGTACAGGTTTTAGTAAAAGTCGTAAGTGTTTGGCGGTGCTTTAGGGGTCATGTAGCCTCGTTTTTATTTTTTTCGGCTGCCATTCTGCTCTTGTTTAGGGGATTTTGGAGTGCGTAAAGTTTTTTAATTCTACTGAAATTGATGTGTAACCTGTTTTGCAGACGTCCTGGGTGCCCCCCCCCCCCTTGCTGTGGGTATTTTTTGTTATTTGTGTGTATTTAGTGTATTTTAATATTTTAGGCTGTGAGTGGGTTGTCCGTTAAGGTTGTATTTTTGCGAGTCCGTGATGTATTTTTTCGAAGTCCCGCGGCTCGTATTTATTTTTCTGTAAGTCCGCGATTTATTCCGGCAGCTCGTATTTTTTTCCGGTAAATCCGCAATTTATTTTTTGTCAGTCCTGTGGCTTGTATTTTTAGTGTAAGTCCGTATTTAGTCATTGGGTGTTTTGTTGGCATTTGCGGTGTGCAGTGAGTCTTGGGCTCATTGCAGCCGACGTGGGAGCCTCCACCTCCGCAAATGAGGCCCCTCGCTTTGCAAGGGTCCACATTTGCAGTCCTAAAGTGGTACAGGGTCGTAGGGATAAGCGCCTATAGCGCTCATCTCCACCAGTGCTAGGAGCGCCTTCGGCTTTGAGAGGGCCGCAGTTTTAGCAACGGGTTTTGCCAAGCCTGCCTGCTGACAAGATAGCCTCATTTCTAGTAGGCTTTTGTATAACCTGGGCCAGATAATGATCCCTGAGTGTACTCAAGAACCTGCTCCCCTTAGCTGAATTGCTGGTCTCATTTATCCAGTTTATTTCAGGGTAGTTAAAATCTCCCATTATTAGAACTTGCCCATGCTTAGGTACATTTCCAATCTATAGCAATAATTGTATTTCCTCACTTTTAGCTATATTTTTTTTTTTTTTTTTTTTTATTTTATTTATTATTTTTTTATAGCATACTCCTGCTAATATTCTTTTGGAATTTGCTGCTCCGCTATTTAACTCTATGCACAAACATTCAACATTACCGCTAGTTCCACCATAAATATCTTCTCTGACTATAGGCTTAAATTAAGGCTTAACATACAGACAAATCCCTCCTGCACTTTTACCATTGCCCCTATCTTTCCTAAATAGGTTATAACCATCCAGATTAACAGTCCAGTCATGAGATTCATTCCACCATGTATTGCTAATGCCTATTAAATCCCATTTTTCATTAATTGCTAATAATTCTAACCCTCCTATTTTTCCTGCCAAGCTTCTGATATTAGCAAGCATACACCTATTGTTATGAAAAAAATGAATTCCTTCCTGACCCCAGATACTGGCTATCGGATTTCTCCCTGGATCAAAACACTCTCTCTAATTATCCAATAATTTCCGTGTTATATTGATCCCAGGCAATCAATGTGTTAATACATATAATGGAACTCGCATGGATTAGAATTTCATATTTACTGATTTATTAATATTGCATTATATCTGGAATGCGGGTCTGATCGTAACTTGTAACTGAAACCAGTAAGTGTTTGAAATCTGACCTCCATTTTTCAGTGACGGAATGATGATGAACTCTTTTACCATTGCCTCCGTCTAAACCCATAACTACGGGTTTGACTAATTGATCATGTTCACAAATGATTTAAGGGTTTGTGCCACCAGCCCGTAGGTTGCGGCATGATTGAATGTAATACCTCTGTAACTCCTGTGAATTTCAAGCTAGCAGGGATTGCGGGTTTAATGGTGCCGCTTCGGGCTTCAAATTTAATATGGCCCTTGGACTCACAGCTGTCATGTTTAATAACAATATATATTGCTGAGTTTTTACAGCCTGCCTGCTGTACTCTGTCATATGCAGCAACATACACAAGGGAAACATACTGTAAACAGATGGATGAATAACATAAAAAAGTAATGTAGATGATTGCTTAAGTAGCTTTGTGACAAGTTAAAAGTGGCAGTAAAAACCCTTGGGGAGGAATGAAAGGAACGAATGGAAGGAAAAACAAGCTAGAGATTGGAAATATGATGAATGGTGACAATTTCATAGGAGGGCTGTGAAACAATCAGATTAGATAGTGAACTGTAGCCAATCCTGCTGTCTCACATAGCCAAAGGGATGGTTTGCTCCAATAACATCAACTTTACTCTGTTTTTTTTTTACTTAAATTCTTCTGTAGTGCCCATGTTTCTCTATTATGATTTCTTTCATTTCTGAACAATAAATAGGATCTATTCTACAATTTATGGATAGTACGATAAGACATTACATTTTTAACAATATATGTGAAACTAGCGAATTGCCCGTCAAAAATGACGGCATGAAATTGTAAGGCAGGGAATGCTGTTTTAGACATAATGTAAAACGTCTTTTACCATGAGGGCCTTCGGCGCTCATTGCGCGGCTGTTGGATGTTTTATTTTTTTTGTTATTACAGGGGCTTTTGCTGTCATTGTAAGGTCGGGGCTGATGTGCTTTTTGCACTTATTGCAGCGTTGACATTGGTTGTGAGGAACGCAGTAAATGTCTTTTGAGTTTATTGCGATTTTTTTTTTGTGTATATGTATTCTTGTATGCCAATGAAATAATGAATAAATAAATAAAGTAATATACTTTACCTATTTCTAAGTAATATATGCAGGAAGCATTGTGCTGAAGAGCTAACAATCTGTTTCAATGTTCCTGCAGCATTCAATGTAGGTTTGCACAGTTCTGGAGCTGAGATGTAAGTGTCAGCAATGTGTGCAGTGTGTAGTGTAAATAGGCTGTGTGCGCGAGGGAAAGTCGTTAGTGTAGCTGTGTACTTCTGCATTGTGTAAGTTAGTGTTGTGAAATGTGTATGTGGTACGCTGGTGTGTATGATTTACCTTACTAAAAGTGTATCTTAACTCGTACAGCTTTTTTGAAAAGCCGTATGTGCTTGGTGGTGTTTTGTGGCTTTAGGGTCATGTAGCCTCGTTTTCGGGGTTTTTCGGCGGCCATGTTTCTCTCGCTTATGGGATTTTCGTGTGTCTAAACTCTGGAATTTGGACTTAAATTGAGGTGTAACTTCACTTGCAGAGGTTCTGGGTGCCCCCCCCTTGCTGTGGGTAAGCTTTTTATGTGTTTTTATGTGTATTTATTGTGTTTTTAATGTTTTTTTAGGTGCGCACGGTTCGGCCGTTAAGGTCGTATTTTTGCATCTTGTATTTTTTTCTGCTAAGTCCGTAAAAGTTTTAAGTCCCGCGGTTCGTATTTTTTTGTGTAAGTCCGTATATAGTGATTGCGTGTGAGATGTATTTTGGTAAAGTGCCGCTTGTGTGGGTGCTTGTAACCGCGTGTGAGATGCCGTAGAGCCTCCACCTCCGCAAATGCGCCCCCTCGCTTTGCCAATGTGGGAGCCTCCACCTCTGTAACTGGGGCCCCTCGCTTTGTGAGGGTCCGCATTTGTGGCCTGCAATGTGCCTTTGGCTCATTGCAGCCGACGTTGGAGCCTCCACCATCCGCAAATGCGGCCCCTCGCTTTGCGAGGGTCCGCATTTGCGTACCAAACTGAGTTCTTGCGTGACGACGATTCGTAGTTTGACAACTATTATATGTGATAGAATTCATGTAACTTCTGGTCCCAATCACTTTGAGTAGCAGGAAACTTTTTATTAAGACTTAACTCCGGCTACTAAATGTAATGTAATGTTGAACGTAATCAATTTTGTGAAGAAAACTAAAATTACAAATACGTTTGTAAGCTCATCTGCATGTCTAAAAAGTTTGGACGTGCAAATGAGAAGAAAATGTACCTTACTCTTTGGATCCAAACAATAGCAATTTTTTACATTGCTCCCTTAAATCATATGCTTGCTATATTATACATGGGTTTGGATTTTTGCCCAAACCAAGAAACACTCACATACAGAACAGTTTTGTATGCGAGTGATTCTTGGTTTGTGCAAAAATCCAAACTCATATCAACATATCACATAACCTTTTACCTCATATACTTTTGTCCAGATGCCTTCCCTTCTCTACCAAATGTAATACCATTCTAACTTTGCATACTTTCCTACCTAATAAATCTTTCAATACCTAACTGTCCCTCCTTTTCTTTATCTGTTTATGCTTGTTGAGGTTTCTGCATCTTCCATTACCTTAGATTGTAAGTAGCGAGTTTCCCATCAAGTAGGGAACGTTGTTAAAAAGCACTTTCTAAAAAGATTCTAAACTCAAAACAGGGTCCTCCATCTACTGCAGTTTGTTAACATTGTATTCTTCCTTTTCTTATCTCCTTTACAGCGCTACTGAATATGTTGGCTCTTTACAAATAAAAGTTAAAAATGAAGGCATCTGTTCTGTGATTTCTCCTGAGCAGTAAGTGTGTTGTGTACTTGTGCAGTGATAAGTGGGCAGGTGAATAGTAAGAACCTAATATAAACAGGGGAAGGAGTGAACTTGTAAGCTTGAGAACACTTCTAGTATAAGTGCAATTCTAGTATAAGTCTATTAGTTTAAATAAAAGGAGGGAGTTCAAAGAAAAGGTGAGCACATTGTAGTCTGCAATACATGGATTTATTGTTAATTGATCCAAAGGAAGGCAAACAGAAAAAAAACAGTAAAACTTTGCCAATTGTCTCAACAGGGGGAAAAAAATCCTTCCTGATCCCGGATACTGGTGATTGGATTCATCCCTGGATCAATACTCTCTCTCTGTTTACCTTACTGTGAAGTATTCATTTTTTTCTTTAAGGTGAAATCTTTTTACTTCTAATCTCAAAGGATGTCCTCTTGTCAGTTGAAAACCTCTTGGCACTAAATGTTGCCTTGACAAAGATTTGTATTGACCTGGATCACATATATAGTTGTGAGCGTACGGGTCGTTGCTCACGCTTGCGGGCTCGCGTAGTGAGCCCGCAAGAACTGCGTCCCTCGTGAAGTGAGGGACGCAGTTCCCCGCAAATGCGGGTCCTCGCGAAGCGAGGGCCCGCATTTGCGGTGATGGAGCATCCCAACGTCCCCGCATTTGCGGAGGTGGAGGCTCAACGTCGGCTGTGTTAACACACACAACTTTTTAACAGAATAAACCCAACCGCACAGCCAACAAAAACCCAACAACGTCCCCGCAAATGCGGATCCTCGCGAAGCGAGGGTCCGCATTTGCGGTTGTGGGAGCATCCCAACATCGGCTGTGTTAACACACACATACACACACAACATAACAAAAAAAAACTTAAAGTCGCCTCACACCCGCTTACACCCAGACACACAGACGCAAGACTTAACAAAAAAACAGTAAAAAAGGCCCTTCACACGCTCTTAACACACATACACACGACTTAGAAACAAACACTGCGTCGTACACGTAAAAGCTAACTGCGTATATCGCAAAAAAATACGACAACATCGCAAAAAAATACGGCCGCATCGGAAAAAAATACGGCCGCATCGGAAAAAAATACGGCCGCGAAAGACCCATTCCAACCGCCGCGCATCAAAACATCACAAACACAAGAAATAAACACAACAAACACATAAAAAGCTTACTTACAGCACGGGGGGGCATCCGGCACCTCCAAAAGTTCATTTACACGTCCATTTAAGTCCAAAACAAAGAGTTTAAACGGCCGAAAATCGGCTAAGCGAGAGAAAAAATGGCCGCCGAACAAAACGAAAACGAGGCTCCAGACGTAACTACACTACACTTACTCGCAATAATGAAACACATACTATGCGGAATGGATCACACTCATATTAAACACCGTTTTAACCACTACTACGCACAAAATGGCGGATGGAACGCAAATTGTAAGCTGGAACGCAAATAGCGCATGCGTATTGCGTTCTAACGGTCTAACTTTCCAGAATGTTCTACAAGTTTATAAATACTGCCTATTTGACAGAGAAAAATACATTTCTCCTCAGGTGATGAACAGAGTGACTTCAGACATAACTGCTGCTAAAACTTGAGAAGACAATTCTTTCCTAATTTAATACTTTACATTGTGCAAATTACAGGACATCAAAAAAAAAAATTAAATAAGAAAAAGAGGTTTATGTATACTGACATGTGACACGCACATATATGCGTATAATGTATACTGACATGTGACACGCACATTTATGTGTATTGCCGCTGCAACAAAATTATCTTAAAACAAACTAATTAAACAACTACATTTAAATTACATTACAAAAAAATAAGTTGGGACTATTAAAATATGAGTCATGTATACTGATATGTGACATGCACATATATGTGTATCATCTATAGTCACATGTCACACACACATTTATGTATGTTGGCCAAAAATAAAAATAAGGTTAATTTAACAATTAAAATATGATTCATGTATAGTGATATGTCACACGCACACAAAATAATTACTTTCAACTATGGAAATGTGCTTTATGTTTGTGACATATGTGTGTAGCCCCCACCAAAAAATTATGTTAATTGAAAATAATTACAGAAGTATATTTAAATGACATTAATTTACTGCAATTCAATAGATCATCTAAAACTCAATCTTTCTACTTTTTTTAATATTCAAACAGACTCTGCATCAACAGCGTCACTCAACAATTTGCACCGTGCACTGTGAAGCACAATCCCTTTTAAAGAACACCAACAAAGAAGAAGAGGTAAGATACAAAAATACTTTAAATGCTGAAAAGGTCATGCTTTGCTAAATACAAATAAAAAATTATATAATTCACTATTTCACTTTATTTTTCAAACAGACACTACAAGAAGACCGGCGAATTAAGATTGCCAGGAGGGGACCCTCTGTCATTCCACACTTCAATCAAGGTAAAGTATTAAGTATAAAAAAGAACCGAACCATGAGCCTCATTCAATTGCGAGTTGGCCAATTGAATAGGGCTCTATATAAGCACATAACAGATTTTTTAGACAGACATTTTTAGTTACTGAACTTCGATACTAAATCAAGGTCTTCACTAACTCAAAACTTCTGTCAAAAAATATGTTATGTGTTTATATAGAGCCCTATTCAATTGGTCAAAATGCAATTGATTCAGGACCTAAATATGTTTAATGGCCGAGGGCCTCATTCAAATGTGATTTGCCCATTTCATTAGGGCTCTATATAAGCACAGAGCATATTTTTGAACAGTTCCATTCCAATTCCATTGCGAAAAACCAAATTCAATGAGGCACTCACAATATAACAAATCCAGCAACCAAAGGCCCTCATTCAATTGATATTTTGGACAATTCAATAGGGCTCGAAATAAGCACATTTAGAACCCTATTGAATTGGCCAAACTGCAATTGAATGAGGGCCAAAGTATGCAACATATGGTACACACAAACTGGTACACACAAAACAGGATTGTAACAAACACATAGCAAACTAAATTCATATTCTTTTTGTTTAACAACCTATAACCATTAGAAAAAACACTACATAAGTATAACAAAAGTGGTGCCCATCAAACAGGATTGTATGAAAACTCACACAAACACATAGCAAACTACATTTAAATTCTTATTTAATGTTTAACAACCTATAAGCCTTAGAAAGAAGCCTAAATAAGCATACCAACAGTGGTGCGCACCAAACAGGATTGTATGAAAACTCACACAAACACATAGCAAACTAAATTCATATTCTTTTTGTTTAACAACCTATAACCATTAGAAAAAACACTACATAAGTATAACAAAAGTGGTGCCCATCAAACAGGATTGTATGAAAACTCACACAAACACATAGCAAACTACATTTAAATTCTGATTTAATGTTTAATAACCTATAAGCCTTAGAAAGTAGCCTAAATAAGCATACCAACAGTGGTGCGCACCAAACAGGATTGTATGAAAACTCACACAAACACATAGCAAACTACATTTAGATTCTTATTTTATGTTTAACAACCTATAAGCATTACAAAACAACATTAATAAGCATACCAACAGTGGTGCGCACCAAACAGGATTGTATGAAAACTGACACAAACACATAGCAAACTACATTTAGATTCTTATTTTATGTTTAACAACCTATAAGCCTTAGAAAGAAGCCTAAATAAGCATACCAACAGTGGTGCGCACCAAACAGGATTGTATGAAAACTCACACAAACACATAGCAAACTACATTTAGATTCTTATTTTATGTTTAACAACCTATAAGCATTACAAAACAACATTAATAAGCATACCAACAGTGGTGCGCACCAAACAGGATTGTACTAAAACTCACACAAACACATAGCAAACTACATTTAAATTCTGATTTAATGTTTAACAACCTATAAGCCTTAGAAAGTAGCCTAAATAAGCATACCAACAGTGGTGCGCACCAAACAGGATTGTATGAAAACTCACACAAACACATAGCAAACTACATTTATATTCTTATTTAATGTTTAACAATCTATAAGCCTTAGAAAAAAGCCTAAATAAGCATACCAAAAGTGGTGGGCAACAAATAGGATTGTAGAAAACCACAGAAATAATGTCATTTTTTAGTTAATACAAATACATTCAAATAAAATAACATTTTCAATTTTATTTTATAGCAGATACTACATCAAGAACATCGGACCAGAAGTTTCAACTGAGGACCAGACCAGTGGACGAGGACTTTCAACAGAGGACCAGACCATTGGACGAAGACTTTCAACAGAGGACTACACCATCGGACGAGGACTTTCAACAGAGGACCAGACGATTGGAAGAGGACTTTCAACACAGGACAAGACCATCAGACGAAGGCTTTCAACACAGGACCAACAAAGATTCTGCTTCAAATCAAACTTCAAATAAGGTACAGTATAACAAGTAAAAAAAGAGAAAAATTAATTAATTTTCTTCTTTAATGTTTAACCACCTATAAGCCTTAGAAAAAAGCCTACAGAATCATACCAAAATTGCGGCGCACCAAAAAGGATTGTAGAAAAACACAGAAATAATGGCATTTTTTCATTAATACAAAGACATTCAAATAACATAACATTTTCATGTTTATTTTATAACAGATACTGCGTCAAGAACATCGGAACAGGAGTTTGAACTGAGGACCAGACCAGCGGACGAGGACTTTCAACAGAGGACTACACCATCGGACGAGGACTTTCAACACAGGACCAGACCATCGGACGAAGGCTTTCAACACAGGACCAACAAAGAATTTTGCTTGAAATCAAACTTCAACCAAGGTACAGTATAAAAAGTAAAAAAAGAGAAAAAAAAAAAAGATCTTAGCTTTGCATCGATGTCAACAGAAAATAAAATTTAAAATAAACCAACAGTAACTATAACTGTTGAGAAAATATAACTAACACATTTTTCATCTATCTCTTATTTGTCTTTTAGGGCCAATAATCTTTAACAGTAAATACAAACTTCAATGTAAACTTAAAAAAAAAATTGCATAGTCCAAAAAAGTCTAAAAACACAGAATCTATACAATTTGTCATTGTAACATTCCAGTCCTAAACCCTAATTTAATTGCCATTTGACAAATTGAATAGTGCTGTAAATAAGGACATAACATCTTTTTGAAAATACCTTTTTAGTTACTGAAACACTTGCTTTTGGATACATGATTAATAAATAAAAACTTATTTAAATAATTATCTGATGGCCTTATTTAGACTTTTATTCAATTGACCACATTGAAATTGATTAAGTATAAAATGTTAACACACTATTGATAACAATTTGTCATGAAAAACAACTAAACATCTCAAAATAAACTAATGGTACAATATTTTATTTTTACAGATTAACATGGCTGATAACGAGAGTAAACAAGAAAAGAAAAGACGCCAAGCTAGAGAACGACGACAGAGAGCAGACAGCCAGCAGACACCGGAGAAGAAGGAAATTCGACGAGAAAAAGAACGCAAAAGAATTGCAAGCAAAAGACTGTCACTTGCAGAAATTAAAGATATGTCAAAAAAAGCAACAAAGAAAATAAAGCATTTACAACCTGTTGCTCAAACATCAGATGACATTTTACCAGAAAAAATACAAGAGATACCAAAAAAAGCAACAAAGAAAACAAAGCATTTAGAACCGTTTCATGAAACATTACATGACATTTTACCTCAAACAATACAACATATACCAAGAAAAGCAACGAAAAAAACAAAACATTTAGAACCTGTTGTTGAAACATTATATGACATTTCACCTGATGAATATGAAAGTCAAAATCCTATATGCTTTGCAAATTGTCCTCTACTCAAGGCTTTAGCAGTAGAGGTTCATAGTTGTGGGGACATGACTACTCAATGTCAGTTTTGTGAGGCTTATTATTTTAAACAGGAGAGACCCAGAGATGGCCAATTTATTAGTTGCTGTCAAAAAGGCAAGTTCAAACTTCCAGAAAGGAAACAATTTCCTCTCTATTTACAAAACATTATGACTGAACCTACTTTTCCAAACTACAAAAATTTTAAAACAAACATAAGATCCTACAATAGTGCCATATCCTTTGCATCCATGGGGGCAACATTAGCTGCAAATGTACCAGGACATGGTCCTTACTGTTTTAAAGTCCAAGGACAAATTTATCATCGAACTTCCCATTTACATCCAGAGGAAGGAAATCAAAGAAAATTCGCTCAACTATATGTCCTAGATACAATGGAAGCTGTTGACCAAGGTATGCAGATGGAAGAAAATAAAAAATGCTTACCCAGTGTTTTCATAGAGCTAAATAACATTATGGACAACAATCCCTACAGTAAAGCTTATAAAAAATTGGCAGAAGTAGAAAATGAACAACTACTTCATGCACAAACACATCAATTACCAATGCCGAAGGTTAATATGGTGCTTAAAAGAGACAGACATACTGATAAACGTCGTTATAACTTGCCAACATCAAATGAGGTTGCAATGGTGTTTCAGAATGATGAAGGAGAACCACCATTTCAAAGAGACATTCGAATATATCCTAGAAATGAGGAGCAACCGTTAATTAATATGAGTATCTTAAGTCCAAATTTAGATCCAATGACATATCCCATCTTTTTCCCACACGGAGAAGCAGGTTGGCAACCAAAATTAATTCTTCCCAGTTACCCAAATGCTAAAGCCAGAATCCAAAATAATGTTTCTATGCTTGAATTTAAAGTAGCTCAAATTGCCATTCGCAATGTTTTTAATCCAATTTTATGTGGTGGGAAACTAACACAACAATGGATTATTGATTCATATTTGCAAGTTGAGGCAAATAATTTAAACTTTATCAAATATCAACAAGATAAACTCCGTGTAGAACAATATTCTGGATTAATGGACTATGTTGCTGACGTGGCTACAAGCAGAGACATGACAGCTGGCAAAGCCATCATTTTACCATCTTCCTTTCAAGGATCTCCTCGGAATATGAGAGAAAGATACAATGATGCTATGGCTATTGTCACTAAATTTGGCAAACCCGATTTATTTGTGACATTTACATGTAATCCACAATGGCCAGAAATTACACTAAATCTACTTCTTGGACAAACTGCTTCAGATCGACCAGATTTAGTAGCCAGAGTTTTTAAGATTAAATTAAATGAATTAATACGTGACTTCACTATAAATCAGTTATTTGGCAAATGTCTTGCTTATGTATATACCATTGAATTTCAAAAAAGAGGGCTTCCACATGCACATCTTCTAATAATACTTCAAGAAAAAGATAAATTAGATACTTCGGACAAAGTGGATGCAGTCATTGTTGCTGAACTACCAGATCCAGAACTATATGGTAGACTATATGAGATTGTTACTCATCGCATGATTCATGGACCCTGTGGTGACCTTAATCCACAATCACCATGTATGGAAAATAATAAATGTTCCAAAGAATTTCCAAAAGATTATAGAGACAAAACCTATGCCAATTGTGATGGATATCCACTTTATAAAAGAAGAGAAGGAGATAGTGCCATTATTCGTGGAAAAAAAGTGGACAATAGATATGTAGTACCCTACAATCCACATTTACTCATGAAGTACAACGCCCACATCAACGTAGAAGCCTGCACTTCCATCAAATCCATTAAATATGTCTACAAATATATTTACAAAGGTTACGATGCAGCTACTGTAGTCGTCAAAAGTGCAGACAACCCTGAAAGTAGTGAGTTAGTACATGATGAACTTGCATCTCATGTAGATGCTCGCTATGTCAGTGCGCCAGAAGCTATGTGGCGGCTTTTAAAATTTGAAATGCATGATAGATCACATGCAGTATATAGGTTAGCAGTACATTTGCCACAACGACATTTAGTCTATTTCCATTCTGGAAATGAAAGTAATGCATTGGCCCAAAGTGAAGATCGTCACACTACACTAACTGCATAATTTGCATTAAATTACACTGATGCTGAAGCAACACAATACTTATATATTGAAATTCCATATCACTATGTTTTTGTGAATGGATTATGGAGACCAAGAAAAACCAGAGGCAATAAAATTATTCCAAGAATTTACACAATCAGTCCAAGAGATGTTGAACGTTTTTGCTTACGGATATTACTTTTAAATGTTCCAGGAGCACAAAGTTTTAAACAATTAAGAACTGTTAATGACATTGTATATGAATCCTTCCATTTAGCTGCAAGACATAGAAACTTACTCGCTGATGATACAGAGTGGGAAAGATGTTTAGAAGAAGCAGCACAATGTCAAATGCCACGACAGATGAGAGAACAATTTGCTTTTATTTGTATCTTCTCAAATGCTCCAAATGCATTAGCTTTGTGGGAGACTTTTAAAAGTAATATGGCTGAAGACTTTATGCGACGATACAATGAACCCATTGCACACTTAAAAGCATTAATGGAAATCCAAGAAGTCTTTTTAACTCATGGATTAAGTTGTGCAAGTTTTAATTTGCCTGATCCAGGACTTATAGATGACATTAACTTTGAAGACTATGACATTCAACTACAAGCAGAAAGAACAGAAGAAAGACTTGCAACTTTAAATACACTACAATTGCAAGCATTTCATGCCATTAAAAATGCTATAGATGATGACATGGTGACAGAGCGTTATTTCTATCTTGATGGACCTGGCGGATCAGGAAAAACATATTTGTACAATTTATTAATGAGTTCAGTATGAGCACAAGGAAAAATAGCAATGGCGTTTGCCACTACTGGAATTGCTGCACTTTTATTAGAAGGTGGAAGAACTGTTCATAGTGGATTTAAACTGCCAGTGCCTATTTTAGAAAATTCTGTGTCAGATATTCGCATGACATCCTTACAAGCAAAGAAATTGAAGAAATGTAAATTAATTATAATAGATGAGGCCACAATGATGTCATGTTATGCCCTCCAATGTATTGATCGTTTGCTTCGTGAAGTCATGGATAATATTTTTCCATTTGGTGGAAAGGTAATGTTGTTGGGTGGCGATTTTAGACAAACATTACCTGTCGTTGTACATAGAAATCGAACTGACATTATCGAAACATGTATAAAGTCAAGTACAGTATGGAAACATTTTACCCATCTTCAACTGCAACAAAATATGAGATCAGAAGGCCAAACTGATTTCAATGATTGGCTTATTAAAATTGGAGAAGGAAGAACAGAAAAAATACTACATTTACCTGACGACACTGTAGAGATCCCACCTCATATGATTTGTCAACAAGATATTATATCGGCTATATTTGAAGGGAGCATAAATAACGAAGAATATTCCGAGCTTGCCAACCAAGTTATACTGACGTGTAAAAATAAAGATGCATTAATACTCAATAATGAAATCTTTAAAAAAATTAATGCACAACAAAGAAATTATCACAGTGCTGATTCTGTACTTGCTGATGACAATGAAAGTCAGGCAAACTTTTCAACTGAATTCATAAACTCTTTAACTCCTTCTGGAATGCCACCACATATTTTGCAGCTAAAGAAAGGTGCAATTATCATGTTACTGCGAAATATGAACCCCAAAAAAGGCCTATGCAATGGCACAAGATTAATTGTTCAACAATTAAAGGACCATTTTGTAGATGCTGAAATTTTAACTGGGACCCATAAAGGAGAGAGAGTTTTCATACCAAGAATAGATTTAGCACCAAGTGAAAGTAGTCTCCCTTTTATACTTCAAAGAAGACAATTTCCCATTATTATGGCATTTGCCATGACCATTAATAAATCACAAGGTCAAACTTTCAAATCTGTGGGTATTTTCTTGGAAGAACCAGTTTTTGCACATGGTCAATTGTACGTTGCGTTGTCACGGTGCAAAAATCCACAGGCTATTAAAGTTTACATTGAAAACAATGAAAGTCAAGGTGATTTATTATAAGATGGACGTATTTTTACTAAAAACATTGTCTACTATGAAGTACTATAACTTTGAAGGATACAAATTAAAGATGCCAACATTTTTTAAAAGCATTCCAAAATACATAACAATTGGTTGTTTAATTCAGTCATAATTAATGGAAGTACTGTTTATGAATGATTCGCCTCACAAAATACTTGCCTTGCATTGTTAGTAAAAATTATGTTAAAATGTTAAGTCACTATGTTAATGTTTCTAATGTTACAAGTTTAAAAAATATATTTTCAAGTTATTTCATTCAACACATTACAAAGTGGATGTTAAGAGGTCAAGCACCTTTTAAGTCACAATGTAAATATTGTCTGTTATCTTAAGATTACTACCTACATTAATGTTTATCGCCAGTTTATGTGCTCAGTAATGAATTACTTTAATTACGTACGTTTTAAGAAGAGTTTTACTGTATGCCTTCCTCTACATTCAATGTATATTCAAGTTAACAATTATTGTGATAGAAATTGAATTTTAATACTGATTAATTTAAAGGTCAATTGTTTTTACATTCAAATGTTAATACTTTTAATAAAAAATTAGGTTACAAAATGTATTCACTATGTTCCTGTTTATAATGTTTAAAATTATAACAATGTTTTGTCAACTTCTAAACTTACATAAAAAATAAAGTTCAAGTTTAAAAATATATACTTTGAAGGTTATTGCTTACATATATTTTAAACTTCATGTTAAAATTTGGGACGTTTAAAGAAGGCTTTTTACTCTTTGCTTTCCTATTCATTCAATGTATATTAAAGTTAAGAATTCTTCAGATACAAATTACATTTTAAAAAACCATTACATCAACATTTTACAAAAATACACGTTCATATTAAAATACTTACAAGTGTCAAAAATATATGTTAATAACTAAACAACTTGACAAACATATACATCACATTGCCGTCATTTTTTGACGGGCAAGTCGCTAGTATATTTATATAAGGTAATCATATCCCCTCTTAGATGCCTTTCTTCTAGAGTAAATACGTTTAATTTTGTTAGTCTTTCTTCATAACTTAACACCTCCATTCAGCTTTGTTGCCCTTCTCTGTACTTTTTCTAGCTCTAAAATGTCCTTTTATGTAGTGGTGCCCAAAATTGTACTCCATATTTCAAATGAGGGCATACTAGGGATTTGTATAGTGGGAGAATTATGTTTGCTTCCCTTGCTTCTCCCTACCCTTCTTAATACATGCTAATATTTTACTTGCCTTTGCAGATGCTGCTTGGCATTGAGCACTGTTACCTAGGCGGTTGTCCACAAGTACTCCCAAATCCCTTTCAATATCTGATACCCCTACATTTACTCCATTAAGATTATAAATTGCATGGCTAATTTTCCTTCCCAGATGCATAACTTTACAATTATTCGTACTAAAACTCATCTGCTACTTAGATGCCCATTCCTTTAATTTATGCAAATCCCTTTGGAGGGAAAGTACATCATTTTCTGATTTAATTACCTTGCACAACTTTGTGTCATCAGCAAAAATGAGGCACCACACTCCAATCCCACTTTCAAGTATTTAATAAATATGTTAAAAAGGAGGGGACCTAATACTGAACCCAGAGAAACCCCACTTAACAAATTAGTCAAATCCGAGTATGTTCCATTTTTCACAACCCTTTGCTTCTATTCTTTTAGCCAGCACTCAATCCATAAGCAAATATTTATGTCAATTCCTGTGGCACTGTATCCAATGCCTGTGCAAAATCCAAATAGTCTACATCCACTGAGTTGCCTTGATCCAAGTTCCTACTAACCTCCTCAAAGAAACTAATTAGGTTTGTTTGACATGACCTATTCTTCATGAATCCATGTTGGCTCCTACTTTAATCCTGTTTGAATAGACATATTCTTGTATCTTATCCCTTATTAACCCTTCTAAAAGCTTTTCCACTACCGAAGTGCGACTCACTGGTCTATAATTCCCCGGATTTGCTCTCGCTCCCTTCTTAAAAATAGGTAACACCTCTGCCTTTCTCCTGTCATTTGGTAGAGACCCTGTGTTGAGTGAATCTTGAAAAATTAGATATAATGGTTTTGCTATTACAGAGCCCAGTTCCCTCAGTACCCTTGGATGTATTCCATCAGGACCAGGGGCTTTATTAACATTTATTTTTTCCATCCTCTTTTGACATTTTTCCTGTGTTAACCAGTTATTTGGTGAAGGCAGTGTAACCCCATTATGTTCCAGTGACCCAACCACTGGTCCTCCCTTGTGTATACCGAAGAAAAGAACCTATTTAGCTCATCTGCCTTTTCTGGTCACTAATTATCAGACAGCCTGTGTCACATTGTAATGTTCCTACAGCTTCCTTCCTGGCTTTCTTCCCATTAAAACATTTAAAAAATATTTTAGGGTTAGTCTTACTGTCCTTTGCAAATAACTTTTCCTTTTCGATTTTAGCCAGTCTAATAACACTTTTGCAAGCCTTGTCGATTTCCTTTTTCTTACATAAAGCAGTCTCTGCCCCCTCTTGTTTGTATAATATTATTGCTTGTTTTTTTACTCCTCATCTTCATCTTTAATTTATTGTTAAGCCACATAGGTTGTGATTTACTCCTTCTACTTTTATTTCCACATGGTATATGGTGATAAGTATGTTTATTTAGTAAGGATTTGTACATTGTCCATTTATGTTCAGTATTTTTACCTATCAGTTCTCTTTACCAGTCTATACGTTGTATCACTGCCCTTAGACCATTAAAGTCTGCCCTTTTAAAATTGAGCTTTTTCATTAGCCCCTTACAGTTATGTTTTTTTTTATTCAATCTCAAATGAGACTGTGTTGTGAACACTGTTTCCAAAGGTTGCCCTATTTCAACATTTGATACTGTCAATATTATTTGTGATAACTAAATCCAAGATAGCCTCTGCTCATTGCAGCCGACGTTGGAGGCTCCACCTCCGCAAATGCGGCCCCTCACTTTGCGAGGATCCACATTTGCGGACCAAACTGCGTCCCTCGCAGCTCGCAAAGCGTGATGACGATTCGTAGTTTGACAACTATTATATGTGATTACTTGTGATGACTAAATCCAAGATAGCCTCATTTCTAGTAGGCTCTTGTATTACTTGGACCAGATAATGATCCCTAAGTGTACTCAAGAACCTGCTCCCCTTAGCTGAACTGCTGGTCTCATTTATACAGTTTATTTCAGGGTAATTAAAATCTCCCATTATTAGAACTTGACAATGCTGAGCTGTATTTCCAATCTGTAACAATACTTGCATTTTCTCACAATTATATTTGTGGGTTTATAGCATACTCCTACTAATATTCTTTTAGAATTTACTGCTCTGCTATTTAACTCCACCCACAAAAATTCAACATTACCGCTAGTTCCACCATAAATATCTTCTCTGATTATAGGCTTCAATTCAGGCTTAATATACAGACAAATCTCTCCTTTCCTAAATAGGTTATAACCATATAGATTAGCAGTCCAGTAAAGAGATTCATCCCACCACGTGTCAGTAATGCCTAGTAATGTTGAAAATCAAAGTGGAGAACTGGAGATTAGAAATGCAGCACTTAGTGATATTGCGCCACTGGAAAGGGAGTTGGTGCACACTGAGCACAGTTTAGCTGGTCGTAGCATGGAGGGTGGAGATGGGTCTAGTGAGGATATCCAGGGAGGTAGCTGGGTTATAAACCAACAGATTTGCCAGATTGAGTGACACTGGGTAATAAACTGAAGACAAGGACCCCCAAGGTAGTATTTTCTGAGATACTTCCTGTGCCACGTGCTAGCCAAGGGAGACAGAAGGAACGTAGGGAGGTTAATGCATGGCTAAAAATGTGGTGCACTAAGGAGGGCTTTGGGTTTTTAAAGAACTGGGCTGACTTTTCACTTGGGACAATCTCTATAGCAGTGAGGGATTGCTCCTTAATGATGTGGGAGCTTTTGTGCTAGGTGATAGGATGGTAGATATGCTGAAGGAGTTTTAAAACCAGTAGGTGGGGGGGGGGGGCTTGATAGAAGTAAGCCTGAACTGAAGCCTATAGTCAGAGAAGATATTTAAGGTGGAACTAGTGGTAATTTTGAATGTTTGTTGGTAGAGTTAAATAGCGGAGCAGCAAATTCTAAAAGAATATTGGTAGGATTATGCTATAAACACCCAAATATAATTAAAAGTAAGGAACTGCAATTATTGGAAGTGCAGCTAGGCATGGTCAAGTTCTAATAATGGGAGATTTTATTTACCCTGAAATAAACTGGATAAATTAGACCAGAAGTTCAGCTAAGGAGGCAGGTTCTTGAGTACACTCAGGGATTATTACCTGGCCCAGGTTATACAAGAACCTACTAGAAATTTAGCTATCTTAGATTTAGTTATCACAAATAATATTGATAAAGTATCAAATGTTGAAATAGGGCAACCTTTGGGAAACAGTTATCACAACACAGTCTCATTTGAGATTGAATAAAAAAAAAAAATTAAGGGGCCAACGAAAAACTCTTATTTTTTAAAAGGGCAGATTTTAATGGTCTAATGGCAGCAATACAAAGCATAGACTGGGACAAAGAACTGACAGGTAAAAATACTGAAGATAAATAGACAACTTTCAAATCTTTACTAAAATATACATACTTATCACCATACACCATGTGGGAATAAAAGTAAAAGGAGTAAATCACAACCCATGTAACTTAATAATGACGTAAAGATGAAGATGAGGCATTTCAATTATACAAACAAGAGGGCACAGAAACTGCTTTACTTGAGTACAAGGAAATCAACAAGGCTTGCAAAAGGGCTATTAGACTGGCTAAAATAGAAAATGAAAAGATAGTTGCAAAGGAGAGTAAGACTAACCCTAAATTATCTATTAATAGGAAGAAGACCAGGAAGGAAGCTATAGGAACATTACAATGTGAAACAGGCCATCTGATAAATAGTGACCAGGAAAAGGCAGATGAGCTAAATAGGTTATTTTCTTCAGTATACACAAGGGAGGTACCAGTGGTTGGGCCACTGCAACAAAACAGGTCTACACTACTTTCATCTTATAATTGGTTAACGCAGGAAAAAATACAAAAAGGGTTGGAAAAAATAAATGTTAATAAAGTCCCAGGTCCTAATGGAATACATCCAAATGTACTGAGGGAACTGGGCTCTGTAATTGCAAAACCATTATATCTATTTTTTTAAGATTCACTCAACACTGGGTCGCTCCTAGATGACTGGCAAAAAACAGAGGTGAAACCTATATTTAAGAAGGGAGCAAGAGCAAATCTGGGGAATTAAAGACCTGTAAGCCTCACTTCTGTAGTGAGAAAGCTTTTAGAAGGGTTAATAAGGGATAGTATACAAGAACATGTCTATTTAAACAAACAAATTACTGGACATTCACGGCTACCTCACTATTCATATCACATATTATAATTGTCTAACTGCGAGTTGTCGTCACACTTGTGGCCTTGCAGGATGACAACTCGCAGTTTGACAACATGCTCCCTCCTTCCCCGCATCATCCTCCTCCTCACCCTTTATTATCCTCCTCCCTCCCCGTTATCCTCCTTCTCCCCCCCCTCTCTCCTTTCCCCTCTCCCCTCTCTCCTTACTCTGATGTGAGCACCTCCTGCTTCTCTCCCCAGCAGCATGTCTTCTTCCTGTGAGCGTCTGGCATATGTTAATGACATCATGCAGGGGCCTCTCTCCTCTGCTGTTCATTTAAGGTGGATTCCTATATATTGAAGCATACATGCACTTTTTCTCAGCTATGTGTAAATTATCTCCTGCAGTGCTACTGTAATCAGAGATTCAGTATCCCATCAGATCCTGTATCCTCTGGGACGAGCATTCAGACAAAGTCCCACCCCTGCCTCTCTCCTCTTCTGTTCACTTAAGGTGGATTACAATATATTAAAAGCATACATGCACTTTTTCCCTGCTATGTGTAAATTATTATATAAGTTTTGAGCATACGAGTTGTTGCTAATGCTTGCGGGCTCGCGACCCTCGCAAACTTTACGTCAGAACGCAAACAACAAACGACACACGGCGCCGAAGGCGTTCCATGCCACCAACTGCGACCCTCGCAAACTTTATATCAGAATGCAAACAACATACGACACACGTTACCACACATTGCGACCTCGCAAAAATCGTCTGCAACCCGTGAACATGAAAAAATGAAAAACACAATAAATACACACAACACATACATAAAAAGCTTACCTACAGCAAGAGGGGGCATCCAGGACCTCAAAAAATGAAGTTACACCTCAAAAGAGTTTAGACACTCAAAAATTCTCTAAGCGAGAGAAAAAATGTACGCCGAACAAAACGAAAACGAGGCTACAGCACTGTAAACACACAAAACACCACAAGAAACACGCAAAACACCACAAAAGACCTACGGATATTCCGCAAAGACGCATACCACACATTACCCGCCATATTTCAACAATGCGGAAGTACACAAATACGCTAACGGTTTGGTCTCGCGCACGCACACTATTACACTGCACACGTTCATCACGCTTACACAGCAGCTCCACACCACTAATGCTGCAGCAACATCAAAACAGATTGTCAGCTCTTCAACACAATGCTTCCTGCATATATTACTTAAAAATAGGTAAAGTATATTAATTTATTAATGTATTATTATACACCAAACAGCATTAGCTCATTTACAATTTTATTGCCGTCATTTTTTGACGGGCAATTCGCTAGTATATATATATTCACACACAGAAACACATATATATATATATATATATATATATATATATATATACACACACAAAGACACACATATATATAAACAATAAATAATGAGGAGAAGCTAACAGGGTCTCTACCAGATGACTAGAGAAAAGCTGATGTGATACCTATATTTAAAAAGGGAGCAAGAGTAAATCTGGGGAATTATAGACCAGTGAGCCTCACTTCTATAGTGGTGGAGCTTTTAGAAGGGTTAATAAGGGATAATATACAAGAATATGTCTATTTGAACAGGATTCTAAGTACGAGTCAACATGGATTTATGAGGGATAGGTCATGTCAAACAAACCTAATTAGTTTCTATGAGGAGGTTAGTAGGAACTTTGATCAAGGCAACTCAGTGGATGTAGTCTTTTTGGATTTTGCAAAGGCTTTTGATACAGTGCCACATGGGAGTCTACTGAGCAAACTAGGGGATACAGGAATTGCAGTAAATATATGCTCATGGATTGAGAGCTGGCTAAAAGACATAAGAAAAGGGTTTATGTAAAAGGAACATACTCCGATTGGACTAATTTGGTTAGTGGGGTTCCTCAGGGTTCAGTATTAAGTCGTCTCCGTTTTATCATATTTATTAATGACTTAGAAGTAAGATTGGAAAATATTGTCTCCATTTTTGCTAATGACATTAAGTTGTGCAAGGTAATTAAATCAGATAATGATGTATTTTCCCTCCAAAGGGATTTGCATAAATTAGAAAAAAGGGGCAACTAAATGGCAGATTAGATTTAATATGAATAAATGTAAAGTTATGCATCTGGGAAGGAAAAATAGCCATGCAATTTATAATCTTAATGGAGGAAATCCAGGGGTATCTAATGATGAAAGGGAGTGCTTGTGGACAACAGTGTGCAATGCTAAGCAGCATCTGAAAAGGCAAGTAAAATATTAGAATGTGTTAAGAAGGGTATAGAAGCAAGGGAAGCAAATATAATTGTGCCGTTATACAAAACTCTAGTACACCCTCATTTGGAATATGGAGTACAGTTTTGGGCACCACTACTTAAAAAGGACATTTTAGAGCTGGAACAAGTAAATAGAAGGGCAACAAAATGAATAAGGGGAATGGATAAGTTATGAAGAAAGACTAACCAATTAAACCTATTTTCTCTAGAAAAAAGGCATCTAAGAGAGGACATGATTACCTTATATAAATACATCCAGGGTCAATACAAGACTTTGTCACATGAGCTCTTTGTGCCAAGAGGTTTTCAACTGACAAGAGGACATTCTTTGAGATTAGAAGTAAAAAGTCTTCATCTTAAAGAAAGAAAAGGGTTCTTCCCAGCAATGTTTTTTAACCTGTGGAATTGTCTGCCAAGGGAGGTGGTGACAGCGGATTCGATAGATATCTTTAAAAAGGGATAGGATATATTTTTAATAAAAAGGGCATTCAGGGCTATCCTTGATAATTAGAGAGGGAGTATTGATCCAGGGAGGAATCTGATCACCAGTATTTGGGGTCAGGAAGGAATTTTATATTTTTTCCCCTTATGAGCCAAATGGCAAAGTTTCACTTGGTTTTTTTTCTATATGCCTTCCTCTGGATCATTTAACAATTAACAATTATTCTGCATATTGCAGATCATAGGAGGTCTAAAATGGTTGAACTTGATGGACTAAAAGTCTTTTTTCAACCTCAATTACTATGTATCTGTGTAATAAATATATACTGTATATATACTGTATATATATATATATATATATATATATATATATATATATATATACTGGCAACTTGCCTGTCAAAAATGACGGGTCAATACAATTTGAAGCCATGGGAATGCTGTTTGACAAACAATGTAAACCTTTTCGTACTTTGGCGCTCATCGCATGGTTCGCTTATGAGCGCCTTCGACGCTCGAGCCAAGCCTCTTGTCTCGTCTATTTTTGCTCCTCTGAGAACCTTTGTCACTCATTATAAAGAGAGATATATATTTATCTATATTTACTTCATCAATAATGAATAAATTAATATACTTTACCTATTTGTAATTAGTATATCCAGCCTGAAGAGCTACCAATCTGTTTATATTTTCCGGCACATACAATGTACAGTGAGTGTTGGTGCTCTGATGATAAAGTGTAGTTGGTGTAGTTGTGTAAAG
This sequence comes from Discoglossus pictus, assembly GCA_027410445.1. NCBI lineage: Eukaryota > Metazoa > Chordata > Amphibia > Anura > Alytidae > Discoglossus > Discoglossus pictus. The sequence goes on from CM050169.1 coordinate 78,007,355, forward strand.
CGCCATTGTAGATTTGTAATGTTATTAATGTGTTACGCTGCTCGTAAGCATTTTCCGTTATTTGTAATAGTGTATTTTGTATTTTGTTAGTTTCTTTGGGAAAGTGCTACGCGTTTGGCAGTGTTTTGGGTGGTCCAGGGTCTTGTAGACTCATTTTAAATTTTTTTGTCGCCCATTTTTTTTCTTGCTTAGGCGTGTTTCGTGTGGTGAAAGTTGTCAAAATTGGCTTTAAATCTCGTTCCACCTCACTCCCAGATATCCTGGCTGTTACCCGGTGCTATGGGTGATGTTTTTGTTGTATTTATTTATATTTAGCTTGTGTTTTTTGCGTTTTTAGTTTTTTTGCGGTTTGGCCGTTAACTGGTATTTTTGCTCTGGCGAATTCTTTTTTTTCAGAGTCCCGCATCTTGTAAAGCGCCATTGTAGAGATTGCTAATGTTATTAATGTGACTCACCAGCACTTTCCGTAATTTGTAATTGTGTATTGTGTAATTCGTTCATTCCTGTGTGAAAGTGCTCCGCATTTGGCAGTGTTTTGCGATGTCCGGGGTCGTGTAGCCTCGTTTTTTTTTATTTTCAGCGCCATTTTTTTTTCTCGCTTTGGCGATTTTCGAGTGGTGAAAGTTGTCAAAATCGGTTTCAATTTGCTTTCCACCTCACTCCCAGATGTCCTGCCTGCTCCCCTGTGCTGTGGGTGATATTTTTGTTGTATTTGTTTTATTTTGTTTTTTTCGTGTTTTTTGTATGTTCGCGGTTCGGCCGTTTAACCTCGTATTTTTGCTATCTCGTTTTTTTTTTTCAAAGTCCTGCATTTCTTGTTTTTTTTTTATCAAAGTCCCACGTCTTACTTTTTTTTTTAAGTCCCTGCTTGAAGGCTAATGCGTTTGTGCGTTTACAATGTGTTTTGTGGCTAAGTCCCGCGTGTTTAATTGCCTTCACTGATTGCCTCGATACGCGAGGCTTGCAGGCGATGTATATGTGTGTATGTATATATTTAGATATTCAAATGTGAACACAGATGTACTTTTTATTTACTGTACTACTGTACGGTGGAGGGCTTCTATCGCTCTTCTGCCCACCATATTATAAATGATTGTTGTGGTGAACTACCTACTCATAATTTCCACAACACAGGCTGAGATCCCACTCCATGCTGATCATAGCCAGTAAGCTTGAAACAGCTGTACATGGATTAGATACTCATCCTGTGTTTATTCCAACCTTGGCTTTGCATTAAAGCTGTGTAATACAACATGCATTCGCTTAAAGGAAGCCATGTTGGATAATGGCTACAGAATGAAGAGTGAGTCATTTGTGGGCACATTTGTGTGTCCCAGCTCAACTTCCCAGAATGCAGCGTAATAATTGTTTTTCTCGGAACTCTGAGCTGGAAGCAGTTTTTTTAACTTGCTTTAGACATTCAAATGTGAACACAGATGTACTTTCTATTTACTATATATATATATATATATATATATATATATGTGTGTGTGTGTGTGTATATATATATCACATATAATAGTTGTCAAACTACGAATCGTTGTCACGCTTTGCGAGCTCGCAAGAACTGCGTCCCTCGCGAGGAACGCAGTTTGGTCCGGATTTGCGGAAGGTGGAGGCTTTAAGGCGCATGACTTTGGAACAACACAACCCTGCATAATCCTTAACTCGCAGCACTTTGTCCTACGGTGCCTCAAAACACCATACAAAACTCCCACACAAACCTTAACTTGCAGCTATATATTCCTACAGCGATTCAAACCAGCCCACAAAACTCCCACACACAAACCTTAACTCGCAGCACTCCTATGGCGCCACAAACCACCGGACAAAACTCGCAGCACTTAGCCGATCAAACATGATGACCGTTGGACTCCAAATACGAGTCGTAACACTTAGAAAAAACAAAATACGAGTCGAAAAGATATGAACTTAGAGGCCGAGACGCGCAAACCAAAAAATAGTAAAAACACACTAAATACACCAGAAAAAGACATCACAGAGAGCACGGGGCAACAGCCAGGACATCTGTGAGTGACCCGGATCGCTAATTTAACTCGATTTAGATGATTTTCACCACTGGAAAATCGCCTAAGTGAGGAAAAAAATGGGCGCCAAAAAAATGAAAACGAGGCTACACGACTGTGAAGCTCGCAAAAAATAGCCCGACATGTAGCACTTTGACAAGGCACATACCAGGTACTACAGACTGTTACTAAAGATGTAAAATATTCCGGAGCGCGAACACATACAATATCGCCGCCATTTTACGGCAATCTACACAATAACGCATCTGAAATGTCGGATTTCCCGCCTAAACTAACGGTTCTGGCTTGCGCACTCAGCCTATATATAGGGCACATTTGCCACACTGCTGACACTTTCTCCTCGGTTGATGACAGTCTGACTGGACATTTTCTGCTGCCGGAAAATCCAAAGAGATTGTTAGCTCTTCAGGATATGGATTGCTGGATATTTATTATAAATAGGTAAGGTATATTAATTAATTAAATATTTATTAATTAAAAAAATATATTTATTACTCCATTTTGCAATACCTGTTAATCATTAACCATTAAAAATATGTTTATTAATTAATTATTAATTTTTAATGGACATTAATTATTATTATTTAAAAAAAATTGGGGGTTGATGCTTAACTATTAATGTTAATTTATTACTTCATTAATCATTAAGATTACTAATGTTCATCAATTCCTTATTAATTAGTCATACTAACAAATTTAATAACAAAGGGATAAAAAAAAGATGTATATTTCACAGTGGACTTACATTTCGTGGTTGCTGCTCAACTATTAATGTTCATTAATTACTTCACTGATCATTCATAGAACATTTTTTTTTAAATCATATTTATCTGTTGCTGCTCATTGTCTCAAAGGAATAGGATCATCAAACTGCTTAAATATTTAGATCAGTTTATTACATTTTATAGTGCATTTACTTATATTTCGCATGTATGCTAATTAATCATCATACAAACATTAACAATGCTTTTTATTTCTTTTTCACAGTTTGATCATCTGGCCACCTGACTACACAGAGGGACGTTTGCAGCATTTGATCTGCAATCAGATCACCTTCACAGGTATATCATTTAATGATGCAGTTTAAAAAGAAAAATGATTGACATTCACCAAATTCAATAGGGCTCTATATAACCACAGAGCATATTTTGATTAAAGAAGTAGCCAGTTAGTTAACTTCTATCCAAAAGCAAGGTCTTCAGTAAATAAAACACTTATCTAAATAAATATGATGTGTGCTTATAAACAGCTCTATTAAATTGCCGGAATCGCAATTTAATAAGGCTGTAAGGATTATTGATTTTCCTTCAGCAATGTTATTTATTTAGATATTGTCTATTTCACAATTCATTGGACATTATACGCAATTCAAGATTTAAATTCCTTTTAGTAGATGCATGTATGAGAAGGACAACAAGTACTTTCAATGATTCATACATTAATTCAAACAAAATATTAAATATGATTTTTACATCTTTTTACAGATTTCTCACATCTCCACCTGCCTGAACACAGGAGTCGCCTCTGCAGGATTTCACATTATAGAACATCAACTTCACAGGTATATGATTTTGTGATGACATTTTTTAGAAATATAGAATTAAGTATTGATTTGCATTGAGAAATGTTATTAATTAACTTATCAATATTAATGAATTAATTAATTAATCATCACAAAATCATTATAAAAACATAGATTGTCTATTTCACAATGCATAGGACATTGTAAGCAATTATATATTTAAAATCCTTTTATTAAATGCATGTATGAGAAGGACCTTCAATGATTCATACATTCATTCAAACAAAAACTTAAATATGATTTTTACATCCTTTTACAGAGTTCTCAGATCTCCACCTGCCTGAACACAGCAGTCGCCTCTGCAGGATTTCCCATTATAGAACATCTACTTCAGGTATATGATTTTGTGTTGACATTCTTTACAAATATAGCATAAGTATTTTTTGGAGGACATTGATGACAGATATTGCTTAATTAATTTAAGTAATTCATTTTAAACATTAATCAATAATTACAATGAAAAAAAAGAAAAAGGAATATATATTGTGATGGAGTGCCAACAATGGTCAGAAGAGAGCTCGTCAAGGAGGTGAAAGAGTTAAGCCTCCTACAACAGATTAATTAAGCCCAGCTACATTCTGCCTTAAAAGGACTACTGAGCACTCAGCAGGGGGTAGCTGATTAGGCTCTGGCCTAAGTGCTGTGAGGAGTCTGTGTGGAGCTGCAGTCTATGGGAGAAGCTGTGAGATGAGACAGTCAAGAAGACTGGATCCTGAGAGCTGAGCTGATATAAGTACTGAAGTAAGACAGTCAGGAAGACTGCTTATAATACCAATTGAAAGACTGAGAGACACTGGCAAGTGAGTGAGGATTGTCTGGAGTGTACATCCAGCATACTAACAAGAGACACAGAGTGTTTAGCGTGACCTGAGAGGAGAAAGAGGCAGAGCTCCTGACCAGGACCTGGACTTACAGTGTGGGTGCCAGAGCAGCATTGGAAGCTGCCATTAGAGAATCAGTCTGCTTGACTGTGACAAACTTACAAGACAGACTGTTTACTGCAAGAGGAGTGGATATGCAGAGGATCCATTGCAGCTGAGAGAGACTGGACTTAAAGGTACCACCCCTCTGTGTGAAACGGTACTGTTTTACCGGCAGACCGAGAAGCGGTTCCAGGGCTAGTCAGGTTGTTCCTGAAAATTAGCAAGCCCGTTTCTGTAGATGTTTATTGTATGCTTAAGTTCAGCTATTGTTTGGTTTTGAATGCCTTGATTAAAGCAAAGACAAAAGTATGGCCCTGTCACAATATATACTTAGCTATTGATGTTTTAACTAATTACCCTTTAACATCATATCAATCATATCTTGATTTATTCATTAATTTATGTAGTAGCAAAAAAAAGGGTTTCCCGCCAATCTGTACTTTGCTCATAGCTATTTCCGTTTGCCCTTCTTTATGAAAACATTTTTACAGGTTTAGATTTTGCAGTGATAACATTTTACATTCTTTTATTCATGTGTTTTCTTTCATTCATTAATTCATCATTATGTTACTGCTCATTGTCTAACAGGGATAGGACTTTAGAAGCAGTTAAATATTTAAATTAATTTATTATGTTAGGTCACTTTTTTACATTTTAAAAGGCATTTACCATATATTTATGATTAGGATTTACGTTTGCTATGAATGCCAATTAAAATGGATATTTTCAATGATTCAGAAATTAATAAAAAAAAATATTACAAACTCTTTATATGTCATTTTACAGATCAATCATCTCTGCACCTCCCTGAAGACACAGAGTGACGTCTGCAGTATTTCAGTTAATATCACATCTAATTGACAGGTATCATTATTGATGACATTCTTTATAAAAACAGCCTTACTAAATTGCAAGTTGCCATATTAAATAGAGCTCTATATAAGCACACAGCATATTTTTCAACACAACTTCATACTTACTGAAGACCTTGCTTTTGGATAGAAGATAACTAACTACAAAATTACATAACCAAAATGTGTTCTGTGGTTAAATAGAGCACTATTCAATTAGTTAAATCACAATTTAATAAGTTTCTAAGTGTTTTTTCATCAACATTATTCACAGGTTGTCATTCATTAAAAAATACATATATGAAAACACATTTATCTTTACATGAATGAGAATTACACTTCAGATGTTTTTTCATGTCAATCTATAGTTTGCCAATAGCTCTTTTGCTATTAGCTCTTTTGTTCTCCATCTTTAGGAACACATGATTACCTGTTTATGGATTTGCAGTCATGACAGAGAGAGAGACACACACAGAGAGAGAAAGACACACACACAGACACACAGAGAGAGGGAGAGAGAGAGACACACAGAAAGAGAGTCACAGAGAGACAGAGAGAGAGACAGAGAGACACAAACAGACAGACAGACAGACAGACAGACAGACAGAGACAGACAGAGAGAGAGAGACACACAGAGAGTCACACACACAGAGAGACACACACACAGAGAGACACACATACACACATAGAGAGAGACAGACACAGACACATAGAGAGAGACACACACAGAGACACACACACACACAGAGACACAGACACACACAGAGACACAGACACAGAGACACAGACACACACACACAGACACACACACACAGAGACACACACATGCAGAGACACAGACACACACAGACACACACAGAGACACACAGAGAGACACACACACAGAGAGACACACATAGAGACACACACAGACACACACACACAGAGACACACACACAGACACACTTAGACACATACACAGACACACACACACACACACACAGACACACAGACATATACACACAGACACACACATATACACACACACAGACACACACACAGACACACACAGAGAGATACACACACGCAGACACACACACAGACATGCACACACAGAGACACACACACAGAGACACACACACACAGAGACACACACATAGAGACACAGACACAGACACCCACATGCACAGACACACACACAGATGCACAGACACACACACACACAGAGACACACACACAGAGACACACACACACACAGACACACACACACACAGAGACACACACACACATACACATACACACAGAGACACAGACACACACACACACAGAGACACACATACACACATATATACATACAGAGACACACACACAGAGATACACACACACAGACACGCACACACAGAGAAACAGAGAGACACACACAGAGAGACACACACAAAGAGACACACACTTAGAGAGAGACACACACACACAGACACACAGACACACACAGACACACACAGACACACACACACACACACAGACACACACACAGAGACACATGCACACACAGACACACACACACAGACACACACACAGACACACAGAGACACACAGACAGAGACACACAGATATACACACACAGACACACACAGAGAGATACACACACAGACACAGACACACACACCAAAAGACACAGACACCCAGAGAGACAGACAGAGACAGATTACCATTACATTTTTTAGAAATATATGACAGGTTAAAAAATATGTATAATAAAACAAATTCAATTCTTACACCTCTATTTCCAATAACAGATTACAATGGCGGACAACGCCGAAGATAAGAAAGAATATAAAAGAAGAATGGCAAGGGAAAGGAAGCAGAGATGGAGAGATGCACAGACCCCTGAGACTTCACAACGTTTAAGAGAAGAAGATCGACAGAGACTTCTAAATAAAAGAAAAATGGCTAACAAAAGCTGTAGATTCAAAGAAAAGAAAAAGTAAACAAAAAAATTTCTCTAAAACATTCTCTAATGACCATATATTGCCTCCTGATACCAATGTTAATAGAGATGACACCAATGTAGATATAGAAAGCTGTAATGAGATCTCTATTGAGGAAGATCATGATAGTCCTTTATTTAGAGCACTAACAGTAGACACTAATTATTGTAGATTAGTGAATGTGGTTTGTCAGTTTTGTGGGCCTATCAACTGTGGTGGGCAAAACAACTGATGGAGAGCTTATTAGTTGCTATCAGAAAGGAAAGGTAAGACTTCCAGAAAGACACACATTTCCAGAATATTTAGAAAGTATAATGAGTTATCCTACATTTACAAATTACACCAATTTTAAGAAAAACATTTAGTCTTATAATAGTGCAATTTAATTTGCTTCAATGGGTGCAACATTAGCTGAAAATGTCCCAGGACATGGTCCTTACTGCTTTAAAGCCCAAAGACAAATATACCACCGGATTTCACATTTACACCCAGAATCAGGAGTAGAAAGGAAATTTGCACAGTTATATGTCCTTGATGCAATGGAAGCTGTTGAACAACGAATGATCCTTCCTGAAAATAAACAATACTTATCCATAGTCTTTGAACAGCTTGATAACATTATGGCCAACAACCCATATAGTAAAGCATACAAAAAATTAGCTGAGGTTGAAAAAGAACAACTGGCACATGCGCAAAGACATCAATTGCCAATGCCAAGAGTAAATATGGTTCTCAAAAGAGATCGCCATACTGATCAAAGACGATGTAATTTACCACAGCAAATGAGGTTGCCATGGTATTTAAAAATGATGATGGGGAAACCAGCATTTGAGCGGGATATTAAAATATATCCACACAATCAAGAACAACCTTTTATAAACATAAATATTTTAAGTAGTAATTTGGATACAATGACATATCCCATTTTCTTTCAAAATGGTGAGCCAGGACGGCAACCAAAATTACAGTTGCAAAGTTATCCCAATAATAAAGTTCGTATTAGAAACAATTTTTCCATGCTGGAATATAAAATGGCACAAACTGCTGTTCGGGATCATTTTAATCTTTTGTCAAATTTCAACAAAACAAGCTTTGAGTAGAACAATACTGTGGATTGATGGATTATGTTGCTGAATTGGCTGCAAACAGAGACATTCCTGCTGGACGAGCAATGACTTTGCCATCCGCTTTCCAAGGATCTCCTCGCATTATGCGAGAAAGATACAATGATGCCATGGCTATTGTCACTAAATTTGGCAAACCAGATTTATTCATTACATTTACATGTAATCCACAATGGCAGGAGATCAAAGAAAATTTACAGCTTGAACAAACTACTTCTGATCGACCAGATTTGGTGGCAAGGATATTCAAAATAAAACTAAATTCATTAATTCATGATATAACTAAAGCAGACTTATTTGGGAAATGTGTGGCTTTTGTTTATACCATTGAATTTCAAAAAAGAGGCTTGCCACATGCTCGTATAATACTCAAAAAATGCACATATACTTTTAATCTTGCAAGAAAAAGATAAATTGAATACGGCAGACAGAGTGGGTTGAGTAATTACTGCTGAACTGCCACATCGTGAGAAACATTCCAAACTTTATGAGATTGTAACTCATAGATACATGGTCCATGTGGAAATATCAATCCAAATTCACCATGTATGGAAAATAAAAAAATGCATAAAAGAGTTTCCAAAACAATTTCACATGCAGACTTATGCTAATTGTGATGGATACCCTTTGTATAAAAGAAGAGAAGGACAAACAGCTATTATCCGTGGCCAAAAAGGTCGATAATAGATATGTGGTTCCATATAATACAAATTTGCTGATGAAGTACAATGCACATATCAATGTGGAAGCTTGCACTTCTATCAATTCCATCGAATATGTGTATAAATATATATATAAAGGATATGATGCAGCAACTGTTGTTGAGCAAGGTGCACAAAATGAAAAAGAAAATCCAATTTTACATGACGAACTTTCATCTTATTTAGATGCTCGCTATGTAAGTGCCCCAGAAGCAATGTGGAGTCTTCTGAAATATGAGATGCATGTTCGGTCACATCCTGTGTATCGATTAGCTGTCCATTTGCCACAAAGTCAATTTGTTTGCTTCACTGCAGGCAATGAAAGAAATGCTTTAGCACGAAGTGAACATAGAGCAACAACGCTTACTGCTTGGTTTCAATTAAATTGTCAGGACACTCAGGCCAGACACTTTTTATACATTGACATTCCAAATCACTATTTATACGTAAATGGTGAATGGAGACAACAAAAAAAACATAATTATAAAATTATCCCAAGAATTTATACCATCACTCAACGAGACATTGAATGTTTCAGTTTAAGATTACTTCTTTTACATGTTCCCAGTGCACAAAGTTATGAACATTTACGCAAAGTCAATGACATAGTTTATGATACTTTCCAGAGAGAATCACAAGAGTAAATTAATTATAATAGATGAGGCAACTATGATGTCATGTCATGCCCTTCAATGTATTGATCGATTATTAAAAGAAGTTATGGCTAATGATTTGCCATTTGGTGGAAATGTGATGCTGTTAGGAGGAGATTTTAGGCAAACATTTCCTGTGGTGCCACATGGCAATCGGACTGACATTGTCGAAATATGTATAAAAAGAAGTAAGCTGTGGACAATATTTACACACCTTAAATTAGAAGTAAATATGAGATCTGAAGGCCAAAATCAATTCAGTGATTTGCTCATTCAGATTGGAGAAGGATATCAGCCAAAAATAAATAATTTACCTGATGATGCTGTTCAAATTCCACTAGAAATTATTGCAAAAGAACTACTAATTTTGATAATCTTCCTCAATACCATTAATAACAAGGATTATTCAGACATTGAAAGCAAAGTCATGTTGACATAAAAAATACAGATGCCTTGAATCTAAACAACAAAATATTAAAATTAATCAATGCACCCCAAAAAAACTATAACAGTGCAGATTCTATTCTGGCTGATGACAAAGATAGTGAAGCAAACTTTACTATGGAATTTATTAATACTTTAACTCCCTCTGGAATGCCACCACATGTTTTGCAACTTAAAAAGGGGGCAATTGTCATGCTACTGAGAAATATGAATCCCAAAAAAGGACTTTGTAATGGGCCCAAATTAATTGTGAAGGATTTAAAGGATCATTTTATACATGCAGAAATTATAGGTGGTACCCATAAAGGCGAACCAGTTCTTATACCAAGAATTGATTTGGCTCCAAGTGAGAGTGGTTTGCCTTTTGTCCTTCAAAGGAGACAATTTCCCATTATCATGGCATTTGCCATGACCATCAATAAATCCCAAGGACAAACTTCTAAGTCTGTGGGTATTTTTTTGAAGGAACCTGTGTTTGCACATGGTCAACTATATGTTGCATTTTCAGGATGCAATAATCCAGAGGAAATTAAAGTACATGTTGAGGAAAACCCAAGTCAGGGTGATTTATTGGAAGATGGATGCATGTTTACCAAAAACATTGTGTACTATGAGGTGATGTAAATATAGAGGTTTAATTTCGGCTACAACATTTTATGTTACTCTGACTGATTTTAGAGGACCACTATTTTAATAAGAAACTCTATACAATGGCAAAAAAACATAGAGAACAGTGGTTTTACTTCCAGGACAAAATTTTAGCTCACTTTAAATAGGGGACCACTATTTCACTTAGGAAACTCTATGTGCCATTTGCACACGTACAACACAAACAAAAAAAGTGGGAAAAAAAAGAAAAACAACAGTAAACAGTATTTATACAGTTTGGAATGTGTTAGAAGTTTCCTTTTTACATGATTGGTGCCACAAAACAGTTAGGTGGCATTTTCTTTAACTTGAATGTTAAATGTTATTGTTTGATGTTACTATTTCACATGTTAACATTGTATTTTCAAAGTTGGGGAAAGTTTGTTCATTGTATATTGTATATAGTCAAGGATTTATGTTACTACAAATTTCACCATTTGTTAATACTTTGAACTGTATAATTAAATACAGAGTACTAATTCAGGGAGTAATCCGATCGCCAGTTAATGGGGTCAGGAAGGAATTTTTTTTTTTCACTCTTTGATACAATTGGCCAAGTTTCAATGGTATTTTATATTGTTTGCCTTCTTCTGGATTCAATGCCGATTTAGTTTAACAAGAGTTTAAAAACAAAAATGAATGTTACAAAGCATGTAATTGTTTTAAATAGTTATTTATTGAAAGTTTACATAGTCTTCTGGTATTCATTGATAACTATCAATTCAAAATGTTAGTATTGTTAAAACAAATGATTCAAGATTGTTTAAAAAACAAGTTGCATGTTACAAACTTTTATATTATGGTTTACAATATGTATTCATGAAAACTTCAGACATTGTTATATTGTTATTCCATATATGACAATTAAAAGAGTTAATCTGCTTTCAAGCTGGTTAAAGTATAAAGGAACTGTTTATAATTTCAGGTTTTATGCATTATTATTGTTAAAAAAAAAAAAGAAAAAAAGTCAGGCAGTGGCAGATGGCTTTCCGGTGAGGGAACTAATAAAAATATAACACTTGGAGACTTTTAAGATGTAAAGCCAGGACAACAGATATAAAATGCAAGAGGAAACTATACCTATGTATTTTGTACTGTGATGTACCATTGCCTAATAAAAGTGTTAAAAGAGTTAATATTGAAAAAATATCTATTCTATACCTGTTGGTGAAATAGAAGTTGAAAGTTACAAAAATAAAAAGTTTTATTCAAAATTTTGCATTTATTTGTAGGACCAGATTATTTGTAGATAATATAAAGGTGAAGAATCTCAGACACTTACATTGTGTGGCAAACAGTTTTAACAGCATTAAAATGTTATTGCCCTGTCATGTGTGTATATATATATATATATATATATATATATATTTATACCGTATATACTCGAGTATAAGCCAAGTTTTTCAGCCCTTTTTTTATGGCTAAAAAGGGCCCCCTCAGCTTATACTCGAGTCTCTCCCCCTAGTGTCTTTCTACCCGGGTATGTCTCTTTCCCTCCCCCCTTCTCATCCTCAACCCCCCTCCTCCTCATCAACCCCCTCCTCCTCATCAACCCCCTCCTCAACCTCCTGCTCACTGTCAATGCAACGTCACATGCGTGCCAGGGTCAAGACGGAGCAGAGGCCGGAGAAAAAGCAGGGAAGTGAGGGGGAGGTATTTAGAGGGGAGAAAGTGAGGAGGGGGTTGATGAGGAAGAGGGGGGTTGATGTTGAGGGGGTGGTGAGGAGGGGTTTGGTGAGGAGGAGGGAGGTTGAGGAGGGGGGTTGAGGTTGGGGGGGTGAGGAGGGGGATGAGGATGGGGGGTTGAGGATGAGGATGAGGGAGTTGAGGAGGGGGGTTGAGGATGGGGGGTTAAGGAGGGGGATGATGAGGAGGAAGGAGGTTGAGGTTGAGAAGGGGGGTTGAGGTTGAGGGGGGGTGAGGAGGGAGATGAGGATGGGGGGGTTGAGGATGAGGATGGGGGTTGAGGATGGGGGTTGAGGATGGGGGGTTGAGGAGGGGGTTGATGAGGAGGGGGGTGAGGAGAAGGTTGATGAGGAGGAGTGAGGTTGAGGTTGAGGAGGCGGGTTGAGGTTGAGGGGGGGTGAGGAGGGGATGAGGATGGGGGGTTGAGGATGAGGATGGGGGGGTTGAGGATGGCGGTTGAGGATGGGGGGTTGAGGAGGGGGTTGATGATGATGGGGGGTTGAGGAGGGGGTTGATGAGGAGGGGGTTGATGATGATGGGGGGTTGAGGAGGGGGTTGATGAGGAGGGGGTGAGGAGGTGGTTGATGAGGAGGAGGGAGGTTGAGGTGGGGGGTTGAGGTTGAGGGGGGGTGAGGAGGGGGATGAGGATGGGGCGGTTGAGGATGAGGATGGGGGGTTGAGGATGGGGGTTGAGGAGGGGGTTGATGAGGAGGAGGGAGGTTGAGGTTGAGGAGGGGGGTTGAGGTTGAGGGGGGGTGAGGAGGGGGTTGATGAGCAGGAGGGAGGTTGAGGTTGAGGAGGGGGGGTTGAGGTTGAGGGGGTTTAAGAGGGGGATGAGGATCGGGGGTTGAGGATGAGGATATGGGGGTTGAGGATGGGGGGTTGAGGAGGGGGTTGATGAGGAGGGGGGTTGATGAGGAGGGGGTTGATGAGGAGGAGGGAGGTTGAGGTTGAGGAGGGGGGTTGAGGGTGGTCAGTAGGGGAATGAGGATGGGGGGGTTGAGGATGAAGATAGGGGGGGTGAGGAGGTGGGTTGAGGATGGGGGTTGAGGATGGGGTGTTGAGGATGGGGGGTTGAGGAGGGGGTTGATGTTGAGGAGGGGGGCTGAGGTTGAGGGGGTTGAGGAGGGGGTTGAGGATGGGGGCATTGAGGATGAGGATGGGGGATTGAGGGGGGAGGATGAGGATGGGAGGTTTAGGGCGGAGGATGAGGATGGGGGGTTGAGGAGTGAGGTTGAGGGGGGGTTGAGGAGGGGGTTGAGGCTGAGGAGGGAGGTTGAGGATGAGGAGGGAGGTTGAGGATGAGGAGGGAGGTTGAGGAGGGGGTTGAGGATGAAGAGAGAGGTTGAGGATGAGGAGGGAGGTTGAGTATGAGGAGAGGGGTTGATGATGGGGGGGTTGAGGATGAGGATGGGGGGTTGAGGGGGGAGGATGAGGATGGGGGGGTTGAGGAGTGAGGTTGAGGGGGGTTGAGGAGGGGGTTGAGGATGAGGAGGGGGGTTGAGGATGAGGAGATAGGTTGAGGATGAGGAGGGAGGTTGAGGAGGGGGTTGAGGAGGGAGGTTGAGGATGAGGAGGGGGGTTGAGTTTGAGGAGGGGGTTGAAGATGGGGGGTGTGACGAAGTGCCCTTCGCCACTTTGTCTTGGAGAGGACTGTTTGCCAGCCTCCTGCCCTGCGACTATGGCCCTGGGACATATTGCCCTTCAAACACAGTATTCGGCCATACCAGAGTGTATGTCACTCATTCTGGCCCTTTACATACGGGGGGGGGTCATTCGGTACTTGCCCTGTGTTAACCATGATACCACAGATAGCTATGCCATGGAGCCCATTCATATAATGAAAGACTATGGGAAAGACTTTAGCTACATGGCAATTGAACTGTGTGAAGAGGATCTGAGCGCTATTCAGTAGTTTTGTGTGCTCAGATCCCCGCTGTAACGGAACCCATCACTGTTTTACCCTGTTTATGGTTATTTAATTCTTGGTTAAAATATGATCCTAGTAATATACTGTAGATATGTTGTTTTATGTTCTACAGAATATATTGGCTCAGAATATCACAGCTACTAGGCTAATAGATAATCCTGTTACAGATAAGAAAGTCGATTGTATAAACTGTTTTCATTCTCAGATAAGAACAAAGAAGGCTGATTTAATGATTGTCTGATTATATCAAGTTGCCTCAGGGAGGGGTGACCACACCTATTGTCCTATATGTGTATTGTGTGGGGGATATGTGAAATGTCTGGGTGTTATGTGTAAAAGATACATT